>JAPMOQ010061697.1:2620370-2637261 GCA_026543055.1 Argiope trifasciata | reverse complement strand
GCATATTTACATATAAAAATTCACCAATGTAGCCAGTGTTTTTAACGCAGTCGGATACTTTAACAGATAAAAGGAATATCACCCCCCCCCCCCCCCCGATTCCATTAAACTGTGACTTTCACCTTCCACTCAGGTAATAACAAACACATTCTTTCGAATGAAAAGTCTGCCGAACCCAACCTTTTAGACGGAGAAATTTCTATTTTCAGTGAGTATTTCACTGCCTTTTTTTTTGTATTTTATTTCATTCTCTGCAGTAGTATCCTACAGGAACTTCCTGTACGTGCAGGAAACTGCCTCGCTGCGTGTCAGGATGTAGGCTATATATGGAATAACGACGCAGTCCTTTTGTGTTTATGCTTCTGTGGAAGAGGCCTTCTGGTAAAAGCGCTACAATTCCAAGGGATATACTTTTTTTTATTATTATATTCCATTCACTGAGCCCGACCCGTGTGGGCCATGTGTTTTCGTTTTTGGGGGGAACCAGGCCCCGAATAATGAGGCGGACGGGTTTGTCCGTGACTTGTCAAGAACGTGAGATGAAAGTCTAAAAGCTAACGCTCCCGTGTTGCCATCTGCTGCTGAAATAATTTCGTTTGGAAACGGATGCAGATGAGATTAAATTAGATATTCTAGCAGCATGCAGATTTTTTTTATTATTTATTTATTTAATAGAATTGCATGAGGGGATATTTACGTTGGAAATGCAGGTGTTAGCTGTTGTTTACACTTTATCTCATAATCAGTTCTTTATTTTTAAAAAAATGAGTTCAAATGATAATGGGCGTGTAAAAAAGAATGCTTGAAATGAAAAAATATTCTTTAAAAAAAAGGGGAGCAGAGTACGAATAAAAAAAAAGTTGAACATGATTTGGTTTTTAAAAACTTACATGTTCTATAACACACTTATAATTATATCAAATCAGCGTTCAAGTGATCCATCCACAACTATTAATTCGTTTTTAAATGCAATTTTTGATTAAAAAGAAAATGTAAATTGTTCTTATTGGTGAAAAAATACGTATCCTAAAATTGCAGTAAGATCGTTTTTTGTAACTGAAATAATTTCTAAATTGGCTGATTGATGAAAATAAAATGCTTCTTTTTGCAGAAATTTAAATTAATAGTGCATTTTTGCGGTGAGCAAACATTAATATAAAATTGAAATATATGGCAACAATATTTTTATTATTTTCAGTTTTGATAAAGAAATAAAAATAAAAAAGTAAACTGAACAGATAAAGTTTACATAACCTATACTAGAATTTTTAGAATACAGAAACAGATAAAAATTTATTTTCCACTTTCCTTAAATAAGCAAAATATTTACATGGTTTAGCTAGATTTGTATATGAATCTTACGTTACGAACGTTATGTTATGTATAGTCGTATATAAATTTAATTTACAGTTAATTTATAAATAAACAGGGAAAAAACCTATAAAATGAACAAAAGATTTAAGAATGCATACGAATCTATTATAATGTAGATATATTTGAAGAATGTATTATAAAGTATGAAGAATATTTGAAAATTTTTACGAAATGCTTTCTACAGATAAAGTTAATGACCGCTGAAATATTTTTCTTACAAAGAAGACGTTAAAATTTAAGTCTGCCAATAACTTTAGAATTCATTCTTGAATTAAAAGTTAAACGAATTCGAAAATAAATTGCATTTTTTTTCTATGACAACAATATTATAATTATTCTAAAAAAATTTTTTTTTCCTTATTAAATTAAACGCGAAAATTTACTTGAAGAAAACAGAAGATTTTTATCTATTGAAATCGTATTGAATAAGAAATTGAAAATCTTTGGAATTCTTGATATCTAGTAATATTTTTTTTTTGAAAGCAGACGATAAATTTTTTGTCTTTCAATAGCTTTTATAATTTATTCTCTAGTGGAAAGTTAATAGGATTCGTAAAATAAATTGCATTTTTTTCTATAACAGCAACATTTTTAATTATTCTAAAAAATTCTTTTTTTCACTCTCATTAAACTAAACGCTGAAAATTATAGGAAGAAAATGAGATATTTTGCCTGTTGAAATCCCATTAAGGAAGAATTACAAAAATCTTTTGGAATTCTTGTTATCTAAGCAAAATTTCAGAAGAAATTTATTAGTAATTAATAATAAAATTATTTGACAGTTTAAAGAACCGATTTTGAAGGACGCAATATATTACATAAAGAAAAGAAAATTTTCTGATCTGGCAAATATGTGATTGTTATTTTTTCGAAGACCTTAGATTCAAAGATAAATAGAATTGATATGTATGAGTAAATATTTTAGTGAAATCTGCTTATTCCGCTCTACCGAGTTTATATCTTATTTCTTTTTTTAACAAAACGTTTTAGAAGTTTATCATAATCCGCATGCATTCACAGAATGTTAACTTTTTCAGGGAAAAAGTAAAAATTTTAAGACTAAATACATCATGATAGCTGACTTCATGGATCAATACTTCAGCAATTGTATAGTTTCATTTAAAAGAACAGCAATATTTACTTTGCATAGTTTTAACTGTTTCGTGTCATGTTGTATAAAGAATGCATTATTAAAATAGTCGTTGCATGCATATTTTCAAAGTTTTCTGCTTAAAATTATACATAATAATAAATTATTATGTATAATTTTAAGCAGAAAACTTAAAATATTTTACTCAAATATTTTTTAAAAAAACAAGCATACAATACTTCATTTTTTTAAATGAAAATAAGATTGTTTTGTACGTGGTTTTTTAATATGCGAAAACAAAATGAAGATATAAAATTTTTCTTACACAATGAAATCTAAATTCTTAATGCAATTATTAAATACTATTCTATTATTATTATTATATTATTCTGTGATATTACGATTAAATATTGTTCTGCAACACAATTTTATATTGTTCTATGATGTTATAAAAATAAACTAGTAATATATATAAAAAAAATTAATCCAATTCCTACTTATATTCTTACTTTATTTATATATATATCTTATATTATTTACGATCGGGTGTAGCGTCAATAATCTCAGAAATTGCCAATCAACTTGCTGACTTGGCGACGGATTTGGCGAATTTAGCGACCTAATAGAAATTACTGGAAAAATTTAATGAATGAATTAATATTTGAAAAACAAAACAAAACTGTATTAACCTAAAGCGTCATGTGTTTTCAGTTTCTATGTTAAAAAATAATATTATAAAGATTTTATTAACAAGGGTCGAGTATTTGAACCCATTGATATAAAATCATTTATCGTTTAAATTTTAGAACTTTATTCTAACATCATTAATAATTAATGATCGAATATAATTTTCAAATAACGTTGTTTTACAATTATTGATGTTTTTTTTTTATTTAAAAGATTTTCGATCAAATAACTAAATATTTCAATTTATTTATTTTTTAAAAAAATAGACATTTTATGGATTTTTAAAACATTACTCTATTTTTTTTTAATTTGGGATATTGAAACCGATATCTCTGAAATTAAATGTTTTGCTAATTCAATATGTCAAAATTTAATTTCTTCAAATATCGATTAATATTTTTGCATATATAGAGATTAAAATCAAACAAGTAATATAAAAAAAAATGTTTGCGTCAATTCTTACATAGGTCAACAAAGAAATTTTTTATTTTAGTTACTTTCGATTAAATATTTATAAAAAAAAATAATTGATTTTCGCAAGAATTGAACTCGCATTCTTCATCTTCACGTGAAAAATATTGAAATCCTCACATTTCACCAATGGAGCTTCTGCCTCTTGATTTCAATTTTCATTACAAACTGTTAAAACTCTATTTAAAGTATTAAAAATGAATTAAATGTAATGAATGAATTAATATCTGGAAAAATAATTGTATCAACATCGAATGTCATCCATTACGAGTTTTAAAAAAATGTATTTGAATAACGACTGAAAATTTGAACAAGTATATTTAGATATAAACAAATATATGTAGGTAGAGTGTGAACTAGTAGGAGTTGAAAAATACTAAGTATTTAGCCTAAGTAGTTGGAGGAAAGGGGACATCGTCTCTTTCATTCTGCCAAGAGCCTCTAAACAGATACTGCTACTTACAGTGGTGGCGGGGTGGTCGGCAATATGCAAGAAGAAGAAGAAGCCTCTAAACAGGCGTAATCCGACCCTCGGTTCTCCCAATCGAAATTCTGCCACTAAGTTCCCGTGGCTTCTCTTAGTTCTTTGGAAGCTTATCAGTTAATCTTATAATTCCATTAAATAATTACTTAAAGATACAAGGTATAAACTTGTCAGTAAATCTTCTACTGTGCAAAATCTCTTTAAAAAGAGTTTGAAGGTGAAACAAATGAATATTTTTTGTTAAATTTGTGATTTTCCATTGAATCTTTTAGATTATAGAATCCGACACTTTATTAAACAATTACTCTATCGCTTTCTTAACATTTGCTCGTGAAAACTTTTAAATTGCTATGTGTTTCTATTGAGGAGATTGGCAGTAAAAGCAATATAATGCTTCCAAAAACTACGAACTCAATTTTTAAAATTATTATATAATAAATATGCGGTTACAAACGAGTGAAAAACTGTTAATATTGAAAAAATTGACATTCATATACGAATTATTATGATTTTGATGGAGAATATTTTTTTAAATTATGTACTTTCTTTATTTCTTCGCCCATTTTGGTACTAATTCTGAAATATTCTTAGTTTTTAATATATCTTATACTATAATACGAGGAATGGTTGCCGAATCGAAAATCGCCCCAGAATTAATAAACTCCGGTAAACCTGGGGGTCTGGGGTTTTTGGCCACGAGGAATCGATTGGAGCCGGTTTTAAAGCGCTACGGTCAAGCAGTTCGGAGTAACAGATAGGATATTTTCAAACTTTATTAGTTCGCCATAATGGCTAATAGGTTTCAAGCGGTAACGTGCTGCCATCTAAAGCCAATATGGCGAACTAATAAAGTTTCCAGAAGATGATCCGGAACTGATCTCAAAATGGATGATCCATAACCCGTGTGGTGATATGAACCCAAGCGCTCCGTGCATGGTCAGCAAACATGGAAGAGACCAGTGCAGATGGGGATTTCCAATGGAACATCAAGACATGACATCGCTGGTGGACGATGAAAAGCCGAGGTTTAACCGGTTATCTTTTCACCAATGGTTTCACAAATTTTCTTATAGCATGTATTGTTTTGATAAATCACTGTTGAAAATTTAAATCTTCGAGTTAGCTTCGATACCTGTTTTGTTCGAGCTGAGCTCGGTCACCCGTTGGTTCTTAAAATTTTAAAATCTTCTTAGCAACCAAATATTCTTATCTTAATTTGCAAGCAAGGACTACCCACGATATTACGATTATTGTGATGTCGTTTTTAATGTAAATCCTATTCCAAAATATTTTATATATTATTATTTAGGCTTAGTTTCACTTTTACGGTTTGCTGTTTTTGGTTTAGAAAAATAGAATACATAAACCGTGGTTCCACAAAATGGTTCCATTTTTCATAGAAATATTTTTCCAACGCAACGAATTATGGTTTCGTTTTGATGCATATTATGGTCTAATGCATCAAAATATGGTTCCATTTAGAATTATATATATATATTAATCTAATGCTTTGAAAAATATACATATTCATTCTTCCGACGTATCGAAATATGATTTCGTTTAGAAATATATACATTCATCTAAAGCAGAGGTTCCTAAGCTTTTTTGAACTGGTGTCCCCTTTTCAAGGGAATGTTTCAATACCGCCCCCCCTCCCACTTCAGACAAATAAGAGCATGGTGAAAATAAGAATTAAATAAAAAAAATTACTAATATATAGAGTATTGTTCGAATTGAACCGCTACTGAATTTCTATTGGGTTGTTAGGAAAGTTTTTTCGTTTTTTTTTTTTTTTTTTTTTTCGTCAAAATGAAAAGAAATTTTCGTTTAATGAATAAATTATTTATTAAATTATAAAATTGCCATTCTGGTCTAATACCTTTTGCCATTCTGGTCTAATACCTTTTGGTAGTAACATGATTACACGCTCATAAAAGTTTTGGTCTTTGCTGTAAAAAAAAACTGATCGAGGTGGTTTTTGGCCTCCTCATTTGAAGGAAAAATTTTGCAAATCAGTTCTGGTACTGATGTACTGTTAACACATCTTCTCCACACATATTGGCTAATTTATTTCTGGCTTGACAGCATTTTTACCTTTTATATAGCAAAAAAGAAAAAAATGACGAAAATGCTGTTTATTGCTCTCCATATTTAAAAGGGCACCATCCAAAAACTACTGCGAAGAATCAGCTGCACTTTTTCACACTCAAGCCTTGCTATATCAGCTCTTAAAACATAAAATGATTTTGCGGTTTAAGTATGAAATTGGGTGCGAAAAATACAATTAAATCCTCTGTCGGGAAAAAACGAAATTACTTTCCGAACAACCTAATACTTAATTTTTTGAAGTTTTAGCTTACCTGTTAACGCATACTTAATTATATTAAAAAGTATTTTTATTTAAATTTAAAGACATCAAATTTCTAACTTAACTAATGAGAAGGCTGAATTCGATCCATCTTAAGGAGCTTGTTAATACCAGGCTGGATTTCACATAAAAACGATCGTAAGTCGCCGAGTTCAGTAACGTAAAGCCGGTTTCTCTTTTTTCGTTACCAATGTTGCCTCAGCACTAAATCCACATTCTGCTAAATATGAAGAGGGGAATGCTATCAGAAGTCGTTGAACAATCGATCCTAATCCTGAATGCAGTTACGAAATCGACTTCTGCAGTCAAAATTCTTGGTAGCCATTCTTGAATTTATTTTTCATTTCCTCATTTGTCGTCAGTTCCATTAGTTCCTCTTCTAACTGAGGTGATCCTGCTGTGGTGACATTGGAAAAAGGATCCAAAACCAGTCTGGTATGTTCATATTTAAAATGTCCTGGAATCGTTCCTTGAAGTCATTGTAGACTATATTTGGTTAATCTTCTCACCCCCCTCAGTGCCATATCAACGCCTCCTAATTTTCTTTGGATCTTTTACGCCCACTTTGGGAACCTATGATCTAAAGCATCGAAATATGGTTCCGTTTAAAAATATACACATTCATCGAAAGCATCGAAATATGATTTCGCTTATATATACGCGTATATATAATATACGTATTGAAATATGATATCCGTTTGGGGCATATATTTGTCTAACACAAGTATAAAATTAAAGTGTTGTGTTCGTTATATATACAGAGTTGTGTTTGTGGAATTTGAGCAATTATAAGTTCATTGGAATTTGATTGTTAAATTAAAACTTAACTTAATACCAATTAATCAATTAATTCTGATGGGCAATGTATTAACAATAAAACACAAAGCAAAATTAATTGATTTATCGTTAGAATTAAGTTAACAATCGACACAACACTGAAAATTTCTCATAAGCATATGAACTTTTAAATCCTACTTTAATGTATTATCTATTTCGAAAACAGTATAGAGATTTCATAAGTGAATCTTACTGTAAGAATCGCATTGAACGGTCCTTGTAATAAATTAATTTTCATAAAATCTAAGGTCAAAAAGTCAGAGGAAAAAGTTGATAATACCAACTTTCGCAACACGTGCCTTTAAAAGCACACTCGTTCGTGATTATTTTGCGATGTTCTGAGCCATTTCGTAATTTAAGAAAGGAACAATAGAAAAAAAAGAGAACGTTCTGAGAAATAAGTTTTTATAGAATGAGCAGTTAAAGAACATACTACAGGAAATCAAATTATATATGTAGAAGCTGTTCAATGTCTAGTTTTTCGTGGAAAAGCATGTAATAAAACGTGCAAAAATTATTATACTAAAGAAATGGAGATGTTCTTAAAAATCCTTGACACACTTAAAATTCTTAATAAGATGATAAGGGAAATTAAATATTTTGAAATTCGAGTTTTTGATTAGAATTTTGTACAGGTTTTAGTAGGTGCTTGCATCGAATATCAAGAAAAATGGATAAAAATAGATTTATTGCTTTCCCGTGTGTTAAGTAATGGAAAAAGCACCGTCAAAAAGTTCGACCTTCAGGTTTTATGTGCTCTACACGTGTCCAACCATTATAGCACACCACTATCATCACCAGAAAAAAAAATCAAAATGTTCGAAATTATGCCTATTTCACTGTAACTTAAAAATTATTTCAGAATAACTAACAATAAAACGCAACTGACTATAAAGATGAAATTGGTATATAGTATTTACATCAAAATCCCATATCCTTGCGAATTTGGAAAAAATTTGATATAATTTGCATCAAAATCACATATTCCAACAAATTTGGATGAATTTCGACTTATAGTATGATATTTACGTCAAAATCACAAATTTGGAGGAAATTCGGCATATAGTATTGACATCAAAATCACATATCCTTACAAATTTGGATGACATTTGTTATACAGTATTTACGTCAAAATCACATATCCTTACAAATTTGGATGAAATTCGGCATATAGTATTGACATCAAAATCACATATTCCTACAAATTTGGATGAAATTTGATACACAGTATTAACATCAAAATCACATGTCATTATAAATTTGAATGAAATTTGTCATATAGTATTATACATTAAAGTAGAACAGAAGTATACATCAAGATCACATACCCATGCACATTTGTATGGTATTTGGCGTACAGTATTTACGCCAAAATCATATATCCTAACAAATTTGAAGGAAATTTGGTGCACAATATTTACATCGAAATGATATATCCCTGCAAATGTGGCTGAAATTTCTTTTGGTGAAAGTCTAATTGTCCAAGCACATTAACGCAAAAACTCAATAATCTTTTAGTTTTGATTTGATATTTGATGACTGAACTTGAACGATTAAAATTGATTGAAATTTTGCACATGTTTGATTTCGATACATTTCATTAAATAGTGGTAAACCGTACAATTTCTCTACAAATGCATTTTTTTCCCTGCGTTCTTCCAAATCTTTGGAAATATGCAGGAAATCTCTCATGTCCAGATATTATTTGGATTATCAGTGGATGGTATCTTCTTATTTTCATTTCCGGATCGGGAATAAAGTCGAAAGTGACTTCCTTTTTTGGACCTACACCATCTGTCAAACCATTGTAGTTTTATTTCTTCTCTTAATACCCCTTTGAAAACACCACTTGATTTGAGGACAATTATATCAACGCTCTTTTTCTGTGTCACCAACTTTACATAGTGATCCTCCTTTTCATTACCGTATATTCCAATATGGGCCTTAATCCAATTCAACTCAATCGATTTATTAATTTTAACACCTTTTATCTTTTCTTTTATTGTTCCTATTACCTTATTAAAATTGTGAGATGACTGTATGGCTTGTAAAACTGACAGAGAATCTGAAAAAAAAAATTGAGCACTTCTATCCGTCCTCCATCCTTTCACAATATTCAATGGCAATTAATTCACAATATTCAATGGCAATTAATTCACAATATTAAAGGTTGCACTTGTGGCATGGTTCCTCCTTTTCGTTATCATATATCCCAATTTGGGCATTAACCCATGCATAGGGACGCTATGTTTAGAGGGAATTAGAAAAGACCATCTGAAAAACTTAATTCTCCTACTAGTAAATTATATAATTTTGTAAAAAGTATAATGAATTATAAAATATTAACACATTATCAAATATAACCAGTCAGATTCTCAAATGTTTCCTTTCGTTCATATCAGAATGGTTACAGTCTATTGAAATCAGTGTCAATAATATTGTGTATAAGCTTGGATGAAGGGCAGTTTTTTTAGCTTTTAGTTTTAGTTATATTAACGTCCCGTTTTTAAAGCAATACTAGGGCTATTTTAGGACGGACATCGTCATTTAGAACCACTGGATGGAGTCATAATAAGAAAATGATTGCAAATTTATTTTTACAAAGTTGGAGTGTTGGAGAAAGGAAGTTGGATTGGAAAAAAAAATTGGAAAGTTGGAGTTATTCTTCATGGAGTGAATATTAACTAAAAATAGAAAATTAATGTGTATAAAGTGTTGGATTGTGAAGCTAAAGCGGTCAGTAGACGGGCTTACTAATGTACAGCGAAATACCTCAATCTAACACTGCTGGCGCTTAGCTATGAATGTCGACCGAATAAATGTCTCGCTACAGACTTTCTAACCCTCTGCCATAGCATTGCGGCTAAGAATTTTTTGTGTCTGTCTGTTTATATGTTATTTCATTGTGTTCACCAAAACAGGTATTCTTAATAGAACTTTTTACGATCCTCTTCCAAAATTGCTGCAATTTTCAATTTCGGCTTCATACACGGGTCGGCCCCTAACATTTCCAGGAATGGACCATGGAAGAAAGATCGTAAATGGCGTCATGGCTGCCAACTACAATAATGACACAATTTTCTCTTCACGTAATCTGAGCATGAATAGCCATGTTATTTTGGGGAATGAATGGCTGTTTCCTTTGAATAAAACATTCTAACCCCCCACCGGCGTCTATCTATTCTGTATCACAAATCGTTAAAGCAAACTCCCGTCCCTCCCCCCCATTTTAGGTGGGCCTGGTCCCACCTGGTGCGAGAGAACGTTTTCAAGGTCATCCCTCTCCCTCTCTCTCTCTCCCTCCCAGCAATCGATTCGCTGGCAAACGATAAAATGAAACAAACTGCCCCCGCAAACGTTGCGCGAATCGAACGCCCTAGCAACAGGGGCTTTCTTCCGAGGGAGGGTCGATACTGACTGCGCCCCGGCGTGGGCGTTGATTTGTCGATTTTCTGCAGTGCCCTCTATAGAGGCGCCCTTTGCGTGGTGACGTCACCGTGCTTTTTTTAGCCTCCAATCGTAACGGCGAAGAAAAAGAAAGAATAAAAGAATACTACATTGTTTGGGATTCCATTCTTCGTTTATTTTTTCCCACTTGTGTTCGGGCGCCATTGAGAGAACTTTTGTACTTATGTGGGAGTAAATTCGAGCGTGGGCGGATGAGTCGAGACAGATGGAAAAGCCCCGCTTTGAAAGGTTGAGCCTGCATTGTGCAATAGAGTGGATTTAGATCGAATTCGGATGATCGATTTATTCGTTTTTATGACCTTCATAGAAAGACCGACATCTGCCTTTACCACTTTGAAGTGAATCTTTTTTTACAGAAATATATTTACTTACTTAACTGTGATTTACTATAATAAAAAGTGGTGGTTTATGGATTAATTTTTGACTATTATTTTTATATTATAATAATTAATCAGCATCACCTTCATGAGGTTTTTAATGTATTTGCGCTATACTTGGATTTTGTGTTAGCTTCGTTGAACCGTAAAAAAAAAGTGAACGTGATTTTTACATTTTTTTCCAAGTTGCCACTAGTCCAAATTTTGGTCTAGATCAATCGTCATCTGATCGTGGTTCAAAATGGTGAGGTCCGTCCCAAAATAGCCCTGGTGTTTCTCTACAAAGGGACGTTAATATAACTAAACTAAACCTAAACTTGGTCTAGATCAAGGGTGTGATAAGCGAAAGTAATGCTGATAATGTCGACAGACACAAAAGCTGTGGAGACATTTGTATCCTCAATTTCTTGCCAAAAATGTGAGATATACAAACAATAAAGTCTACTCCAGAGATGAAAAATAAAATAAAAGTGGATTTCCAACTAGGCCGCTGCCTGGGGACGATAATCTGAGAAATTTGCGCAGGCAGATTGATTAAAAGTTTTGTTTTCTATTTGCAAATGAATAAATGTGAAAAAATATAAATTCTACAAATCAAAAAATATTAAAAGTATATTAATATTTATAAAGTATAATCGATCGAGATCCGATAATATTTATCACATTTAATTAGTTACAATACAATTTATTATAATTAGTTGAATTTTATTTCAACAACATTTTGTACAAAATAGATGACGTGCTATCTTGAATTATAATAATAAATACATTCATTTTCATAGTTAATGAAATAATAAAAAAAAAACTGAAAATATTTTAACATCAGTTAACATAAATCATTAATCTTAAAGTTAAAATTATATTAAAAAGTGAAACTAAATGACATTTTGTCCAAATTGGAAGCCATGATTTCTTCAGTCATAATGACAATGAAAACATTCGTTTTCATAAAGTCAATAAGATTAAAAATTAATCAAAAATAAAACTTTAACATGAGTTAACATAAATCATTATCAAAATAAGATTATGATAAAAAGTGAAACTAAATTTATTAATTTATTAATACAGGAGTCTCATAATATACGTTCCTATGGCTGCAAATTGCATAACTCCACCAATGAGAAGAGAATAAATTAAGATCGTAATTAATCGATAATTGGTCGCCTTGCTCCGCTTTCCGCCAATCAAATTTCTTGATTTTATATGAATCATCCAAGTCTTCAGAAAAGCTGTGGTTTCTCAAAGCGCTTTATTTCTGGAAAAGAAAAATTGCATAAAATTTCACAGAACTTTGATCTGACGTTTTTTAAAGATGATAATTATTGAATATCTGGGTAATAGTGTAATAAGAATCCCAAGAACCCAATGCTGTAGAAGTTAACTAAATTCTATTCGTCTGCCTTACGCCTTAAGTTTTTATTTTCAGTTCTATTAGTTCATACTCTCAATATTTATTTATTTATATATCTTATTAACATTTTCAATTGTTAAAAAATGCTTTATTCATCCACTCGTGTTCAAACACATTTTTTAAACTCGCAGTAGATGACACTCGATGTTAATACAGTTTTTTTCAAATATTCACTCATTAAATTGAATTAATTTAATTGATTTAATCAATTTTTAATACTTTAAATAGAGTTTTAATAGAATTGAAAAATCAATAGGCAGTAGCTCAATTGATAAAATGCGAGGATTTCAATATTTTTCGCTTGAAGATGATGAATGTGAGTTCAATCCTTGGGGAAATCAATCATTTTTTTTATAATATTAAAAAGTTGTCTAATAAATTTAAGATCTATAGTGCGGCGTTTAATTTACGGAATCTAAAATCAATCACATTAACTATTAAGAAAATAATGTTATAATTAAAAATATATGATGAAAAACAATAGAATGAACTAAAGAATTAGTTTAATTTTGAGTATTCTCTTTGGAATTTTTATTTACACTGCAATTTGTACATTGAGAAAATACATTACTGGCTAAACATTATTACTAAATTTGCTGATTAAAAATTTTATAGATGGAATGTTTATTAATAATAGAATAAAAAAGAAATAATATTTTCTGAATTATTTGTCGTTGTTCATCAACTAGATTTTAAATATTTGATTTAAATCAATACGGTATTTGATTTTCAACAAATACTACATAGATGCACATAAAAAATTAAGGAAGAATCAGTTAAAAAATGCACAAAAAATAATTCTAAATTATTTTTTAACTAAAGATTAGTAAGAAGATTGTCTACAGTTATATAAAATTCTTTGCAAAAAAATATTTCTTCTTCATATCCACAATAATTCATAAAATTACTTATCAGATTTTTCTTAATTAATTGAAAAATCTATTAGTTGTTCTAATAGGATTCCTTTTCTGTGTAAGGTTAAAAAAGGAGAAAAGTGTAGGTAATTTTTCAGGTTTCCTACACAAACGACTTATTGCGACGAGCATATGAAACTCAGTTTTCAACCATTTCTTTATTTTCTCCTCTTTGTTAGAATCGTTTGCAACCATATATGCGTTCAAGGCTAAAAAAAAAAATGAATCACAATGCTGCAGACGATAAATTAACCTATTGCTCTCCATGTTTGAAAGGTTAAAAAAGTCTTTTTTAAATATGGTAATAAAGCGATCTACCCCTGCAGATAAAGAAGGGTTCCATTATTTTCGTACCATCCACTGCCTCTATTTCGTTTCATATTTCTCAAAAGAAGAATTGTTCTGAAATTCGTAACAATTCATTCTGAATTGAGTTTTTCCTAAAAAGTAGCTTTTGCAACGCATTGTTTACAAAAATGGCGATATGAATGTCTAGATCTCCAGTTTCACAATTTTTCTGTTTCTCAAGACTGATCCGGTTGTTTCAATTCGCCTTCTATTATTTCCAAACATGCCTTTATTTCTAGAATTTCAGAAATCCCTTTTTTCTGCACGTTTCAACGAATTATTCTTCCCTCAATCATTATTTTTAGAATTTCTAAATTTTTATTCTTGTAAATCAAACGATTTTATTCTGAATTTGATATGAAAAAAGAAGTCTACGATCGCAAATTTTGAAATTACCATATTATTATACTGCTATTTTTAAGTCATTATTTGTATTAATTAATTGAAGTCATTAACTAGTTTAAATCGGCTTGAAACAATCACGAGATTTCTCTATCCCTCTTTCTCTCTATATATAAATAGTATATGTATACAAAATGATCATTTTTTAAAACTTTCATTTTCAATTTTTATAGCTGGCAAACAAAGTTTTGGAGCACAACCGATTTTTGTGAAAGAAAAAAAAAAAAAAAACACGTTTTTCTAAATATTGACTCATGCATAATCTGATAGTTCCGAGAATGTTTCAAACCAGCTTAAACTGGCTAGAGACAAATTAATTAAGAACGATTCGTAAGAATTCGGAGAATGAACAATTTGGGAATCAAGTTGTAACATTAATCGGCGATAAATCGCCAAATGTAGCAATTTTCTGTATTATTTCTTAATAACTCTAAAAGTAGAAAATCGATGCTTCAAAAGCGATAAATCGCCAATTGCTAACGCATTTTGAGACTTCAGAATTCTCAAACCAAAAAAATATCACTTTGCACATGATTATAAAATTGTAAATAATGGTTTTTGTTAGAGCCAAAAACAGTTTTTAAGAGAACAATTGTCCAAAAATAGAATTGTATTAATTTTGTTAAAAATCATTGATATTCAAATTGTTAGAATTATTTCTAAAAACAAATTGATCAGAAATTTAAAATGTAGAAAAAATTAAAATTTCCTATCGGTTTCAATTGACAATGATTTAACGAAACTGAAGTCTAACATGTCGGTCATAATCGAGTTATAGATATAATTGCACATGTCTTCAAATATCTGCATAATTATATGTTGCATTCTGTTTAATAAGTTCTTACCTTCTGCAAAATATGCAGTACAAATTGACGGTATTTGGCGGTTTTTCAAACACGGTCTTAAAAAACGTTTTTTTAAAAGAAAATCTGTCACATTTGCAAATTGGTTTATAAATTAAGAAAAACTGATTTTCTGGAATGCTTCAATATTCTTCTTCAAGAAAAACAAATATTTTGAATTTTATCGGTTGGGACCGATTCGTCTTGCAGCTGTAGGCTTAAGGCGATGAGATGCAATTTATCAAGTGAAGGTATATTTGAATTTCTCTTAAATGAACTAAATGATTTGAGCACTGAAATAAGTTTGAAATTATTATATGCTTTAGAAGAACAAATTCAAAAAAGAAGTAGAATTATCAATTTTTTTGCTATATATGCAAAACCCACAAAACATTTCTAGTTCAGCAAATAAATCTAGTGTACTTTCTTTAGCTCCGCTAACCGAAATTATTGAGTTATCTGGGGTTTTTTGTCAGGAAGGGAAAAAACGTTTACAAAAAAATAATTAAAAAAAAAAAAAACCTAATATTTCTAAATTCTTATGTGGGAAAAATATTTCCAATTCTTTTAGACTGTCTAGAATACTTCTCCAACTCTTTTAGTCTGTCAAGAATACTTCCAAATTCTTATGAGGAAACAGATTCTGACGAAGAGCAAATCGAAGAAGCATCAGAACGATGCTTTTTGAAAAGAAACCGTAGAAAAATCAATTCATAAATTTCTTGAAGACCATGAAGAGAAACTTACAAATCCAAAGATTCTGAAAATTGGATTTTCATTATTTGAGGCCAGGAATAAAAGAACAAAAAACTTAGATTCGTTATTTGATGCCATGAAAACTATGAAATCTAACTCAGTAGCTAGCGAACAAGTGTTTGCAATTTCGGGCAATATTGCGTCCAAAATAAGAAAAAGATTTAGCCACCATTCAGTGGATATATATATAGATATATATTTTAGGAGAAATTAAAATCGATGAAAATATTATAAATATTATTGGAATTTTTGTTTGAGTTTTCGTTATTTCGTGTAAGTAATATGTACATGTAATCCTTAATTTTTTTTAAAAAATATTTTGACTTTGGCTTTCACTTTATTTTTTGTTATTTTATATAAATTGAACGTTTTACGCTATTCTATTTTTTTTCTAAAGTCGTTTTTTTTTAAACTTTGAATTCGAAAACCGGCTTTTCAAAAAGTCGTTTTTTTTTTTATAAACTGTAAGCACGAATTATTGAATATATGAGAATCCGGCTATTAAGATGTTAGATTCATGTTTATCGTGCCAGTTATAACTAATTATTTATTTTTTTAAACGTAACTGATAATTAATTTGAAATAAATTGAACAGAAACTTTGTGGGAAAGATAATACGAAAAATACATTAGATAGTTGGATTAATAACAGTTTAATAAACAAAACATAGCAAAATCGTTAAAATGGAAATTTTAAAAAAATTATGATTTTAATAAGAAAAAGGCTGTATTATATTTTTTTAAAAAAGAAAGCAGCAAGTTATTTTCAGAATAACTAATTTATTACGTTCTGTTCGTAAAGTTTATTTATAAATTATTTTAGTAAATCTCAAAGATCAACCACAACAAATCCTGCCGATATTGCTACGTTCGGTAGTGGCTGAGTGGTCGGCTGTATACCAGAAGTACATCTCAAAGAATTTATAACCAATACTTTTTACTGCAGTGAAATATACAATTTGCCGTTAAGTCATCACGTCAGTTACTAACATTTTTGTTTCAGCATAGAAATACTGAAACAAAAATTTGCCAAACGATAGTGAAAAATAAAAACTTCAGAATA
>JAPMOQ010061697.1:2603209-2620360 GCA_026543055.1 Argiope trifasciata | reverse complement strand
AACAAAGTGTTTGTTCCTTGGATAATGGTAGGTTTCCGCTGAATTCTGCCACAGCGAGATTCGAATCTTCAGAGGCGGGGAAAGAACAGCACTTGAACTAGGAGATAGGTTTATCTTTGCGGTGGGTCTCTTTTTGAAGTTGCACGTTTTTGTGTTTTATAGGGGTGTGCTGTGTCTTTGGTTTGCGAGATAATAATAGTGCGTGGCTCGCAATGGTTACAAGTTTCATCTCTGGATGATGGCAGTTATACAGGTGGGAATCAACCATTTTGCTCATTGAGGGGGGGGGATTAATATTCAGAAATATTACCAATGGCGGATATAAACGCTTCGTGGATTTTAGGCAGTGCGCAATATAAGAAATTTGTTTTTATAAATGGTTAACTTAATTTAATTCAGCATATTTTTAAGATATATGACTACATTATTTTAAACTCGTTATAAAAACTTATTTTTTTTAGTTGTTGCATAAAATGGATTGGAAAATTATCCATGAAACAGAAAATATGCGTTAAAAACCAAAACTGTTTCAAAAACTAATAAAATTTGGTGATTAAAAAAATGGAGAAGGTAGGTAGGTATGGGGGGTATATGACTATATTCGGAGATTATTTTTAAAAAAACTTGTTATAAAAAACTTTTTTTTTAAGTTTTTGCATAAAATGGATTGCAAAAATAATCCATGAAACAAAAATATGTGTTCAAAATCAAGACTGTTTTATAAACTAATAAAATTTGGTTGTTTAAAAAAATGGTGGAGGAAGATTTTGAAAAGATGAAAAACAGTAGCTTTCTTTTTTAAAAGCTTACCAAATGATTGTGAAATGTTTCCATCGAAAGAACTCATTCATTACCAATTTTGAATAAACTGATTTAGATTATTTCCTGTCTTCTCCTTGATCTAGGCGTTCTGAGTTCGAGCATGGTTGTTCTTCCTCTGTTTTATTTGTGAGATGTGTGAATGTGCCTCCCTCCGTAAAAAAAGGGTTGTGCAAGCGAATGAAGGGTGTTTGAGAGGCAAAGTCGTACTCTTGGCCCTAGATGGCGTTACTAAAACAAGAGCCGCACCCTATCGGCTTAAATCGCTGTCTTCGAAACAGCGAGCTTGTCCGATGGCAAGTTATGGATAATAATGGCTTGTAATGGCTGTAATGGAAAGTAATAGATTGTCCAATGGCAAGTTTAAGTTATTAACTAATTTAAACCGGTTTGAAACTATCACGAGGTTTCTGTATCGGTCTCAAACAGTCTCTCTCTGAATAAAGCATAAATGGCAATATTTATCAACATCTCTCTCTCTCTCTCTCTCTCTCTCTCTCTATATATATATATATATATATATATATATACTTTTTACGAATAATAAACTATTTACCAATAAATTCCAATAAAATAAATTAAACACATTAATTTATGTAGAATTTTTTATGAAAACAATATTTTTGAAAACCCAAACTGCTTTTTTCTAATTTTTCAGATCATAAAATAATTTCATAATGGATTAAGCTTTAGACAGGAGTCAAACCCTTCAATGTTCTCCACTTAAGAAAGAATGAAGTGATATTTTCCTTTTGAGGGAAAGAGAAAATACTTTTATCAAAACTGCTATTAAACGCGAAGGAAGTTTTTTTTGAACATATTATAAAAATTAAATTAGTTAATTTCATCCAAAAAAATTCCATTCTATAAAAATACCAGCTATGACTTCATAGTTCTACCTTAACCTTTTAAAAGCCCATCTGCTATCAAAGAAGCAAACATAATAATAATGCAATGCCGGTAAAAAATATATGCGGTTAAAAGATGTTGACGAATATTACCATTTAAGCCTTATTCATTACCTATGGGATTTTGAGCTTCAATTATTCATTGCCTACGCCATTTCGAACTTCAATTATTTGTTTCCATCAATTGTTCAAAACTTCCTAACGAAAACAGGTTCTCACATGATAATTAAAAAAATCACCATAAATTCGTTTAAATGCCAAACACTTTTTAAAATTTTTAATTTTTAATTTTGTTTTCAAAAATACTTATCTCGAAGATTTATAAAACTCCGGATTGCCATTAAATTTTCTAAAAGCATAATCATAATTATTAAAATATATTTATAGTCAAAATTAATTATTTTTTGAATCATTAATGTCACATTATACAGATCTCAATAAAGGTCCTTATTAGAAGTATTTTAACTGCAACTGAAACCTTGTATACAAAAGGTAATTATTTAAAAGCTATTATTAATCAGTATAAAGAAAAGGTCATTTTTCTTTGACACAATGAATATAAGCTTTATTGTACTCTTTCCAACTTGCGAATAAAAACTATTCTTGAACAAAAGATTTATTTTTAGGAAAATAATTCGACGAACATTTTTATCGTTTGCTGTATTCTTATTCGCGCGCATAAATTGAATTTGGAACAGTTATTAAACAGAAGAGAAAACAAGTACAATTCATTGATCCTGCTACGTAAGGCCAACTCTAATTTGTCAAAATATTTAATTCTAAGGCTTACAGGTCGTGATTTGATGCGAATAACTAGATCAAGACAAATTCTTTTTCGTTCGTATTGGGTGTGGCACATCTCCTTCAAAGAACTTGTTAAAAATAGGAGTCATGAGGAATATAGATTTCTTCCGTGTTCTTCTAATTTTTGTTCTTAATTTATTTTTAATATACATAGTAATGCGAATTTGTAAAAGTTGATAGGCAATTAATCATGTTTCTGTTTGTTATTTTAAACTGAATGTAAACAGGCCTGTTCTTAAAGTGCAATGGTCTCGTACTTGTTTCAAAATAAAATTCCTAAGTAGTCTTTGAACTATTTTGTATTCTATTGTATTTAAAAAATATGTACACACATACAAAAATGTTATTAATTTGTTTTCATTAATTATTATCAATTTCACCAGCCTTCTTAAGATTTCAATTTTCATTTTCCATTATTGGTTGTAAAAAAACAACAACAAGAAATTGGATTTTTTTTTTTTTTTTTTGAATTTGCAATGAACGAAAGTTGCATCTGTAACAATTTAAGAATACACTTAAGAAGATTGAAAGTTTTATTATAAAAGCACTTGGGATTTTTAAAACATTAGTCTACCGAAAATAAAGAATTTTCTAAGAGATATAATGTTTAAAGATAGAGCAGGAAATTGCATACAGTCAGACATTTTTTTTGTTAACTTCACGTAAAATTAAGCGTTATGAATTTTTAAAAATTGCACAAATGAAACATTTTTGAATGTTTTATGATAACCATGAAGAATAGTTCTAAAAAAATTATTTGAACTGTTCTGGTGTAACTCATGGATATTTCCTTCTCTAAAATGAATTTTCACTTATTATTGACTGGCGAATTCTCAAAAAATAAAAAATAGCATTTATGGGATTTTGTGCATTATTTTGGAAGAGGATTTTATTCTCTTAGTCTTATATTGATAATAATAATATTACCAAATGCAAGAAAACAACAAATATTTGAGCGATAAATTCAAAGATTAAATATTTCTTTTATGACTTTCTTTTCAATCATTAATTATTGCTCATTATTTTATAGACAGATATCTATAAAATTACTTCTAATTATACAAAATATTGCTATGATCAATAAATTCTACCTCAAGATCATCATTAAACTTTGAAAAATCATTTTCATCCTCCTGGAAAAAAAAGAAAAAAAAAAGTGAGAGATTAAAAAGGTTTTTTTCTTCTTTTTTCCCCCCGTCATCTCTGTATGACGTATATACTGACGTAATCCCAAAATGATTTTTCAATGTTGACAATTCAACAATGTGTTTAGCTAGACTGAAATAATAAATCAATGAGATCTACGATCACAAATGTTCTCACATGATCTACGAGTTATCATGCATTTTTATTTTTAAGTCATTGTTTGTCTTCATTAATTTGAGTCATTAAACAGTTTAAACCAGTGTGAAATAATCACCAGACTTCACTCTCTCTATCTCTCTTTGTGTGTATATATACTATATTCAAAAGCGATAAATCATCAATTTGTTGATTATGCATTTATGCATATGCTCCTCCCCCCCCCCGAAAAAAACACCGTTAAATTTTAAATGAAGCTTGTCTAAATAAAGTCTTTTTCATCCGAGTGGATATGTACACACACTTATAAGCCGATTTAAATAATTGATGATAGCTAACTTTCTCCAAAAATTCAAAGTATTTTAGTTTTGTTCTCAAATATTGAAATATAACACATTTTATAAATTTAACTATGAAATATTAGTTGTTTTGAAACAATTAATGATAATTATTCTTTTCATTAGAAAACATGAGAAAAAATGAAATGAAATGTTGTATAAATCGTTAATCGTTTATTTCTCCTAGAATTATATTAATGTGTTTTGGCAGCAGCTTGTGACTAATATTTTCCAAAGGTTAAAAATTATTCAGTTTTGTTCTGAAATACTGAAATATAGCACAGATTTTCATAAATAATTTGAGGTAGAAACTTTGGGACATTAGATGTTTTGAGACAACTTACGATGATTATTTTTTTTTTCATTAATAAACGAAAATATGGAAATAAATCAGCACAGCAGTTGTTTTTGATACAAACTGCGAATCATTTTGTTTGTTTGTTTGTTTAATTCTTTAAGAATTCTGTGAATCTGTTTAAGAATGTTCCAGTTCGTCTTGATGTATTTTTATTTTTCAATAATAAAATATATTGCTTCCAACTGTAAAACTATAAAATTAAATTTGAAAGCTTTATTAGAATGAGAATAACAATTTGTTTGGAAACGAAATTTGATGGCATAGAAATAAATTTTGCGAGGTAATGTAGCTGGAAGCTATCACAGGAAAATGTGAAAAATTTATTTTTAATTGAATGAAACTTTAATTTACTTTTGGGATTTGAAAATGCGAGAATTATATTACTCTTGTTTCTATGACCATATTTGCTGAATTTCTTCGAGTTTGGGCAACAATTTGGCATCGAATAGCTTATGATAAACATTGTTGGAACGTTTTAATGTTTTTAATATATTTATGATTCGTCAAATCATTTCTCATTTCGAAGTATCATTTTCTTTTCAATTACAAAATAACTTATTTTCTACTTTTTAGGAGACGCAGTTAAAGATGGCAGCGATTCTAATAACAGTATATTTTTAACAAAATTTAGAATTTCTTTCAAATAATTAAAAAAGTAATTTAAAGATATTTTAAAAAATAATATTAAGAAATAAAGGCACCTATAGCCTCTTAAAGTCTCAATAATAATGCTATAACTTCATCTAAACTTTTTCTTCTTTCAAAATCGTTTGCATCTATTCAATAGTGTATAAAATATTGAAAAACAAATAAAAATTATATAGAAAATTATATATAAATTAAATATGTAGAAATGAAAAGTTAAAAAATTGATTTTTAAAATGCTATAAGCAATTGAGCATAATTTATCAAGAACTTACTGCAGAAAAGTGGCAACATTTATATTGGTTTTTAACAAAGCGAATATTTAATAAACATTTGCATTTTAAGACAATGTCAGATTCTTTTTCGTGTTTTAAATAATAATTATGAAAAGTTTGATTGCTTAAGAGACGATTTATAGCATACATAACCAAAATGAATTTTATATTATTCAAATGAAATGAATATGGAAATCAACGTTTTGCAATGGAAATAATTGGTTTTAATTGCTAAAAAGAACTAAAATTGTTTGAATTCAGCATCTTTAAAGTTAATCTTTTGTGTTTTATTCAATTAATAAATAAAATTATCCTCCGTTTATTTATTATTTTTTTTCTAACATGGTTTAGGTGGGTGAGGGTAAATAATAATTGAACTAAGCCTACTTTTATAAAAAAGCCAATGATTTTCATCGAATTATCTGGTCTTTCTATTATTATTTACATAATTTAATCATGCTTATTTTCCCCATTTCTATTAGATCCGCAGTTCGCACCCATCTATTGTATCATCCCACACAATAACAGCGCGTTGCTAGGATACGCTTCATAAATAAAAGGATTTCCCATGATCCTCTAGTGACAGGGGAGAGCTGGAACACAATCGGACGTATATCATAGCAACAAAGAAACTGGGGCCCACCATTTCATTCAATCACTCTTTTGTAGCAGAAAGAAGGGCACACAAGCTGAGCCGGAGCAGGGGAGGTCAAACGAGGGTGATGGTCTGCAGACGATTTTTTGGGCAACACCCCTTTTGCTCTGACCTCTCCGATGGAAGATTCGTTTTTGTGGGTGTAAGGAGAGGTTCAATTTTCCTTCTAAATGACCAGTTGGGATTGGAAAAACGTAATTGGACAGGTTTATCTCCTTGTAATTTTTTTTTCAGATTGGAGCATTGTGAAATACGCCAAATGGGAATTATTGTGCGCACAATGGAAGGTAGGCAGGATTGTTTATGAGAAAAATGGTGGAGTTTGGGTTGCGTTTTTCATTGTTATGTAAGCTTTTGATTTGCATTGCGCAGTTTTTACAGGGTAAATCTCGCCCAAAAGTTCACAGTGCGATGATATTTGAAGAACAAAGAATATTTTGAAATGTATTTATATATGTGTGTGTGCCTTTTTTAATTATCTTTTATATAAACTAGTTTGTTATTAACAAATGGAAAGCTCTAGATCATAAGTTCCCAACCTTTCTTGAACTGGTGCTCCCTTTTCTAGTGAATATTTTAAAACCGCACCCCCCATACCATTCCAGAGAAATAACAGCGTACGTAATACAAGAATTGAATTCTTGTTCTTTAATTCTTGGTGAAAACAAGAATTAAATAAAAGAAATTACTAATAGATATAATATTGTTGGAATAGAAACACGACTGAATTTCTTCTTTATTTAAAAAAAAGTTTTAGCTTGCCTGTCATAAGCACAGATGATGCGAAATAATCTATAATAAACTATTGTTTTCTAAATAAATAAATTGACAGTTTCAGAGAACAATCAAAATGCATATTTAATTATATTAAAAAGTATTTTTATTAAAACTTAAAGGCATCGAATTTCTAACTTGACTAATGAGAAGGCTGAATTTGATGCATCTTAATGAGCTTGTTAATATCAGGCTCGATTTCACTTAAAAAACGATCGTAAGTCGCCGCATTCATTAACATGGAGCCGATTTCTCTTTTTCGTTCCTAATGTTACTACAGCACTAAATCCACTTTCTACTGAATATGAAGATGGGAATGCTATCAGAAGTCGTTGAACAACCGACCATAATCCTGAATGCAGTTACGAAATCAACTTCTGTAGCCAAAATTCTTGGTAGTCATTCTTGAATTTAATTTTGAATTCCTCATTTGTCGTCAGTTCTATTAGTTCTTCTACTAACCTAGGTGATCCTGTTGTGTTGACATTGGAAAAAGGATCCAAAACCCAATCTGGTATGTTCATGTTTAAAATGTCCTGGAATCATTCCTTGAAGTCATTGTAGACTATATTTGGTTAATCTTCTCACCCCCCTCAGTGCCATATCAACGCCCCCTAATTTTCTCTGGATCTTTCATCGCTCTTTTGAAAACCTCAAACGCCCACAAGAGGGTGCTATCGCCCTCTTTGGGAACCTATGTTCTAGATTTAAGATGGAGTTAAATCGTCGATGCAATACAAAAGGAAGAATTATATTAATGTTATCCAAAGTTTGGTAAGCATACCCCCAGGGGTAAAATTATGGGGGTATGCCCAATTTGATGGAGGGTACAACTGAGGCGGAAGTCAACCCCAGCAAAATCATTTGGCTCTGTCCGAAATGAAAGAAGGCCGAATCATCTGTGGTCCACTGTCGCTCCCCATGTGACCGAAATCAGAGAAACTTTTGATTTTTACCGCGGATGGGGTTACTGTCCTATCATTCAAAGAAAAACTCTGAATATGGTTGACGTAAGTAGACGAGTCTAAGTAAGGAGGGAAGTAGACATTAAAGCAGGCCACAGCATTTGGCTAACTGAGCACGCTTCATTAGGCGAGAAATTCTTTTCGCTTGTGTTTATACGGATGCATTTATATGACAAATAAAATTAAATTGTAGATAAACTTAGAAATTACTTATTATTTAAGGTTTAAAAGGTCTTGCATAAGAAAACTTTCAAAGATGTTTATTCAATTGCTTTTGTATTGAATTTTTTAAGACCTGAGGCTGCCGTCAAGTAAATAAAAATCATTGGTTAATAACAAAATATTTTGATATTTTCTTGAAGATTCATGTGTTTTTAAGAGTGTAAAGCTTACGTTTTCAGACTAAATCGCCCCCCCCCTCCTCGTACTAAACTAGAATTTATGAGTTTTGAATAAGGTGAAGCGGTAGTTTCTAATAATAACCTTTGGATCAGGAAAAAAAGTTAGTTAATTTGAAACTGTTTCATTCATAATAAATCTGTTTCTGTTTGGTGTAAATAATAAATAAAAACACGAAATTCAGCAAAAAATTCAAATAGAAATGAATCACTAAAGAGGCAAAAGTAAAGATATTTATTCCTTTCATATTCTTTTAAGAATTAACAAAACAAGAGACAGAATTGATGAGAAAAATCACAAAATATGAGCCTCAGGCATGGACCGTAATAGCAAATTAAGGCATCCGACTAAGTTAAAAACTCTAGTTATCGACTATATTGGCGCATTTATCTATTGTTATTGGTTATTGTTCCGCCTTCCCTCTTTCCGAAACAGTTTATCTTTTCTAGGAAAAGAAAGGCCTGACCTATCATCCAGGGTCACATATTTTTCAGCGAAAATTTGTCTTTTCTTTCAGTTATCCCAAAACTTTCATTTTCATAAAAATTCTCCACCGTTATCATGATATCTCAAAAACTAATAGAGGTATGAATGATTTATCTAAACGGCTGTTTTGGCGCCAAAAGAAATACTGCCCTTTCCTTCATCCCCAAGATGTAATAGAATATCCCGTTTTCAAGCCGACTGATCCTTATTTTTAGGGTTACTAGGGTTTTTTTCGAGCCGGTAAGTCAGAAAGTGTCCCTCGTCGCTTTGGCTTACTTGCCTGTTGGAATTGGCTTCAGACGGATTAATTGAAAAATAAACCTAGGCAGAGTACCTTAACATCATTCTGGTCACAAATGCAACGTAAGTATCCGGCCTTTTTATTCGGTTGCATTCGATTTTTTTAATAAAAAACATTATTTATTTGCTTTTGAGGCTCGAACTCGAAAGGAGGGTGAGACGCGGAACGAAGAGTACATTTCCGGTATTCCCTTTGACCTTGGATTTCCCCTATTAGATGTTAGTGGAGGTAAACATATCCTCCTTTAACCCCTATTTTGAGGAGTTTAACCCATCCTAACGCATGCGCAAAAGCGAGGAAGGTTTTACAATCCGTTGCCGAACAGTAATTCTAGAAATTTATTGATTGATTGATTTATCGAATTCACTATCCACACAGACATAATGCATAAAACCATCGTCTTTTCACATACAAGGAAATCCAAAATCTCAGAATTAGATATTTTTATAATCCAATATTTTATATTCGCCTACGAAAAAGAGATGAATTATTATTAAATCCATTAAATACTATATATATGTGTGTGTGTTACCGTTAAAGTATATAATGCAGTTATTTCATAGAATACCGAGTTATTCCATGAAATAACTGATCGTGTCCGTTAAAGTGTGTTACGTTATTCATTCGACACTTTAACTAGTTATTTCATAGAATAACTAGGCATTCTATAAATTAACTAATAAAAGACAGTTAAAGTGTAAAATAAACAATTTACCTAAAATGAAATAACTAGGTATTCTATAAATAAACTAATGATAGACAATTAAAATGAAAAAGAAGCAATTGATCTAATTTATGTAGCGTATAAATGGTATTTATGCAAACCTACCACAAAATCATTTATTACGACAAGGATTACTAAAATGACGCTTGGAATTACAAAGAACATTATTTCTAAAATTTTTCAAAAAATCTTTTTGCCGTCCTTCAAAAATTATTTTTATTTGAATTCGAAATTAACGTGTGTTTTTTCCCGCTACTTTCCATATTGTTTAACGAAACGTAAATGTACCTTATACTAAAAAGCGAGATATCTGATATAGATTACTTTACACTTTAACAGGCTGCAGATCGTCATTCTATGAAATAACTAGTTAAATGTGTCAAATTAAAAACATATTACACACTTTAACGGACACGATCAGTTATTTCATGGAATAACTAGGTATTCTATGAAATAACTGCATTATATACTTTAACGGTATCATATATAAAGAAACAAAAGCTTGCTTTTATACGAAGCTGTTACATATTCCAAGCTCGTTAAGCTTAGTTTTGTAATCCAGCGTTATTACTCTCGATTATTATGTAACTATCTTATCCATTAAAGGCTTTGTTTACTAATCCCTTGCAGAGACCGCGTCTCGAGTCATTAGAGACGATTTGCGCTAATTTCGCCGTATTATTCGTGCTGACGTCATGCTTTTAAATCAGTTGAGCCGAAAGACTGATTTGCTAGAGTTTGGAGAAAAATGAACTAACTGGCTTGTTTTCATTTTAACTGATATTTTGGGATTTTAAGTGTTAGATTAGACAACGATTCTTAAAACAATTTTTTCCCCCATTCTGTTGTAAATGATTTTCAAACTGGAAAAATAAAATAAAGTTATTTGTTATTATTAAATGATATTAATTTAATTGCCTTAAAATGTTTCCTTTACTTTTGATATTTTTTTCTAAATTAGTCTGAATACAATATGTAAAAAAAAAAAAAATTTATTTTTTTAAAATGATACCAATTTAATTACCGTAAAAATTTTCCTTTCGTTAAATTTTTTTTTTCTAAATTAGTTCTGAACACAATATGTCTTAAAAAAAGATAATTTATTTTTTTAAATGACACCAATTTAATCACCTTAAAAAATTTTCTATAATTTTAATGAATTTTTCTAAAATAATTTAGAGTACCATTTTTAACACTGTTTTCTGTTATAACGAAATTCGAGGCAATTTTATTATTTCATCAGAGCTGTCAGTCGCGTGGTTTTGAATACATGGACATTAAAATAAAAATATTATTTTCTTAGGATATTAGTTCTGAAGCAAAATTTATATTTCCACTTTTATGTCACAGCATACATATACTGCCTGCATTGGATTTCATGCCCTTCATCCGAATGGCGTTATTTGCATTATGATACTATGTTTTTCCTGTCAGGTACGCAGACACCAAAAAGAAGAGAATGTACCATGACAATATAAATCGTGATAAGAAGCAATTTTATGGGATTTTTAGAAATCTTTTTTAAAAAAAATCTATGGATAAAACCTTTATAGACTCCAAATCTCCCTCTATCTTCTGTTTTACACCTGAAGAATGAAACATTTTTAGAGAATAAGATGATCGCTAGATGGTGTTTAACTGTCAGACACACTGGCATCAAATAGAAGAAAAAGAAGCCAGCATTTTTATATTAATTGGTTTAACGATTTCCGCTGGAAATAAAAATTGAAATTTTAAATGCTAAAGAATTAAAGAATTACATTGCCCAACGAACAAAACCAAAAGAATGCATGTTTGATATCTATCACACTTTGAAGTTTAGAAATACATGCTGAAGAAGTCAATTAACGCAAGCTACACAAAATATTTAATTTATAAAGTAAGCAAGCATCAATCCCGGAAAACTAGCTGGTCACCAAAGGCAGCCAATGTTACATTAAATCATTACAATATTACCTCACTGAAACAAAACATTACCATGTCTGCATAGCTGAATGGTTATGACACTGGACTCATAGTCAGGCGATCGTGTGTTCGAATCCCAGTAGACTTAAAATTTATTTAAGTATTTTTCTTTCATTTCTTTTTCCAGAAGATTCTGGACCTTTCTTTAATTTACCAGAGAAGTGCTCTGGACTTTTCTTACTGTCTCCAGAAAGGTACTCTGGAACTTTCCCCACTTGTATAGAAGCTGACGATCTCTCAGTCACAGTGTTCTTAGTTCAGAGTTGAGTTAATAAATTGATTTAACTCTACTTCCTGTGTCTTCAGGAGTTCTATCTGCATGACGACATTCATAATTAATTCACCCTCTTAAAGCCTTTACCAGTAATTCTGAATCCAAACATTTACCAAGCATTCTGGTAAGCATTTAATAGCGAGTACTTTGTATTTATATTATGTTTGTTTAAGAGTGAGAGGGGAATCACTAATCTTGCTCAGTAATTTAATTGCTTCATTAAATGATTATTAGTATCTTTATAATGGGAAAGTTCTTGTTAGTACACTTTATATTAATTTAGGTGGCACGTGGCAACATTTCCAAGTGGTATTGCGTCTACATATACTGGAATCTGAATGAAACATTGAGTTCGAGTTTCAATGTTTTCACGATTTCGAGATTCATTACGGGTATATTATTCCTGGGGTCGTGATCCTCGCTTCAAGAAACCCTGATTTAAAGCATGCCATCCATTCAGAACCGGAAGTTAGGCCAGAAAACAGATATCGAAGAAAAAAACCACGCCCATCCTTCGTGCGTCGAATGACTTTTAATTCCAGGAGAGGTCAATTCATGCATAAGCTAACATCTATTTTTGAGGTTAAAAGTATCCACTGTTCATGTCCGTGGGTTAGGTTGTAATCAAACTTTATGACCCCGGATCTTATGAATATGAAAAATATAAAACTGTGGAAACCATGTATCCGGAAACATATTGTAAGTTTTCAGTTCACCTGATCCGAGTCCAATTTTGTCAATTTTTCCGTTTTTTTAAAAAATCGGATTTTGTCAATTTTTACTTGATATTATATCTTAAACAATCCTAGGGTTTAGTTTCGGTTTAGTTACATTAACGTCCCTTTTAAAACAACACTTGGGTTATTTCGGAATGGACCTCGTAATTTCTTTAAATAACATTTAGTTTAGAATGTTTACTTCCAAAATTAAGGCAAACGGAAGTTATTTTGGGGTTGGGTCTCCTTCCATTGAATTGTGATCAGATCATGGACTTAGTTTAGTTGTAATAACCACCCGTTGTAAAGTAACAATAGAGCTTTTTTGGGACGGACCTCGTCACTTTGAACAGCAGTCAGATGACGAAGACGACACCTGAGCTGGCACCTCCCTCTCCATCCCGCCCTATTCCGACGGAGGACGTTTGGACTGGCGGAATTAATGTGCAAGTGACGCCCTTACACGGCGGTTCTTCGGTGGCATCACATCTCGAACCTGAAATCCTCCGGTTTCGAAGCCAGGCCACCGCTGCCTCCAAGATCACCTAATCTAAATATTCTAAATTTGAAAAATATAAAAAGAAGACAAATGTGGAAACGTCGTATTCGGAAACATTTTGTAACATTTCAGTTCACCTACTGGTTTTTTTTATGGTTTAGTTATATATCAACGTCCCGTCTTAGAGCAACTAGAGCTATTAGGGCTATTTTGGGACCTCGTAACTTTGAACCGCGGTCAGATGACGAGGGAGACGCCTGAGATGGCACCCCTCTCTCCACTCCACACCACTCCAGCGGGAGGACGTTTGGCCTGGCGGATTCAGCCGAGTTATGTATCTAGAGTTGGAACAAGAAATTAAAGTGACATGGGTTCCATTATAAGGAGTTCTAAACTACTGAGAATGTAGAACAATTATAAAAATAAATAATAATTAGCAGAAATTTCCCCACCCCCTTCTTCTTAGATCAATATTCTTAGAATTTGGTGCGGGGAAGGGTTCCAATGACATCGGAGAGAAATTGTTTAGTTTGGTTTAGTTATATTAACGTCCCTTTTTGAAGCAACACTAGGACTATTTTGGGACGGACCTCGTCATTTTGAACCGCGGTCAGATGACGAGGACGATACCTGAGCTGGCAGCCCCTTCTCCAAACTTCCACACCATACCATCTGTAGGATATTTGGCCCCAATGGATCTAACATGCACCAGATCCGATTACACGGTGGTTCTTCGTTTGAATCGGATCTCGAATCTGAAACCTTCCAGTTCCGAAGCCGAGACCTTACCACCAGGCCACCACAGCCTCCCAGTTCACCTGATCTAAACATTCTGAATTTGTGTTCAATAAACCTTCAAAAACTTCGGATTCGTTTTATTTAGGCTTAAGAAAGAACTGTAATCATCCGCCGAAAATAATATTCCAATCATTTATTAATTTTCAGCAATAAATATTAAGATATTAGTTTAAAATATTCAGAATATTTATTTCAAAAAAATTATAAAATTCTTGCTCAGCAAACTTATTAATGTGATTGAATACAGCAAAAATATTCTTAAGTTCTAAATTCTGCTAGTATCGAATAAAATGAATGTATATTTCAGAACAATAAATAATGTTATTATTAAAATTATATCTGTTATTACAGCTCAAAAGTTTTACAAAGTTTGAATTCTGGGTATTTTCAATGTCTCTTGAGGTTTTTAAGATTTACTGCTTAAAATTAACAAATAATTAGTATGTTATTTTCAATTGACGATTGTGGTTCTTCGTTAAGCCTATTAAATAAAATGAATTCTAACGATTTTATATTCCAAATATAAATGATTTTCATGTCAAGATAACTGAAAACAGGTAAATAAATAGAACCCGTATCCTGAGAAATATGTTACAAAATGGAAGACGATTTAATTGATTCGTTGTAAATCATTGTTTCGTCTAATCTAATCGTATGAAACACATCGATATCAGAAGACAATCTTTTTATTTATAATTCATATAATTATAATTAAAAAAAAATCTGATCTGGAAAATAAATCTGATTTTTCTTCACAGCCAATACTAGAATATTCTTTTCCTGACTTCTAGTTCATAATGTTTATTAATGTAATATTTAAGCTAATTTTACAATTCAATAAATTATTAGAATTCGAATCAATTCGCTTACAGATAAAAAAAAAAAAAATTCAAGTAGTTCCATTCCAAAATAAATATATTATTCTCATTCTTCTTCCTTTAGATATCGAACACAAAACTTCTAAAATACCCAAAAATATCTCGCCGAAAAGAAAAAAAATGCAGACGATTATTTATTTCTAAATCCATCTGCCTCTTCAATATTAGGACTTTAAAACATCAGGTTCACAGTTCTTTTCCTCGACACTTTTTTTCGCGGGTTTCCTTATTCGAAAATGGAACGCACTCTTTCGGTTTTTTTTTTTTTGAAATTTATTTTTGTTTATAGAATTTCAGCAGAATTCGAACAATCGCTGTCAGCAGAAGGGGAGGGGAGAGTATTATCGCTTGACACGACAATAAGGTTGAGTCAGGCGGACAGCGTGTCATCTTTGCTGCAATAAAGCCGCATTTCTGATGCTCACGTGTGGTGCAGGTTTTTTTAATAATACATTTTATGGGGATGAGTCTGTCTTCTTGGAGTGAATTTGTTGTTGCTATGGTAACCGACCAACCTGGAATTTGGATATGTCAGTGTTCAGTAGAGATGCCTGATTATAAATTATGGGAACTTAAAATGAAAAATCACGTGCCTTTTGCAAGAATATTTTTCGATACATTACATTTTTTTTCTGTCAGAAGTTTATTTTCTGTAAGTACTGTTGAATAGCAAAATTAAGTGGCGCTAGAACCAAAAATTTTTTCCCGCTCCATTCATTGTCAGTGGCCTTACCAAAGGTAAAATCCCAGGACATTTTTTAATTTTTTTTTTCGTATCTTCGTCATTTGATTTTAAAAACTGGAAAATATGCACTAATGTTTTGTCACCTCGACATCCACTTAAGGCCTTATCACACGGCAAAATATCGTCGGCACTTTCCGTCAGCAAACGACTATGAAAGTGACGTCACTTTAAAGTTTCACATGATTAGTTGAATTTCGTTTGCGGACAATATTTCCGATGACATTTTCTTGCTGGTTAGAAAAAGTTGTCGATTATGAAACTTGCTTGACTGGTTTTTGAGGGTAGAAACGAAAAAGTGCTGAAGAAATTTCACCGTGTGATAAGGCCTTTAGAGTCTAAACATTTAAATACTGGTAAACATTTAATACCTCGAAATACTGGTTGCTATGTTTATTCATAAGCAGTCAAAACTTTTTAATTTCAAACACATATATAAAACTGATGACATTTCAAATGTATTAATTAAATAGTGCAATGGTTGATCCAAAAAAAAAAGTTCAAGCAACAATATTTTGGAAAGAAGAAATTTTGGATGGGAATATTGTTACCAAGAGTAGAGATAGATAGCGCTGGTTGTCTTAAGGCCTTATCACACGGCAAAATATCTTCGGCACTTTCTGTCTGCAAACGACAGTGAAAGTGACGTGTGATGTGACTTCAAAGTTTCACATGATTGGTTAAATCTCGTTTGTGGACAATATTTCCGACAACATTTTTGAACTGGTTATAAAAAATTGTCGATTATGAAACTTGCTTGACCGGTTTTTGAGGGTAGAAACGGAAAAGTGCTGGCGAAATTTCACCGTGTGATAAGGCCTTTAGACTTCTTGCATACAGCCGACCAACCCGCCACCACTGAACGTAGCAGTATCGACAGGATTTGTAGTGGTCGACTGCTAAATAATTATTGTGGTTATCTTAGACTGGTCGTCTGAGCAGATAGTGTTATTTGATGCCAAGCTTGCCTTTAAAAACAGTAAAGTTCTTCTCCTCTCACCACGTGTAGCGTGTACTCCTAGAGTCACTTTCAAGATGGCTGGTGCTCCATTTAATCCATTTATCTTAAGTGGCAATTTCAAAATCCACTCCGATCTCGTTAATCGTCGTTTCCCATAGTGTACTTTGTATAGAAATGAGTACAAGAAACAATCCTATTCTTGATTATTGTATTAGTTCTATATTTACAATAGATACATAAAAAAACATTCGATTATATCAAGTCCATTCATGGCGAACGACACGACCTTCCTACTGCCTCTCCCGTCCTTATCGCCTGGTCCCTTTCAGAAGCGTCTTACCCTCTCGGAAAGCACGTGATCTTTTGTCCTGACTGGTTTGAAACCTTCCTCGTTGAGTGAGAGTCGTGAAGCAGGGGTCTTACAAAAACCATGTTAAATACAACTCAGACAATTCCATCAAATTATTCCACTCATTGGCTGACACTTTCCACTCCCTTTGAACAACAAGGTCATTTATATAAGCCAGTCATCAGGCCCATACTCACCTATGAGGCCCAAATTTGG
>JAPMOQ010061697.1:2580419-2603199 GCA_026543055.1 Argiope trifasciata | reverse complement strand
GTCACTCCCCCTCAAGCCACCACTAAATGGTCACTCCCCCTCAAGGCACCACTAAATGGTCACTCCCCCTCAAGCCACCTTAACGAACCTTTCGGCCCAATCTCATCCCTTTCCTACCTGCTTCCAAGTCATCACTACCACCACTAATACCTTCTTTCATTATTGACCTCACTCGGCCTGCTGGCCAAATCTAAATCGCAAATTCCGACAACATTACTCCCTCGCCAATTGCCAATGGAACACATTAGGGCAAATTAAACCCCCAAGTAAATAGCCTTCATATTTTTTTAATATTAATATTATTTCTTCTCTTTTTATTGTCATATTTATCTTTCTTTTTAATCATCTCATTGTTGTTACATTTTAATCAATATATTAGTTACAAATTAACATTACTGCTCAGCATATTTTGTTTGTCACTAACTATCATTTCAGTTGAAAGGCCACTGAGCCTAGGGGCTTTTGCAAGAACCCCCCACACCATTGGTCTAAATCGCTAAATAGCATCTGTTCCCAGGGTATCCACTCAGGTCTCAGCCACAAACAGTCTGAGTAGAAGTGCACTGGTACTCAAGCTGTGATCTAATTTCAGTCAGATAGTGTTAGTACCGAGACTTGAATCAGCGACAGCAAAGGCAGAACATCTAGAGAGTCATCTCGCACAGAGATGCGAGCCGTGATATGATTTATATGGACCAAAGATGTGTCACCATCGGACATTCACAGACAAATCGTTAAAGTGTACGGATTCGAAGCAATGAGTAGGTGTCGTTCTTTTCAAGTGGGCCAAGAGATTGGAAACGTTTAGGTAGAAGGTGGAGTCACTCCCCATACAGTCTATAGTTTGATCTGAGGGACTATTTCCTCTCCCTGGCACTGAAGAAACATTTATCCTAAACAAGGTTCATACCAGACGGTGATGTTCAAAAAGGTGCTGAGAACTGACTCAATAACCATGGACTTGATTATTACCCAGACATGTTAAACAAATGGGTCCAGTGATGTGATAAATGCCTCAGCAGGTTTGGTGATTATGAAGAGAAGGGACTACCACATATGTCTCTTAATTTTATTTGTATCCTGCGTCAATTGTTAATAAAGCATTTTTTTTTTTTGCCTTGTAAACTTTTTTAATGGATCACCCTCACATATTATATAAATTTCCTATTGTTTTATTAACAGAAAATTATGTGAATATTGATATGATGGTACATCAAATAAAATTATTAGAGCTTTTCTCTATACACATATACTTTTATCTTGTTCAGTCAGTTCAACAATGCTTGCCCAAAAATAAATATCAAATGAAGTGTGTAATAAATCATCTATAAACTCTTTTAGATAATTTATTACATACTTATTGTTCACTTATTACACAGTTATATTATTTATACAATTTTTGACCCCTCATAAAATTCTTTATTTGAATAACAATTTTAGAAAATTGACCCCCGTATCTATAAGATCTCTAATTAAAGAAAATAAGTATTCATTAAATCAATGTATTATTTTTATCGAAACAATAAGAATCCAAACTAAATCTTATAAATTATAAAAGGAGGGAGGGGGAGGGAACTGTGATAACGAAAGTGAACTTTGGGGTTAAAAGAGAAGGGGCTGGAAAAATAACTATTTGGCTGCGTTCCAAAACGATTCTGGCCTTTCTGCAGCTCTAATGCCTCTAAATTCAATGAACGAAAGGATTGCTTTTGGGCTTCAGATCAATCAGTTTGCGTTGTGGATTTTCATTGCAGATTGCAAAATTGTCCCGCACTACATTTTCCTTTTCTACTTTATTTTTAACAAACTTTTAAAACAGACAAATTGATAAATAATAATAATAATAACGATAAACACCAAGAGGGAAAAAATTTAACCTTTAAAATTATTTTCCGGTCTCTATTAAATATTTTAATTAACTAAACATTAAGGGCATTTTTTTTTCGTTCGCCCTGATAATTTTAGAGAATAATTATGAAGCCAAAAATGATATTTATATCAACCTTAAATTCAATAAACTATTTTTTTCATATTTTTAATAAATTTTAAAAAAGTATTTTAAGATTATTTCGCAGCAGTACATTATTTCATTGTTGAAATGAAACTCAACTCATTTTTATTGCTTTTAATATTTTAGCTTGGATTTTTTTCTATTGTTGATAATCATATTATAATATTTCAGTTTATTGTTACTTATTAGATGAGTTTCCATATGAAAAGGCATAAATTTAATAAAATTAAAATCTTTATGTGCTTGTAATTTAGATTTTACGTCAAATTCAAGAAACAATGAAAAACATTTGAAAAATTCGTACATTTTCAAATAATGCTACTCTTTCTTGTTATATGAGTATATAAAAATATAGACCACAAATTAATGGAAAAGGATTGAGAGTAGAATAGTATAATATTTCCAAGACAGTATGAGTTATAGAGGTTTACCACTATTTTATGGAATGTATAATGATCTGAGAATTAAGGATGGACCTGAAGATTGTCAATAATGATTTAAGTACAGTACTGATGGTACCAGGTATTCTCAAAACCCTGAAGGATATGATGTTACAGATTAACAGTTTCATTCCAACTTTTTGTGAGAATGCAGATGTGGAGGAAGACAGTCATTTACTACCCCGAAAGCAATGCTAGTTTGACTGATCGGTCAATGTAAGGTATACTTATACTTATTACTTATACTTATACTTACTTATACAATACTTATTCAGCAGTCGACCACAACAAATCCTGTCGATACTGCTACGTTCAGTGGTGGCGGGTTGGTCGGCTGTATGCAAAAAGAAGTATGAGTTATAGATTTGATAAAATACCAAATTAAAAAAATATATTTGTGTGTTGATTATTAAAACCAAAAAATACTTAATATTTACTAAATATTATAATAAATATTTAGTTAACATTTTTAGGAATTCTTTATTCTAACGGTTCACCAAAGGAAGGTAATGTTTAATAAAGAGAGCTATTGTTCTCGTCTTTTTTGTTCCGGCATGAGCAATATTTTAAAAAAATTAAAAGAAATTCGTGTTGCTTTGTTATTAAAAATAATAATATAAAATAATTTTGATTGCGGATATTCTGTTTATATTTAAAATTGTTAAGAGGTAAACGAATTCTCTTAAATAAACATGCCAACGAGAAACATTTTGAAGAGAATTAATTAACAACAACAAAAAATTATTCTCCCGTAAGAAATTTTGATAATAGTTTTGCATAAATATTGATTTTTGCAAGATTTCTGTTTAACAATTCATCCATCCGTATAATTTCCTAGGAAGACGTGGGTGTTTGTTGCATTGTTAGTTCTAACAAAAAGCAATTTCTAAATGTTCCCATCTCAAAAGTTTTGATTTCTTGTCACAAATAAAATCTTTTCAAATTCTTCCCATCCATTCCGCAAAACTTAACGCATGCACCCTAATTGCCTAAGTACCATGAACACAAGCTCCATTCAAAACATTAAACAAATTTTCTAACAAAAGAAATAGGATGCGGGCGAAAATTACTCGCTTTCTGAGTCACGATTATCATAAAACAATGCCTCCACCCACGTCATCTGCCGCGACTTTGTTGCCAACTTCAATGAATAAATGTTTGACAAGAAATTCAGCTTGCACTGAACACGACAGAAAATGAAGAAAAACCTCACAATGACTCTGTGATCCATATAAAAATAAGAGCAGACGATATTCAAACGGAGTTGAGTTGCTCAAAAAAAAATCGTGCTATCGTAAGTTGTACACGTTTAATCTTCCAGGTGGCTTTTTTTTTCAAGACAATAGGTGTTTTGAAGTTAATGTTGCATCCAAAATAGCCTCTGCGTAGGTAAAAATCACGAGTAAGGAACGATTTTGAAAACAATGGTGCATTTAAGTCATGGAAAAAAAATCGTTTCAGAACATAAAATTTGGAAGCGAATAGTGGAAGTTCGTGTTCTGCGCGAATAATGTTCCAACCAACATAGAGATTCGAATTTCAATGGATTTGGAAGATTAGACTAATGAATAATGATCAGAATTGTTCTGAAAGAAAAAAAAGTGTCTACTTTAAGCTTAGTTTCTTTTTTATTCTTATTATTTTATTTATTCTTTTGTGCTCACGTTTTCCTGGATAATACTTTTGAAGTCGGTTTTATCAGATTTTAGCAATTCATAATCATCATCAATTTTTTCCATGAAGTTGTTTATTTATTTTAAATGAAGCTGCCTTTTTTAAATTGCTTTTCTGTCTGCCACTTCTTAATGTATAGTTTACTACAATTTGGGTTTCGTACTGGTTGATAATTCTTATGTTCATTTATTACTAGTAATTTCAAATATTTTTAAAAGATTAGATGATTTCTTCCTAAAAGTATTTATGATGTAATGGAGTAACACTTTTTAGAAAGAAAGGCATAACTAAAAACTATAAAAGATGTAAATTGTATTTACAAAAATGAATTCTTCATAACTTCTATCTCGAATTAAAATTAACAACATCACGATTAATTCTCAAAAACTGTTGCCAATCTCCAGCTTATAAACTCAGACCAGTATTTTTCTATCCTAGTTCTCAGTTCGTTGGCTTCCCTCAGTCTCAATTCTGTTGATTTAATTTCAATATTATTGTTGCTTTATTAAATTCTTTATAAAATTGCAGAATTCCATATTAAATCACTCAATATCACAGAATTTTCTTAACAAACATAAATTTATTTCGAAATTATTTAATTCGAACATAAAGCCAAATACCGCAATAATTGGGTAATAAAATAATTTCCGAAACAAAGCATTTTTTTAAATCTGAAAACTTTTATAAAACAAGGAAAATTAAAGTTTAATGCAATAAAAATAATCATTTTAATTTATGTTTATCTATACTTTATCTCAATGTGAGTTTGTTTATTGGCACTCTACAGGCCATATCATTGGACCTAAAGCTACTAAATTTGGTACATGTATAACTAACAAATAATCTGGACGCTTCATTTTTTGTCGCCAAATATTCACCGCGGGAGTCGTTGACGTGGTACTATTAGGGTTATTTAAACTTCTCTTCCTTACCAAGAAATTAACTGCGCAGGGAAGCAACTTTACATTTGGTAACGAACAATTCTTGTATCTCACAGTCTTTCAGCTGATTATATTTTTGATTATATATATGAATAAATAAACTATTTTCACTTTAAACTATCACACTTTATTCAATTGTAGCATGTTGTAAATATTTAACTCTGTTTATTTTTTGTTTTACGTATGTGTTCAATTTATGATTCTGCAATATTATTTTCAGTATCTGAATTTAAACCGTCCACCTTTAACCTAGAAGTTATTTGTTTTGTTTGATTTAGCTTGTACTGTGTGGCAACAATGTGTAGTTTGTTTTTTGAATGTGTTTTTCCGTTAATACAAAGCTGTGATATGAAATCGAGGTCTTTAATTGCAATGAAAAACACTGATTAATTCACATTTCGGAGGTATATCACGCATTTAAAGATCTTTTGATCTTTTAAATGAACTGTAATAGAAAAGGCGTCCACAACGATATTTTTACTGTTATTATTAAAAATATAATTCGTAGTTTACAGTTATTATTAATGTAATGTGTTATTATTAATATATTGCATTGTAATGTGTTGTTATTATTATTTTAACTTAGGAAAAACAAGGAGAAATAAACTATTTAATACTTTCTTTATTTTTAAAATGTTCTTAATATTGTTTTTAGAAAGAGTGAATCAAATTCCTACATCATCAATGATAAGTTTCTGAAAAATATTCTTGTTACATGCAAATTTTTTTAATGTATTATATTTCTAAACTAATTACCCAGTGAATTGGAAGTACGAACAGATAAAAATTCGTCTAGGAACAATTTTTTTCCAATCTATGCAGTCTTTAAACGTCTTCGCACTCGTATATTCGTAATGTGATCATCTAATATTTTAGAAATACGATCAAAACAATCTGGGGAATAAAGTGAGTTTTTCTAAGCGCGGGATTTGATGAAATTACAGCTCCGTGCAAGATGACAAAAGAGTTCGCAGTTCACAAAAAGAATTTCTATTCCAAAGAAAACGCACATAAATATGTAGAAATATTTCAACACAGCGTTAAAGAATCATGTTCCAAAATATTTATGGTCTATAGCTAAAGGTTTGTTTTTCAACTAATGACGATATCGGATAACATTGCTGACGTTGGAACCCGAACGAAGAAAGCTTGCAAAATAGGCAGACGATTTATTTGCAAATTCGTAATCCTCTGCATTCTCTACAGAATAAACATTCGTCAGTAACGATCAGCTGCTTCTGCAATATGTGAAATTCTTGGTACTCAGGTTGATGAACATTCTTGAAGTTAAATGTGATGTATATAGAAAAACATGGATAATTTATATGCGAATAAGAATTCTGAATCTTTTTTGTACAATGCAATGCATATTTCTTTTATAAGAACTAAGCTGTTCTTGAAGAACATGTGCAATTATGAAATTCTTGTCACGGATTGTTGAAGTGCTGCAGACGATGTTAAATCAAAAAATTACATTAATGAAATTTAACCCTATGAAATAAATTTTCTAACTATAATTTTGTGAATCTATATGTAAGGAATATATGAAAAATAATTCTTTTAAAATTAATTTTATTCAGAGTTTTTTTTATTATGAATAATTATTTTAAATTTTCCATTTCGGCCTAAAAAATATAGCATTACATCTATATGTATGTCATAAAAGGTAATGTTTCATATTGATTTGTATATATTTACCACTTATTTTTAAAATCAGAAATTAATTTAAATATGTGACGTTATTTTTTCAACTTTTATTTTTAAATGGAGTTCTAGGACTTTATAGAGGATATCTTGAAGTCTCTTAAGCCATCAAGTCATTGAGAGAGCTTTTTATATATTATCGTAACATTTCTAGTTTCTTAACTTATAAATCTTCTAATATTCTATTTCTTTATTCTTCTAATATTCTATTTCTTTATTCTTCTAATATTCTATTTCTTTATTCTTCTAATATTCTATTTCTTTATTCTTCTTATATTCTATTTCTTTATTCTTCTAATATTCTATTTCTTTATTCTTCTAATATTCTACCCAGTGTTTTTTTTTTCTTTTTGTTTTGTATATTGAAAGATTTTGAAATAACGGATTTTCGACTACGCAGTTGACTGCGTCAGTTGAATTGGGAGGGGAAAAATTATTATTAGACTGACTAATTGTGAGATAAATTTGAAACACTATAAATTCCATAAGTTCTAAAATACTATTCCAATAATGTTAGTTTACAGTGTATTATCAAATTACTTGTGACTATAACTTTCTCTCTTACCAATGACTCAAGTTAGTCACTTAGTCAGCACTTAAATTAGAAATGTGCTAAAATGTACAGTTAAATAGATCGGTTATCAAAAAAGTGACTTCATAATATTGATAGAAAATATTAGTTGCTATCAATTTCGACGATATCTTTTAAGTATAACTTCATATTCCTTGTTCCTTCAGTAAAGTATTTTTAAATTTGATATTGAAATAAATATTTTTATTGCATTATTTTAGTAGCTTACTCTTGATTTGTAAATTATATAAATTAACATTTTTAATAATTCATGTCGCATATCAAAATCGCTTGAAAATCATGACTTTTTTTATTATTTAAGATTTTACTACAAATTTTCCGTATCTCGGTTTTCCAATTCTTTATTACTGTTGATTTCAATATAAAACTGCAGCAGCATATGTTCGTCTTATATGAGATTGAAACATTTCGATAAAAATATAAATTAAGAGAATGTTAACTTTAATAATATGGCATATTAAATTTATTGTTTAATATCCTTGTGGGCTTTATGTACTTGTCTATTCTTTCTTCCTCTGCGATAAATCATCATAAAAGACAAACCGTTGCTAAAAAAACCAGTCGCCAAACATCTTGGCGAAATTTTTGGCTTCTTATGAATAATGGAGCTCAACGAATCTGGCGTAATCTCAAAATCGTTAAATAAATTTATTTCGGCGCTCTTGGAGTAATCTTATAATCGCCAAGTAAACCCAAGGCTGTAAAAATAAAATGTATTATAACCAATTTTCCAAATAAAATTTAGAAAAAATTGCCTGATAATACTTATTCTTCTCAAAGATTTTCCAGCTCCATGAAATTTTTAAGTTGGGATAAAATGAAAGAAAATAATATCCATATTAAAACTCACGATGAAATAAAAAAGAAATAGTATTCAGATTAAACTTTATCCAGAAAGAAAAAAAAGTAGTATTCAAATTAAAGCTCACTCAAATTTTTAAAAAATATAAATAGTATTCAGATTAAAATTCGCTTAGAAAGAGTAAAAAAAAATCATCTGATTCGTCGGATTAAAAATGGAATAAACAGTTTAATTAGAATTCTTGTCGGGAATACGAATCACCAAACGATATTTTATATTAACTTGGAAGTGAAAATATATTATGTTCCATACATCGAAAATCTCAACAGAACTAACTTTTTTCTTGGATTTTTATTAGAAAGTTTCTGTATATCGAACAAAATTTCTATATATCGAATAAAAAAATCCCATTTACGCATTGCAGTCAAAAAGGGGCCTATTGCTTTCGTTCATAAGAAAGGGAACAAATAAATAAATAAAAAAAGCCATTTCATCGATTCTTTCTCCAATAAAAATTCCCTGAAGACCGAAAAGTTCTTTACGTAAAAGCAATAAGCGCTTGCCGATGGGTCATGTGTTATTCTTAGCTTCTGTTCGACGAATTCTAACTTGGAGCTAGATTTTTACTTTAAATTCAGTTTAGCTCCGGATTTCTAAGAGAGAACATGCCCCCTCAAAGAAAATCTTTGAGCTTGAGAGATAAGTTCAGTTTAGTGAAAGATGTGGACACGGGAATGAAAAATAAAGACGTGGCAAAAAAGTACGATATCTCGACAAGCACGGTATCAACAATTTTGAAAAATCGCGACACGGTTATGAAGACCTTTGAAATGGTCGGAGGAGACCGGAAGCGATTTAAATCCTTGAAGTTTGACAAAATCGATGAGGCAGTGCTGAAATGGGTGAAAATGGTGCAAGCCAAGAATGTACCTGTGTCTGGGTCTCTTATTAAAGATAAAGCGGCAGAATGTGCTACCAAGTTTGGAATTTCGAATTTCTTAGCAAGTTCTGGATGGCTCGATAAGTTTAAAAAACGACATGGCATTCTGGAAAAGGTAATATCTTTTTTTTTTGTATTTAACTTTGGACAATTAACTATGCACTATATTTTAGTTCAAAATGATGAAAATGTGTGGCAAACATTTCAAAGCATTATTATTCAGATTAAAATTCGCGAAGAAAGAGTGAAAAAAAATCGTCTGATTCGTATGATTTAAAACGGAATAAACAATGTTATTAGAATTCTTATCGGGAATACGAATCAGCAAACGATATTTTATATTAACTTGGAAATGAAAATAAACACTTGAAAATATACTATGTTCCATATATCGAAAATCTCTACAGAACAAACTTTTCCCACAGAATCTTGGATTTTTATTAGAAAGTTTCTGTAAATCGAATAAAATTCTTCTATATATCGAATTAAATATAATAATTATAATAATTCAGTATATCGAAATAATCTTCTGTGCATCGAACTTTCTTAATGTTAATTAATAGAAAATTTCTAAATATCGAATTTTTTATTTCCAATGTATAAAAAAAATTCCTTATATCGAATATTTAATTATCGATTTACAGAAAATTCCTATATCCTATTTTTTTTTACTATCGATATATAGAAAATTTCTAAACATGGAAGCCTTCAAGCTCGGTATTTAGAGATATGGTTGTATTTATAAAAATAAATACAATAACAATAAAAACTTCTTATTATTTTTTGCTTGTTTATTTCGCAGACGATTTTTTTTAATATCTTATAAATAATGAAAACACATGCTATAAAAATAATAAATAATTCTGAATTGAGGATATCATATGCATGAAACGGTAAAATAAAACTAAAAGAATGTACTCTAGCTGAAAGTAAATTATTTCTTAGCTAACACAAAGTACAAAAGTAGTTTCTTTCTTTGTTTTATGTTTCATTTTTTATCGTGCATTTCTTTTGTTCCTATACTATTTTTAAACTATTTTATTGAAATTTCTTTTTACAGGACTATAAAATAATGGTAATCCTTAATTTAGATGTATAATTATGTCAGCTATATGAAAGTTAAAGTTTTGTCTCTAAGTTTTTTTTATGGAATATTAAAGTTTTCTTTTATAAATAAAAATAAAACATATAATCTCCTCCCTCCAAAAACGTCATAAAAGCAAGAATTATTACTTTATTTATTCTTTTTAGAGCAGATTATTCTGTTCTTAAATTTCAAAGAATGAAATTAGAAAAAGACACAAAAATGAAATAAGCATCTTCTAGAAGTGCAAAAAATAAAAATTTAAATTTAAAAAAGAATATGACATGTCAAAAAAAAAAAGAAGCTTTTATTTGCATAAAATCCAGACAAAAAGTTTCATTTTATTTTATCTTGTAACTGACAGTTACTGAAACTGCTTGATTCTATTTTTGAAAAAATTCTCTCATATCTAATATTTCATAGTAAAAAAGCTTCTTTTTACATAAAATATTAAATACATAATTATGTTTCATAGTATGTTAGTCATTGAGAATTATATTTTAATGTTTCATAGCATTTGTCAACAAAATTTGAAGAAAATACATTTTGTATTTTTATGTTCCGTAGACTTTTTTTTAAGTAAAATTTATCATTTATATACATTTTGTTTTTAAAAATTTTTATTTTTTTTTTTTTTTTTTTTTTTTTTTTCCTGAGCTTACTTTACAAACTTGAAAACATTCTGCTATTGTTACTGAAAAATGGCAATATGAAATTCGAAATGTGAAATTTTTTCATTAATTATATTAATTTAACTTTTAATTATCTATACAATTAATTCATTTTCATTCGTTTTATTTATAACTAATGAAATAATTTGTTCAAAAAATTTACAAAATTACAAAATTTTTGACTTTAAGTCGGAAAGTTATTTTATAAACATTTTTTTATTGAATAATCACAATGTTTGTCATTAATTGACTTCTGATAAAATATTCCTCATTTATTAATATTATACTCGATTTGAAATTGATTTTCATATCTTCGTTCAGAAATAAAATCGTGTTTGTTTAAATTAAATTTAAGAGCAATATTTTATTCATAAAGAACACATATTGGAAAGAGAATTTATTATTGTTCGTAATCTGTGCAAAATAGCATTTTAATGAAGAATTGCCGTTATCAGTTTGATCTAAAATTTTCTCTATGGACACAGTTTTTCCTTTATAGTTATTTTTAGTCATATGACTACTGGTATCAGCAAAATAATTGTTTCCAATGACTTTCAGCTTGTTGTATAATAGCTGCGTTTGCAATAAAACAGTTCTATCCAATCGATTGTTATTTGTGATAAGAGGCGAATTGAACCCCGCGTGTCGAATTGGCGTAAACGATCCGCATCGGTTGTGACGTCAAACTAACCCGTATGTAGCGTCACTTATTACGTCAGCCTACCGTCTCTCTGCTTATAGTGGCGCCACAGTGTCGAAGATTATAGAACATTCTCACCGTTTTTCGTCACGTCGCTGTAAGCGTTTCGTTCCATTTGGGAAATTAATCGTCTGCTAGTTGCTCTTGTTTATAAAATCGTCTGAAAATACTTTTGTAGAGGAATTCGTTTAAAATGGAAGACGAAATAGTGACGCCGGATAATCAACTGGATATAGAGGACAATAAAGTCGAAGAAGAGGATAAGTTTACTTCTGGATATAATCCGGACGATTCTATAAAAATACCTGTTGTACACAAACGTAAAGCTCTGACTTTAAAGCAAAAGGCTGACATTATCGCCGCTTATGACGAAAATCCACTTTTATCGAAAGTTGAGCTGGCTAGGAGGTTCAATCTTTCCAGAACCACCTTGCATTCAATTGTGGCTAAGCGAGATGCCATTTTCGAATCTATGAAGAAGTTCGGGTCCTATTCGAGCATGAGGAAAAAATCGAGGACTTCTCCGTATATGGAAATAGAGGGCAAACTGCTTCTGTGGCTAGAATACGCTAAGAATTTGAATTTGCCTGTGAACGGGTTCACGCTGAGACGTCAGGCGATGGCCGTTGCCAAAGACTTGGGTTGCGAGAAATTCATGGCCTCGAACGGTTGGATTGAACGTTTTAAAAGCAGACATAACGACTACTGGAAAGCTTGCAAGGTAAGATGAATTTTAAGTTTTCCAGAGAGCGTAAGAAATCGATGCCGACGTCTTAGCATTTGGGTAGCATGCCTTCCCCGTGATCTGGGCGTCCCGGGTTCGAGTCCCGGTTCGGGCATGGTTGTTATTCCTGTTCTATCTGTAAAAGCCTTATCACATGGCGAAATATCGTCTGCACTTTCCGTCAGCTATTTTCCATTTCTGCTCTCAGAACCAGTCAAGTTTTTCATAATCGACAACTTTTTCTAACCAGCTATAAAATGCCGACGATAGTGATGAAAATATTGTCCTCAAGCGGAATTCAACCAATCATGTAAAACTTTGAAGTGACGTCACGATGACGTAATTTTCTGCTGACGGAAAGTGCCGACGATATTTTGCCGTGTGATAAGGCCTTAAGATGTATGAATAAGCCCCCCTGTAAAAAGGGGTTGTGCAATCGAATGTGTGTGTCATCTCCATATAAAGGCCTTATCACACGCAAAATATCTTCGGCACTTTCAGTCAGAAAACGACAACGAAAGTGACGTCACTTCGAAGTTTCACATGATTGGTGGAATTTCGTTTCCGGGCAATATTTCTGACGACATTTTCGAGCTTGTTTGAAAAAGTTGTCGATTATGAAACTTGCTTGACCGGTTTTTGAGGGTATAAACAAAAAAATGCTGACGTTATTTCACCGTGTGATAAGGCCTTAAGCTAGAAGTCAGACTTCTGCCCTCTGGGTGCTCAGGGGTCTTTACCCTCAGAAGCTACTGCACCCCCTTTCCGTGGAAACACGGATACGACGTCATCATCATTAGAAATCGATAGCTGATAATCGTCTTTACAGTCTTGATGGGTTGGCTCATTAGAATTTTTGGAATATTTTGAAGGAGTGTTGACAGATGTTGAAAAGTCGTTTTTAGTTAATTAGTTACATAGACGATGGCTACTTTGGGACTTCCTTCGTACTTTTGATCATTGGTCAAATAATATAATATTATAGCGTCATGATATAATATTATGATTTAATATAGTATAATATAATAGTAACTATAATATAATTTAAACTACAATATAATATTATAGCGTCATGATTAGAATCAACAAAAGGTCTATTTGGGGGCAATTTTGAACCTTTTTTAGATGTCGAAGGATGTCCATCTGTTCTGGTATGGTGGTGGTGGTCTGTCTAATACCACTTGGTCATACCAAACCCGAATGAGCTGAGCTTTTCCAATTTAAGGCAGAATTGAGCGCCTTTCGTTGTTAACGAAGACCGTTCAGGTGAAAGTACGACTTTGCTCTAGCATACATGACACAACCCTCTTTAGGGGGTGGCCGAACTCATTCATACACTCATCCATCCATCCGGAAGTCAGAATTCAGATCCAAATCAGAGACCGACTCATCCCTGATTCAGTATCCCCGGAGGTATCATTTGTTATGGGAACTTGGAGGACTTTGCAGTTAACGTGCCCCAACTGCCATTAGCGAACACGGTGGTCTTTGGCCGAGCCGAGGACAGAACTCGCTACCTTTCGGTTACGAGACTGACGCTCTACCAATCAGGCTATCGCGGCCCGTTCTGGTATTCCTACTGCAAACAAATGGGAGGGGATTGGTTTAGGCATCAAATAGAACTTGCATTGAGTCCGCACACACAGAAGATCTTAATTGGAATCAGTTATTAAATCTGGAATTCAGTTATCTCTGATCACGAATGCGAGACTTTATCATTAGGTCACAGCAGCCCCGAACAATGGTCAGATTACGAGGACGATATCTGAGATGTCACCTAGGGATCGCAGTGTCTTGATGATCCTCTATTTGATATCCGGCTGAAACAGATTACATCAAAGATTCGTCAAGTGTGCATGTCTGGTGTCCGTCAATTTTGACGTCATGGTTCAAACATCCTTTCAGTGAGGGTAGGGGGATGCAGAAGCTTGGAGAGGGAGGGCCAACTTGGGTGCCGACTCCGTCATATAGAATCAAAAGTGCGAAGTTCACCCCATAATAATCACCCAATTGTTTCACCATGGGATGCAGTATATAACCAAATAAATCTTTAAATTTTTGCGCCACACCAACGGAAAACGTTTGATCTTTAACATCAGATGAAAGTTCCCAGTCTTTATTCGATTGGACCAACTACACCCGTCTGCGCCCCGGTTTTTAAGGGCACTTCCCAAAAACGTAATTTACTCTTAATTCAGCCAAGTTATGTATCTAGAATTGGAACAAGAAGTTAAAGTGGCATGAGTTCCATTATGAGAGGTTTTAAACTGATAAGAATGAAGAAAAATATAAAAATAAATAATAATTAGAAGATATTTCCCCACTCCCTTCTTAAAATTTGGTAAGGGGAATGGCTCCAACTTCATCTGAGAGAAATTGTTTAGTTACAAGCTAAATAGATTTAATATCAATGGATTTCCTTCAAAATTTAATAAAAAGAAATCTACAAATTTAAAATGGTACATATAATGATCATACACGGAATTTTGTCTCAATTTATTTAATTCAAAGCATATTTCATCTTTCGAGTTCACTGATAGACAGACATTTTTCTTATTCGGATTTAAGGTGATCAGAAACGCAGTTTAGTTTAGTTATATTAACGTTCATTTTTGAAGCAACATTAGGGCTATTTTGGGACGGACCTCATAATTTTGAATCGCAGTCAGATGACGAGGACAACACCTTATCTGGCACCCCCTTCTCCAAACTTCCACACTACACCAGTGGGAGGACATTTAGGCCCGGCGTATCTAACGTGCACTAGTCCCGCTTACACGGTGGTTCTACGGTGGAATTGGGCCTCGAACCTGCAACATTTCGGTTCCGAAGCTGAGAACTTACCACCAGGCCACCGTGACTTTGTGAAATTGAAGCAACCGTTATTTTACACGTTCATCTTCGGTCGTGATTAAATTCTAAATATTTCTTTTTTCGATTCAAATTTATTATGTACCATTAATTTTAAAAAAAGGTAAAAATTCTGCACAAATAGATTATAATTGAAATAAAATAGTAAATCTGTTTTTATTATTTTCAAAAAAATAATTTAAGAAATTCTCTCCAAACTCGATACTTTGAAAGAAGAAGGGTGGATATTCCTATGTAAATTTTCTGGAAATTAGCGTGGCTAATTACGCTTCCTTAATTCCTAAGGTTCCTTAGGGTTGCTTAATTCCTAATCCCGGCCCTGCAGATATCTTCTTCGGTCTTATCTTAGTCTGGAACCTTGACCTTTAGGGAGCTGTGGTTAAGTCAGGTTGTTGTCTTGAAATTTTGCGTGACTTGAATGGCCATGATATTTGAAGATTAGATTTTAGAAAGAATTATAGCCAATTTTATTTAACCAGTTAACTTCGGAATTAACCCATTTGCATCATATGAAAATATGAAGAAAAAAAAGGCCCATATCACGAAATTTTTTTAATTTCGGATTTCGTTTTAAAATTGTGGAAAAGTAGAAAAAAAATCATTTTTGAGCCTTATTTGTGAGTCATTTTGTTCCTTGTGGTGATATTTGAAATGTGGGATGCATATAGGTACATAGTATATAATATGAATACAGTATGTATCATATTATATGCATAGCATATAATATGATGCAGCGTATATATACGCCCCAGTGATAGTGACCAGGAAAATTGAGCGTATATACACGCTAATGATGCAAATGAGTTAATGTTTTAAAGTCGAGATGACGCACATACATGTTGATAGTTCAATACAAATGGCTGTGCATTAAATTTCGCAAATAATAATAACAAAGCGAATTCGATTTCATTTAAAAATTGCGCATCGGCAACGCCAAAATGAAGATTTGGATTAAAATGTTGCAAACGCACATAATTGATTGAGAAACAAATTTCAAAACATTTCTTTAAATAACATTCAGTTTAGCATAATTATTTCCAAAATTGAGACAAACGGGAGCTATTTTGGGGTCGGGTCTCTTTCTTTTAAATTGTGGTCAGATGATAAGTTTAGTTTAGTTACATTAACGTCCCGTTGTAAAGAAAAACTAGGGTTTTTTGTCACTTTGAACCACGATCAGATGACGAGGACGATACCTGAACTGGCACCTCCTTCTCCACACCACACCAGTGGGAGGACGTTTAGCCTGACGGATTTAACGAGCAAGAGACCCCCTTACACGACGGTTCTTCTGTGGAATCGAGTCTCGAACCTGAAACCCTTCTGTTCCGAAGCCGCGACCTTACCACCAGGCATACATGGCCTTCCAGTTCACCTGATCTAAATATTCTAAATTTGAGTACAATAAACCTTCAAAAACTTCTGATTCGTTTTATTTAGGCTTAAGAAAGAACTATAATCATCAACTGAAAGTAATATTCCAGTCATTTATTAATTTTCAGTAGTAAATATTAAGGTATCAAGATATATATATTTAAAATATTCAGAATGTTTATTTATAAATTACCACGAGGCCACCGCGGCCTTGGTCAGATGATGGAGATGGTACCTGAGCTGCTTCTTCCAAACGCTTGAGTTTAATTTTGTTTATTTTAGTTATATTGACGTCCCGTATTAAAGCAACACTGAACCTTGTCATTTTGAACCTCTGTCAGATAACGAGGACGACACCTGAGGTGAATCCTCCTCAACCTCTTCCAAACGCCTGAACCATATAAGAAAGAAAACATTTAACTCCAATTCTATCCATTGGATTCAAATGTTTAGTGTATTCCAAGTTTGCTTTGAATACGGTTCTTTGGTGGTACTGGATATCGAACCTAGAACCTAGAACCTTTGGACTACGATTTTGACTTTACCGCTTGATCACTGTCCCTAAATTCATCAATATATAGCTATTGGACATCACTGTATATCGGATGAAACCTGTTTAGTATGTATATTAATTTGATAGACAAAATTAGAAAGAAATAGTAGAAAATGTTTTGATTTAATCACAGAAATGAAATACAACCTAAATAATAATTGTAAAATTACCTATAAATACGGAGCTATTGAGTTAAATGGTTTGAAAGATCTGTAAAAATCTAGATTTCCATATTTAAATCGGAGTTTTCCAACATTTTAAACTTAGCTTTTGATATAAATTACAATTGTGCCTTCATTTTCCATTATTTTTGTTGAGAATCTATCGAATCCGAGAATCTTTTTGTTTTTTTCAAAATTTGATTAATTAATAGTAAGGTGCCTGCAGTAATTCTGTGCTAATATTTGAATTGATGAGGATGATTGTATTTCGTTATTGAAAGAACTATTACTATTATTCAAACTTCTTTTTCCTACTTTGTCGAAGAATCTCTAGAAAATTGAGTTTAATTTAGTTAGTTTTTGCATTTATGAATTATATTTTCATTTAATTTATGAATTTTTAGTTTAATTTAATTATAATTTAATATACTAATTTTAATTAATTTTTAGTTTAATTTAATTTACTAATTTTAGTTTAATTTTTATTAATTTTCAATTAATTTTAATTTACTAATTTAGTTTAATTTTCATTAGTTTTTAGTTTAATATAATTAATTATTATTTACTAATTTTAATAATTTTTAGTTTATTTACTGAGTTTAATTTATTATAAATATTTTTTAAACGCGAGGGTTATTTTTTAGCAGGATTCAAAATTTTGAACTATAATCAGATGGCGACGACAGCAAATGAATTATCATCTGCTCTATTTACTAACTTGCCGTACTAGCTGGAATTTATTTGATTTCACCCCATGTGATTTAGTGTATATAAAATCTTGTTAAACGATGTTTTTTTGAAGAAGCCAGGTTTCAGACTATGAACCTTCGGGGTCACAACCTAGACTGAAAATGATTTTTTATTTACTTTACAGTATTCAGCTACATAATTCCAACTATTTGAATACTAATTATCTAAATAGATTTTAGGAGGGGAAAAAAGTGGATATTTAAAATCGCTAAAATGCCATTAAGAATGGTCAGTGCCCTTGATACATTCTTTTCTCACTCACTATGACTGTTTTTAACAAATAAAATTGGGTACATGTAGCTGCGTAACAAGGATAAGAGCGCCTGGAGCGTAATATACTTTTCCGCCCCCGATCGTTAGCTTCAAGTTTTAACATGTTGACTGCCAACTACGTTCATCTTTAGGACCAAACCATCTATGTAATTAGATGACACCTTCTCCACTTCAGTTAAAAGATAGCAAAGAAGGGGTCATCTTATTAGATAGATGGTCCTGATATTAGGCGAGGGTAGTGAAAGTGTAGGTGTTAATGATACGCGGGCATGCTTTAGTTTTTAATGCTTACATATACCTCAGTATAAAAGATGATATAAATGTATCAACATTTTGTTTTTATGTTGCCTCCCCCCCAAAAAATGGCGCACTGACCATCTATACCTTTTTTTGCCTCCCCCCCATTATATACATTGTTTTTTTCAATTCAATTTCACAACTTATGTTTATTGAATCTGATTTTATTAATACCATTTTTTTTCGCTATCTAATGTTTCTGATTAATTAAATCTAACCGATTAATTTTTAAAAAATATTCAGTCATTCGAATTTTCATATATTCAAACCACTATGATCTCTCTTTAATTCGGATAATTTGAGTTCTTCTAGTAATCGATATCGCCACTCAAATTGCAAAAGGTCGTAAGATTTAAAAAGAAAATCAATATTTCATTTCTCTTATTGTTTATCGTAGCTTTTACATTAAAATGTCAGAGGTCAAATCCCTATTTACGTCACATGTTATGCTTTTGAAGTTAACAGCTGAAACATTATTTCAGCTGTTGATTTTATTTTTCATTTGACAGCAGATAGTACTCACACATCACAAACAACAGTTTGATAACAGATGCTGCTACCCGTACAAGTGTTTCGCATCGATAAAAATTCTTTTCTTAATTTGACATACGACGTTTTGTTGTGACAGCGGGTATGTGACATTTTGTGAATTCCACCTGGCGGCAAAATATTTCGTTTGTTCAGCTGATCCAACTAAAATCGTACACAGCCAGATGTCAAATTGCGCTGAAACATCTAGCATATGTTCCTAAAAGATCAGAATCCAACTGTCAGCGGTTAAAAAGCTCTATGTTTTTGTAGCCGATCGTTTTAGCTGCGAGACGAGAGGAATATTTGTCTAGTTCTTAGCGCAGGTGTTTTAGAATCATCTGCAACTATCTACTCTGAGCTAAGGTAAGATATATCTTTGAATTTAGAAATATTTTCAAACATTTGTATATAGAATTTTGATTGTTTTTTAATGTAAAAAACTGTACTTATTGTGATTTCAAGTCTAAAAGTTTTTTATTTATATTTTATCTACAGTAGAATTGCAATTACACGAATTCTATTTATCCGTTACTCCAAGAAATCAAGCTGATTTTGAGCAAAAAACTCTTATAAATATACTTCAAACATTAAAAACGCATGTATAAAATATACTTCAAACATTAAAAACGCATGTATATTATATACTTCAAACAATATTTAATTTGCTATTGCTTTTTTACTTACACGTATACACGTGTATATAAAGAAAGTAATTGTCAAGGAATTCGAACTCTTGCTTTTAACGAACCTCCATGTTTGAGTTCGAAAAACACATTTTTCGAAAATGTTCTGTTTGTCTGTGACAAATATAAATAAAAAATGCTGTGAGCTAGATGGAGGGAATTTGGTGTACGATCTTAACACCAAATTTGTGGGGGTTTGTCAAATTATGAGTAAAATATTCTCAAGGGAAGTCCATCTATTCGGCTTATCAACTGCAAGTTAACTCGATGCAAGTTTAACAAAACCAGGAGAGCTAGGTAGATAAAATTCAATACATAGATTTAACATTTGTAATGTAGATAGATACCTTTCAAATTTAAGAACCAAACCCAACTGCGAATTGACCGTCTGTCTTTCTGCACTTTCAGAAACATGTAAACGTGATCATTCAAAAACTCAAAAACTTAAGGATCAAATTTGGTATAGGATTTTGTAACAACAAGTACATTTTTGTGCCATATCTTTACTCAAATGGTTGAGAAAAATGCATCTAAAACACAAATTCGATTATAGGATAATATTAACTGTATGCCAGGAATTAATCGCCAAATAACTCGCCAAGGATGATGCAATAGATTCAGTAAAAATACTAAATTTATTTCAAAAGTTAATCGATGATACACTAGTGTCATGTTGGGCTATCTCTGGCATGACAAATGTATAAGAGAGAGTGCGAGAAAGTTTTGAGGAGACCACTACCATTATTATTTTTTAAAATCTTACGATATTGACAGTTTTTTGTAATATATTTGTTAACTTTAATTTTGGGAATTAAAGTTTTTTTTCTTCCATATTTGAGATCTGTATTTCATTTCTCAGGTTTTTATGCATTCCATAATCTAATGTTTTACAAATCCGAATCGACAAGATCCCGTTTAATTCGAATAATTGCATTTCTACTGTAGGCAAATTTATTTTGTTAAACGCTTAAAATAAACATCATTTACAGTTTCGGTCATCAGTGTCTATTCTGTAATGACGATTATTTTGAGGACAAAACTGCATCATTCATGAATCAATAATCATCAGTGCAATGATGAGAAGAAATTGAGGTGAGATGGGGTACATATTTAAACTGCACTGCAACTTTATTATAAACTGGGCAGTATTGCTTTTCTCTATAACTTAAATTATTGATTATTTTTATTCATTTTAAATAATTTGTTAATTAAACATCTCATTATTAACTTTTGACTTCATTAGCAGATTTAATAAAAATCATATTAAGATTTTTTTTAAAAATTAATTTAAGCTTCGAATTAAAACAAAATAATTTTTTTGAAAATATATTTCGACTTCTGCCCATCACAAATCGTATCATCCAAATAATTTGCTTTAGTAATGCGCTTGAGCAGTGTTGGGAAACGGCACTGAGGTAAAGTGCAGTACTTTAAAAAACTTTTTTCCTCTAAGATGGAAATAAGTAAATAATTTTCTTATGAAGAATGAAATCACTAAAAGAAGAGTATAGAAAATGCGAGAAACAAACAAATATGCCTATCACAAACTGTCTAACGCAAACAGTCAGCTTTGTTAATGCGCCACCGATAATCGAGAAAATGATAATGAAGTGCTATATTTCCAGAAACTTCTTTCTTCAGTGATGAAGACAAGCAAATCATTTCTTATAAAGACTAAAAACACTAAAAGAACAAATGAAATCTAAATTTGTGAGGCCGAAAAAAAATTCCATTTATATATATGTGGTGGGTCTAATGCCACTTGGTCATACCAAGCCCGAATGAGCTAAGCTCTTTCGAATTAAGGCAGAAGTGTGCGCCTTTCGTTGTTAACGAGCATCGTTCAGGTGACACAACCCGTTTTTAGGGGATGGCAGAAGTGTACGCCTTTCGTTGTTGATAAGCACCGTTAAGGTGAAAGTACGAATTTGCTCGAACACTCACGACACAACCCTTTTTAGGGATGGTCAAACTCATTCATACACTCATTCATCCACCTGCAAGTCAGAATTTAAATCCAAATCAGAGACCGACTCATCCCTGATTCAGTACCCCCAGAGATATAATTTGTCATGGAAACTTTGCAGTCACAACCTATTTAACGTGCCCCAACTGCCAATAGCCAACATGGCGATCTTTGGCCGAGACGAGGACAGAACTCACTACCTTTCGGTTACGAGACTGACGCTCTACCAACCAGGCTACCGCGGCCCTATATAAATGTCAGTTTAATTAAAAAGCAGAGTGTTAAAAAAGAATGATTTTTCAGTAAAAAAGTTTCCTTCTTGTTGTTTGGCATCTCTTTTCTGACATCATTTTTCCTATTTCGAGGAATATGTGACTCAAAGTGATTAATTTCATAATTGATTCAATGTAAATGTCTGGGATTCTATATATGACAAGAGTTAATATCCATTCATAAGTTTAAAAAAAAAATCTCCTATCCATAAATAATTTTAAATATGGAAATAACTTCACATGCAAATTTTCATAAATTCTTTAAATTATCTGACAAATATTTGTAAAATTTAAAATTTTTCCTTCAAATATGAATAACACTGGATCTCAATAATTTTCATTTGCATATAATTTTAATACTAATACTCGCTTCTTCAAAAATGTTTTACATTTCGGATAACTTAATTTCTAATGTCAAGACAAATAATATATTTTTAGCTCCAATAGCAATCATTGTTATTGATAGAGGAGATGCTGTAACTCGATTAGTAAACAGTCAACGGTGAATGCTACTAATAATTACGAAGAAGAATCAGGAATATTGATAGAGGAGATGTTTCGTCAGTAATGCGATTAGTAATCAATCTACGAGGGATGTTATATTTCATTTCCAATAATTACATATAATCAGGAATATTGATTAGATATTGATTGATGTTCGGCATTTCCTTTCTGCTATCCTCTTTCCTACTTCGTGGGATATCTGATTCAAAAGGATCAAATCTATGTGAATATCAAATCCATGTGATTCTATGTGGAATCTATG
>JAPMOQ010061697.1:2502224-2545419 GCA_026543055.1 Argiope trifasciata | reverse complement strand
CGTTCGCTTCCAAGACATGGACTGATTGTTCATGGCAACGGCCGATAGAGGGCAGAGGAACAGTTACGGTTACAGAGGTAAATTTTTATTAAGTCATAATTATATGTATAAACCTTTTACTCTAAATAAGATTTATTCAGGTCCATTTCCGTCTTTTTTTCTGCCCTTTTTTATTTATCCGGATAACTGTATTTATTGTATTATTATTATTACTGTTGCAAAAATTAGATTCCTATTTAAAAAACTGTTATAAATAATGTATTTACATGAGATTTTTTTTATTTCAAGGAGCTATTAAAATTTCTATGTGCCGATAATTGAAGTTAGTACATTTTAATGGAATCATGACATGTGACAATATAATCATGCTATGCATCACGTGGATAATAATTCATTTCATACTTTTTTTTTTTTTTTTCGAATGTTCATTTGCGCAGTATATTCTATATCAGGATCTAGCGCCAGAAATTCAAATACAAATCGCTCAATAAATATTGATTTCCTTGCAAAATATTGATTCTAACTCAAAGTTAAATTTAACCAGTTAACTGTTTTTCACGAGTTTACTCGTCAGGGATCAAAATATATGCGCTATAGCGAGAACACAGATACAGATCACTAAAAAATCATAAACATTCCAGTCATTAAATCTTCTATTGGAAACATTTTGTCAAATCTTTTGTATTTAGTTCTCTCTTTATATAAAAAGTTAACACTCATTTAATGCATTTATAATGAAATATTTAATGATGTAAAATGATTTTTTCATTTTCTTTCTGTACTTATATGCGTTTTCTCCAGAGGATTCTTGGTTTTTGCAAATGTCCAATGTCGTCAAATGTAGTTTGTTCCTTCGTGCTAGGTGGGATTGCTCTTCTGCTGTCCAATCAAGTTTCAATCACGAAGTCTAGCTAATAGTAAAGTCTGTTTTACTAAGATGCAGTTTGAATATGTTACTGATCAAAAATCGTTAATCTGCAGACGTTCTGCCTCGATCTGTTGAATCGCGGAAGTCGTCTGCGAAATGGTTTTCCTCTCTCCCTCTAGGTATTACGCACATTAACGTCATCCGAATCGATAAAGTTCGTTCTCCCACCCTTTCCACTTTCACCTGCTTCTAAAGCTCTGGCGTCGCAGAAAGTCGTCTGGTTTCCCTTGTTGCTAGTTGCTGGGACTCGTTATTTCCGTTTTAAAATTCGCCTCTGCCCGTCTAGGGTGGAAATCTGTTTAAAAACTCTTTAATTAAACTAAGCTCTGAAAAGATGCAGGCAGACACCGATTTTCTGGATAGAATGAAGAACAGGTTCTACTCGACCCTTTTCAGCAACGATTTCAAATACAACAGCGTCCTGATGACGAAACAGAAGTACGATTCCATCATCGAAGACATGAAGAGAATAAAAAGGACCAAAAAGAAACAATCGCCCCTCGATTATCGAATCGTCGAGAGGTACGACGTATCGACTGTTGAGGGGACTGAAAAACTGATCGAACCCTTGTCTGACGTTCGAGGCAGCTTGAAAATGTTTGTTCACGCCGACGAGTTGTTCGACGTGTTGTATTTCGCCCATCTGAGTGTCGGTCACGGGGGCAGAGACAAAATGATGAAACGGTTAAACACGGTTTATAAAAATGTGACCCAGGCCCAGGTGAAATTATTTCTGGAGTCTTGCGAGCTTTGTCAGCAGAAACAAAAAAGCGATAGGAGATTAACAGCCGCAGGTCCGATGACCGCATCGGATTCCAACATCGACTGTCAGGTCAGTCTATTTGCTGTATTCACATTCTACTGATTGTTTTATTCAATTATTTGTAACGCTCTGATAAAACCGTTCATAGCGCTTATTAGTTGAGTCGGACAAAAATTATTTTCTATTTTAATCATATGACACCAGAATTTATTTTTTAACCCTTTGTTTTCGAGTGCTCCGGAGCGGAGCCTTTTAAAATTGGTCTTCGAACTCGAGGGCTTCGCTACGGAGACAATGCAAATAGCAAAATGCGCATAGCAAAGTTACAAGTGAATATGATCTTTTTACTAAAATCGCTTCATGTTGCTAGTAATACGAATGAAAAAAAACTTCGAGTGCAAAGGGTTAAAGTCCCTTCTCTCATTGAACCACTTAACTGCAGAACTTCAACTGTTCCTTTTTGTAGTTCAGCTATTGCGTATGTGGTGATATCTTAAAAAGCCAGTGCCACTATACAATAGTGATCACTTTTGTATAGGGGATATGTTACGCGACTGCAAATCTTAAGATCGCGCGTTCGATCCTTGGCGGAATTCAAACCCACATTAGCGCAACATCACGATAGAACGCTCCAAATGTGTTTACACGTCGAAGGTAATGCAACTAAATGCATAGTAAATTTTGCAAAAAAAACAAACATATACTACAAATAAGATTTTATTTTTATTAGATAAAAAAAACACCACGCCAAAATGAAAATTTGTATACATGTGTATATTCGCCAAATGCACTTTACAATTTAATTCTAGGTTACCAAAACCGCGTTGCAGATAGTGGGTTTTAGCACCGTCCTATCACGATTCCTAGATGAAAATTTAGCCTTGAATATAAGATCGAATATGCTGAATCTCGCATCGAGGTTCAAATGTCTTTCAGTTTGTATCGTGCTGAAATTTTGTTGAAGGGTTTGTTCTCCAATTGTCATCTGATCACGGCTCCCATTGTGAAGTCTGAAGCTCTTGTTTCCACAGTTTGGGACTTTAATGTAACTTATTTATATAAATATAGTTTAATTGTATAAATAATAGTTTTTATCATACATATCTTAGTTTTCACTGTTATTTTATATTAGTATTAACTAGTAATAATAATAATTACATTATAGTGATTATAATAGTTATATGTTTAAATCTCTACTATTAATAACCGTATTATTATTTAATGTGTGCCTAGAAAGTAATATTATGGATATTTAGATAATCCTCCAATTTATTAGGTAATCGGAGAAATTATGAAAATGTTTCGCAATTTTAAGACTGTCCTTTAATAAGCAACTTAACTGATTTGCGCTTTTATCTCAAAAATTTTTGTTTGATTGAATATATGGGATATTCTAAAAGATCTTGGACACAAAATGTTATATGAAGTAGGAAACGCAAAAGCATAGAAACGAAATGGGTTGAATGTAGCAAGAAATCTGAATTTTCATACATTTGACTTCCCTTGATCACTCATGGCCCATTGACTGATAAAGTTTTAAAACCTCTCGCCCCACCTCCCGGAAAAAAATCAATTACAGTCACTCAGTAAATCTTAAATAAAGAGGTGTTTATAATTTTTATCATTTTATTTTCTTGTTTTTATTACATAAGTGTAAAGTTGTTCGTGCCAAAAACTTGAAAATAAAAATCTTTCTCAAAAACATTATTAAAAGCTTCAATTTTTATTTTTTTTAATAAAGAAAAGGAAAACGATTTCTCGATGGGCAATCGTTTATCACGAGAACAATGTTATTTAAAATATGTTCCGAAATGGAATCTAATGTAAAAGAAACACTATTTACTCAAATACAACAAGCAACCACCATTTTACAAATAAAAACTGAAAGATGATTTAAATCTCTTCTGCGAAGCATTCACTTTTCATATTTGGATCTGGATTCTTCTCTTAAAATTAGTTTGTAAAAGTTTTCTTCTGATTATAATAATATGATCATAAAAATAATGTATGTAACATCGCGAAGAACGTTTCGGATGGAGCACCTGAACTCTGTGGTCCTATATCTCCATGAGCTGATAGTTGACATCTAGCTAAACACATTGATTTAAGCCTGGATATTGTTGGCGTCTGTGTTTCCTCTTTCCTCTGTGCAAAAGAATTATCATTTGATGACCTGGTATAACACATTCATTATCCTTCCGCACTTCATTAACCCTTTCCAGTAAGATTTAAGAATGCAAAAATTATGGGTGAAATAGCTATTTAATTTTTATTTAAGAAAACTTAGTTTATTTTATAATTTTAACTAATTTATAATTCCTAATCAAAATTTTATAATTGGTATGGATGTAATTGTAATTTGTAAGTTCCCATTCAGCATTTCTTCAGAAATCTCTAGTGATTTCGGATTAGCCCCTAATTTTCACGGTTACGCCTGGCGCTCCCGTAATTTTTATTTTATTACTGACACATAATGTGTCTGCGACTCCAGATTATTTATAAAATTCACTTATTAGTCACTATGCGCGTTTTCCTCATCTTAGTAATATTTTACTATCACTAGTTTCAATATCAGTATCAGTTAAATGCATGCTTTTTTATTATTTTTCTGAATCACTTTGATCTTCTTGATTTACATTACTCTTATTCATTAAGGTGTTTATTTCGCTGCATGTTTAGCATTTAGTAAATCAGATATTCAGGCTAAATGTTTATTAGAATTAATGAACGAATTTATTAGAATGACCACTAATAGTTTGGCCGTAACTTGTACCAAGACAATCAAATTATATATGATAGTGATCTATGATATCAACATAAGTAATAAAGTTCCTTCGAATTCAATTTACTAGAAATTTTAAATCAAATTTATTATTATATTCAAAAGTAACTATAATCGCATGAGGAGAATAACTCGTCACGCCATATAGCAATGACGAGTATAGCTCGTCATTGTGCTATACGGCATGAAAAATTAATGACGAGCTATATTTATTTTACAGGAAGGGGTTAATAAATGTGTTCCGCATCTCTGCCCGTAAATGTGCCTTTGTGTATGCATTAACTAAAACAATGAGATGTATTGTGGTAATATATGCTAAAAATAATTTTAATCCCGTAACTTTCATACTCATGCGTCATACGAGCATCGAGTTATGGCTTCAGAAACGTATGAACTAAGAAGCTAGAATTCGATAAAAAAATTACTCGTAATCCACAAACAATTTATTCTGTGTATTTTTGATTGAATCGGTAAGACAGCATAGTCCTGAAATAAAAGGCTTTATCGAATTAGATAGATTTAAAAAAAAAGCAATGGCAGCTAAGAGGTCACAATAATTAAAACTGGGTAAATATAAAATAAAATTGGCATCACCTAAAAGATAATTGCTTAATTCTAAAATACAATGTGTACAATGATAATACAATATGTTATGCAATATACGAATTCAAATTTTTAATAAAAAATCTTAGTAAAATTAATTTCCGTATCAGCATCTATTATGCAATTTTTTTCTTCTGAAATGAAATTATCGATAACTCAAAAACGACTTAATTTGAGAAAATAAAAATCTGCCCGTTTTTCATACAAATAAGGTGTTAGTAAAATCCCTACAACCAAATTTCGAACCTTATTTTATATAATTTAAATTTGACCTAGGATTTTTTTCTAAAAAGCTTGAATCATGCAAATATTTATTGTATACTATGATGTAAATTATATTCTTGGTTGATTCAATCGCGTATTTCAAATTTCAGTAAAATCCATTTATAGGAGGACCATAAATCCATAGGATTTATAGTTAACATGATAGCTACAAAACTAAAAGTCCCAGTTGAATAAAATTCAGCACACATATTTAACATCTGTAGTGCAGACAACTTCTCAAATTTTGAGGCATATCGATAGAGGCATTGACCATTTAGCAGTCTATATTTTCAGAAGCTCCCAAACGCGATCTAAAAAAGCACAATATCTAATTTTTAACCACGCGCAACTTTTTGGAAAAACTATCTAAAATACAAACTTGATTTTCGGATCTTACCCCTTCCGGTAAGATTTAAGAAAGAAAAATTATGTGTGCAATAGCTATTTAATTTTTATTTAAGAAGCCTTAGTTTATTTCATAATTCTAACTAATTTATGATTATTAATTAAAATTATATTATTGGTATGAATGTAATTGTAATTTGCAAGTTCACGTTCTACATTTCTTCAAAAATCTCTAGTGATTTCGGATTAGCCCCTAATTTTCGCGTTTACTATAGGCACTCCGATATTTTTTTTAAAAATAATTTTAGGCACAAAATGTGTCTACGACTCCAGAGTGTTCACAAAATTCTCCTATTAATCACTATGCGCGTTTTCGTCTCCTTGGAAATATTTCGTTATCTTTAGTTTCAATATCAGTATCAATTAAATATATGCTTATTTTTTTGATTTTTGTGAATCACCTTGATCTTCTTGATCTACATTACTCTTATTCAATCCAATTTATTATTATATTCATCAGTAACTTTAGTCGCCTGACGAGTATAGCTCGTCATGCCATTTAGCACAATGACGAGTATAGCTCGTCATTGTGCTATATGGCATGAAAAATCAATAACGAGCTATACTCGTCATTTTACGGGAAGGGATTAATAACCGCATGCGAGTTATTAATCTGCCAATAAATCGCCAAGGATGCAGTATATGAATGCTAAATCATGTCGAAGGTTAATATATCGTAACTGTACGCCATTGTCAAGCAAGGTGTTCTCTGGGTTAACACTTTCATTAGACTGGGACTTCTTCCCTCTGGCAACTAAAACGTGTTTTTAAGAAGGGAAAAAAGTTTGAAATTTAACAACGGAAGAAAATAAATTCAAGATGAGATTGGCACGAAGTATTTCACTTACATTAAATCATGTTCCAAAGACCCGTGATATTTCAGAAGGGCCCTGGATATTCTCTTGCTGTTTTCTGCTACTCTTTGATGCCCGTCTGATTTACGACAATGCGTTCTCTCTTGACCGTCTCCTGCGATTTTCCTTTGATTTCCTTCTAGTTTAACACTCCCTGCAAAGAACCACTGGCCCTTCTAACAGCTGCAAGACCCTCCTCCTCCTCCCTCTCAAACGGGGGTCCCAAGATCAGAGAAACTTCAGCCGAGCCTGCGTTCCCCCTTCGATCCTTCTTGCGGTTTACTGGCTTGCTTTGACGCCTGAACATTTTACGTAGAGCCGACAGGCATCAAAGGAAACCGCAAGGGGGGTCGAAGGGGAAGTGCGTGGCTCGCCTGACAAATGGACGCATCCTGGGAACGGCCCTTCATGCACACACGTCATTGGTGCAATTCTTCAAAGCTGCCACCGAGGGAACGTGAACACTAGTTACTACCCGGGGTGGCCCGATCTTTCTTCCCCAGGCCTTTTCAAACGAGGGGTAGTCAGCCGGCATACAACTCGCTCATCCCTTCCCGTTGCTTCTTGCGGAGTATAGCCCCAAACAGTTGTCCGTCAGTCCACCATGAAGGACACGCTTTGGAGTGGCGACATGGTGATGGAGTTTTTGGACTTGTACGAAGAAGAAAATGTGTTATGGAACCCGAAGCATCCTTACCACTGCCGAAGATATGGCGAAATGTTTGAGGCTTGGAAAAGAATTCAGAGAAAGTTGAGCTTCGAGTGCTCCATTATGGAGCTGAAGCAGAAAAAAGAGAATCTTTTTTCTACTTTCAGGAAACTAGCATTGAAGATAAGAAGAGGTGAAGAAACTGGCGTGCCTTACAAGCCGGAATGGTACGCATACGACAGAATAGCGTCGTTTATGTACCCTATATACAGGCCAAAAAAACATAAACCTATTGTTTGCGAGCCAAATGAAGTGACAATTATTGAGGTAAGAAGTGCTTATGGTTGTATTTTTAATTGAATGAATTCTTGATTACTTGAAATAGTTGGCGTCCAACAGAATGGTGTTTTTTCTATAGCTTTGTGGTGCCATTAAAAGTACACCTAGCTATTAAGGTAAGAAGCGCTTTTGTCGGGTTTTTTTTAAACCAACAGAAATGGTGGCTCCAAACTTTTTCATATACTCTCTAATAAACTTGTCATGCCTGAGAACGTCTTCCATGGCTTTGGCGTACATTGGCTTAAATTTATCATTTTTACTGACTTTGTGGTGTCATCTTTGGCGTTTAATCCCTAGCATAATATAATTCGAATTTGTGTTTTTGACACGTTTTAACCAACTGATATTGAAACAAAAATCTGACTCAAAACTGCATTTGTACTCTGAAAATCATATATCAAAATTTATATATATTATACATAGATCGTTGAGTTTTTAACCCTGCACAGGTCGCGCGGATTACAATAGTAACTTAAAGTGAATTTGACGTTTAAAAAATAACGAAGAAGTGCCTTGTTATGTTTAAAGTTGATTACAGAATGTTGATTAATTATTTTGGAGTTTTATTTTGATTTGAAAATGGACTACAATTGTAATCCGCGCGACCTTTTATATGACTCTATAGAGCGCGACCGGTGCAGGGTTAAACTATCGCGTTTACAAGGTTCTTAATATGCAGCTCAACAGACGATCAACTCTTATTTTGATTTGGTTCTAAATTTGAGAGGAGTCTACATTACAGATGTTAACTTTTTATAGCGAATTTCATATTTTCTATTCTATTTGTTTTATAACTATTGTGTAAACTTGAATTCGAATCGAGGGACTTCCTCTGAACATATTGGATTCAAATTTTGTAAATATTGTGTAATTTCCGTGCACCAAATTTCAACTGTCTAGCTCTTAAGTTTTTTTTTTTTTAGTTATTTTTCTCCAAGACGGACGAGCGTTTTCTGAAAATGTTTTGAATTATTTTTTGTTATGACAGTTTTAACTTAGCTTCGAACAGACGGACTTCATTAAAAAATTTTTTTTTACCAATTGATTAAAAAAAAATCTGACTCAAAACTACATTTGTACTTTGAAAATCCTCTAACAAATTTCATATATTTTTGTCATTGCGTTTACGAGTTTCTGAACGTGCAGACCAACCGACAGTCAACCCGTTGTTGAATTTGGCTGAGATTTAAATAATATATGTTAAATGTGTTGCCCAAATTTCATATATCCAACTTTCTTCGTTTGCAATGATCGTATTAACTTATAATCGAACAGACGGACTTCCTCTGAACAGATCTGACTCAAAATTCGTAAATTTGGTGTAAATTCCGAGTGCCAAATTTCAACCGTCTAGCTCTAAGCGTTTTTGAGTGATGTTTGTCACAGACATACGGACGTTTTCCAAAAATGTTTTTTGTAATTATCGTTTTAACTTAAATTTGGGCAGACGGACTTTCTTTTTTGTTTCAAGATTTGACTGATATCTGTACTACAAATATTAAATTTGAGAGCCTTATTTTAGCCATATAGTTCTTTAAGTTTTGCAGTTATCGAGTTAATATATATTTGAATAGCCGGTCAGACAAACTTTTTTTGAACAGATATTATTCAACATTAGGCAGAAATCATGAAAATTGGTGTTGTGTTTGTTTACTAAATTTGTCTACTTTTCTATGCTGCATAAATGAGAAAAATTGGTTTGATTTCTTCTTGATAAGTAACGGAGATCTTGTAGGAAGACATGGAAATAGTCATAAGTTATTAATCATTATGGGTTTCGAGATTAACTGAGTAGACTTGATTCGAATAGTATCGTAACTGAAGATTTTAAAAGATTATTTCTTAGAAGAACGAAATTAGCTTATAATGCATCATTTAAACCTGTTAACTGTGGAATTGAGGGCTGCATTTTGAAGTTAAGGGTGATCCATACATATGCCGAATGCAGTACACAAGATTGTATAGTAATTTTTTAAAGAAATCTGATTAAAGCAAATATGATTTTATTCTCTATTATATTACATACCGATCGCGCCAAAATGAAGATTATGATTAGCGTATATACATGGAAATCTTCATCTGCATCTAAAAATTTTGTATTTATTAATATAACGTTACGATTGTTGTCCATTCCGTATAGAAAACTGTGTAGTTTATTTTGGTATAACCTTTTTTCGGATGAAGGTGATAGTTTGTGATGTTTTTTTTTTTTTTTCTGGAATATTGACATTCTGCTTCCATTCTTTAATAGTCATAAACCCAGAAATATGGTAAAATGATGTTGATATGTTTTTCTAAAAAAGTATTCCGAACGTGCTTGCTCCATTCCGAGAATTCTTTCCTTTACGGATATGGGTTTAAATCTTCATTTCTACGACCACCCCGTCCTTGAATGTCCTTCAGGAGTGTCCCGCAAATTCTGGGTAAAATGAATAGGGTCGAAAGAGTCGCAGAAAGCTGCAAGAGAGAATGAAGAATGCAAATGTGCTTGTCTCAAGACGGCTACTCCCCCTTTCCCCCCACCTCGGACGCTTCCTCCCTTTTCCCAGCTGTTGGGAGATCACCAGGTCCCCATGTGAGGTAAATTAGCTATCCTTTGATCCTTCTGCAATATTGTCATTCTGTTTCTAATCTTTAACCTCTTGCGCTATCAGTAAATTAGCAGAAATGTGTGCCCATCGCATCTAAAGAAATTCCAAAAAGCTTTTTTACTTGGAATAATTTCTGTTAAAGCTTCGATCAGATTGCGTTTACAAAATGCATGTAGTTGCTCTGCATAATATGTAAGTATAAATAAAAGATTAAAAATGAAGTCCTGTGTAATTTTACACACTTCAAGTTTTAAAATCATTGTTCTACTGCTATCTCAATCTAACGGTAAAGAGCAATTACCAATGTGAAAAAAAAAATGTGAAGCAAGTTGTACAGTAGCGCAGAAAACTTAGTAGACGTACGCTGTGCATCATTTTCAGTATAGGCGAAATCTCAGTATAGCGCAAGAGGTTAATACTCGTAAACCTAGAAATATAGTAAAAATATGTTGACATTTTTTTTCTAAAAAGATACTCCGAACGTGCTCGGATGATCCATTCCCAACATCTTTCCTTTACATATACAGATTTAAATCTGCCATTTTACGACCACCCCGCCACTGGATATCCTTCAGGAGAGTGCCGCAAATTCTCGGTAACATGAACGGACTTCAAAGAATCCCAAAAAGCCGCAAGAGGGGATGAAGAACGCAAACTGTTCCCCTCTCAAGAGGTCAACTCTTCCTTTCCACCCCCAAACGCTTCCTTCCTTTCCCTCAGCTTTCCTATCGAGTCGGTAAGATCATCAGCTCCCCTTCTGAAGTCATTCTTCTTCGAATTTTCTCTGACTTACTTGTGGTCACCTTTTTGATTCCATGATCACAGGAAGACAACACTGGGTACAGCAACTGGTTTTTAAAATTCGAATATCCTTTGAAACTAGCAGATTATTTCTAATAACGGAGCTATCTGAAAGCTTCAAACCTTCTCGATCCTTTTGTTGAATTGACCACAGGGCATTGAATTATGACACCAAAATTCTAAAAGTTGACAAATACCAGCTTATTCTCTCGCTTCAGTATTATTTATTTTAAGGAACTACTGCTGGCAGTCTGAACATTTATTCCAATTGATTGAATAATTTCGTTTTTCAATTCCTACTATTATTTCACTCTCCCCCTATATATCTTTATTTGTATATCTTGTTCAAATTTTCAATCGGATTATAAAATACTTTTCATTCACCCATTCGAGTTCAAATGCATATTTTTAAACTTGTAGTGGATGACATTCGGTGCTAATACAAGTTTTTTTTTCCAAATATCAATTCATTAATAAAATTAAATTCATTTTTATTACTTCACATAGAGCTCAGTTTGTAACGAAAATTGAAATCGACGGGCAGTAGCTCAATCGGTAAAAATGCAAGGATTTCAGTGTGTTTCACGTGAACGATGCGCGTTCAACTCTTGCGAAAATTAAGCCTTTTTTGATAATTATTTAATTAAAAGTAACTAAAATAAAAAATTTCTTTATTGATATAAATAAGAATTGACTTAAATGTATTTTTTATATTACTTGTTTCATTTTAATCTATATATACAAAAAAAATAATCGATGTATGAAGAAATTTAATTTTGACATATTGAATTACATACTTCGGTTAAAATGCGAGGATTTCAGTATTCTTTGCTTGAAGAAGAAGAATGCGAGATCCATTCTTGCAAAAAATCAACAATTATTTGATAATTTTTTTTTATAATTATTTAATAACGAGTAACTAAAATAAAAGTTTACTTTGCTGACCTAAGTAGGAATTGAATTAAAAGCTTTTTTTTATATTGCTTGTTATTATTATCATATTATGCTTCACTGTAACCCCGTGTGGCAAAAGTAAATGCCTTGATGGCGTCCATCATTCATTGTCCAAAAATACCGAAACTGAGCATGGCATGGGTGATGAGATGCAAAAGAAAAGGCAATTTAACTATCCAACATGTGTGAGCGTGTTGCTACCATTTTTTGCAGACGATATATTTGTTGAGAATTGCAGAAAACAAAATTGTTACTCTTTTCTCCTATAACTTTTTAAAAAGTAAAACAGTATCGGGCATTTCAATCGAGCCACTCTTTTCTTCCTTTATTTTGAATCTGATTTTATACATTGTTGCTACTTTCAAAAAGTAAAAGTACTACAATACGCGACAGGATTAAATATTTCAGACTTGCTTTTACCAGTTAAATCTTTATTTAACAATATTAGAAACCCGTGATATTTCAGAAGGGCCCCAGATCCTCTTTTGTTGTTTCCTGGGGCTCTTTGATTCCCGTCTAATTTACTGACAATGCGTTGCTCTCTTGACAGTCTCCTGCGATTTCCCTTTGATTTCCGTCTAGTTTACTGCTATAACCACTGGTCCCTCAAACAGCTGCAACATCAGAGAAACTTCAGCCCAGCCTGCGTTCCTTCTTGCGGTTTTCTGGCTTGCTTTGAAGCCTGAATATTTTACCGAGAAATTTTCGGTATAATCGACTGGCATCAAAGAAAACACCAGGGGGGGGGTCGAAGGGACAGTACATGGCTCGTCTGACGAATGGACCCGTCCTGGGAACTTCCCTTCATGCACACACGTCATTGGAGCAATTCTTCAAAGCTCCCGCCGAGGGAACGTGAACACTAGTAACTGCCCGGGGTGGCCCTGCCTGCCTTTCTTCCCTAAGCCTTTTCAAACGAGGGGTAGTAAGCCGGCATAGAACTCGCTTTTCCGGTGCTTGTTGCGGAGTGTAGCCCCGACCAGTCGTCTGTCAGTCCGTGCCATGAAATTTTGGGATGTCGACATGGTTATGGAGTTTTTGGACTTGTACGAAGAGGAACATGTTTTATGGGACCCGAAGCATCCTCACCACGATAAAAAATATAGCCAAATGCTTGAGGCTTGGATAAGAATCCAGAAAAAGTTGAGTTTCGAGTGCTCTATTACGGAGCTGAGGCAGAAAAAAAATTCTCTTTTTTCTGCTTTCAGAAAACTAGTATTGAAGATAAAAAAGGGCGAAGAATCTGGCGTGCCTTACAAGCCGGAATGGTTCGCATACGACAGAATAGCGTCGTTTATGTACCCTGTCTACTGGGCAAAAATTTGTACACCTTCTGTTAGCGAGGACCATGAAGTCACAATTATTGAGGTAAGATGTGCTTATGGTTATATTTTTTTAATTGGATGAATACTTGTAATGATTAGCGTCCATTAGAATGGTGTCGTTTCTATAGCCCTATTATACCGTTACAAGTATAGCTAGCCGTTAAGGTAAAAGCACTTTTGTCGGGGTTTTTTAAACCAGCAGAAATCGTCGGCTTCAAATTTTTTCATGCACTCTTGTCATGACTGAAAACGTCTTCTATGGCATTGGCGTGCATTAATTGCGATATATTAACATTTGACTTAAATTTAGCATTTTTACTGACTGTGGTGTCATCTTTGGCGTTTAATCCTAGCGTAATATAATTCGGATTTGTGTTTTTGAAAAGTTTTTAACAAATGATATTGAAAAAAAAAAATCTGATTCAAAATTGCATTTTTACTCTGAAAATCACGTACCAAATTTGATATATACATAGATAATTGATTTTTTAAAATATCACGTTTACAAGGTTCTGAAAATGCAGACCAACAGACAATCAACTCCTATTTCGATTTGGCTCTAAATTTGAAATGGGTCTTTATTATAGATGTTTAACTTTTGTCGCGAATCTCATATTATTCACTTTCTTTGTTTTATGATTATCGTGTAAACTGAAATTCGAACCGATGGACTTTCCTCTGAACAGATTTCATTCAAATTTTGTAAATATTGTGTAATTTCCGTGCACCAAATTTCAACCGTCTAGCTCTTAAGTTTTTTTAGTTATCTTTCTCAAAGACGGACGGGCGTTTTCCGAAAATGTTTCTTTTTCGATTTTTTTTTTTTTGTTGTTGTTATGAGAGTTTTATTTCAGATTAGAACAGATGGACTTTCTCTCTGATAGATATCTGTACTACAAAAGTGAAATTTGAGCCTAATTTTATCCGTATAGCTTTTTCCGTTTTGCAGTTACCGAGTTGATATGTATTTGAACAGCCGATCAGACAAACTTTTTCTAAACAGATTTTATTCAACATTGGACAGAAATAATCAAAATGGGTGTTGAATCTGTATACCAAATTTCATTCGTCTAGTTTAAAGTGCCTTTTGAACTATTTTTGTCACAGAAAGACAGACGGTCATTTTTTTTTTTTTTTTCAAATGTATTTTACGAACTCATGGATATCTGAAATGTGTAGATTCGCCAAAATCTCGTGTTGGAATTTTTTGTCAATTTCTCTACTTTTTCTGGGCCGCGGTGGCGTGGTGGTAAGGTCTCGGCTTCGGAACATGAGGGTTTCAGGTTCGAGACTTTATTCTACCGAAGAACTGTCGTGTGAGGGGGTCTCTTGCACGTTAAAACTGTCAGGCCAAATGTCCTCCCGCTGGTGTGGCGTGGTGTGGAGAGGGGATTGCCAGTTCGGGTGTCGCCCTCGTCATCTAACCATGGTTCAAAATGACGAGGTCCGTCCCAAAATAACCCTCGTGTTGCTTTAAAACGGGACGTTAATATAACTAAACCAAAACTCTACTTTTTCTATGCTACGTAAATGAGGGAAGAAATTGGTTGAATTTCTTCAGCAATTGCTGTCAATTATTATAGTCTGACGTGGATATATAGGTCACAAGTTAGAAGTAATTATTCTGTGTTTTGTGATTGACTAGACTTGATTCGAATTGTATGGTAATTGAAGATTTTGAAAGGTTATTCCTTAGAAAAACGAAATTAGCTTATAATGCACCATTTAAACCAGTTAACTGTCGAATTGAGTGCTACATTTTAAAGTCAAGCAATGACCCATTCACATGCCGAGAGCATTACAAATCACTGTATAGTAATTTTTGCAAAATTCGCAAGAAAGCCAATATCATTTCATTTTTTGTTAGATAATAATTACACATCGATCGCACTAAAATGCTGATTAGTATTAGCGTATATACATGCAAATCCTCGTCTCTTTAAAATTTAATTAATATAACCACCGTACGGTTGTTATCCATTCCCTAGAAAAAAACCGTGCACTTTATTTTGGTATAATATTTTTTGGATGAAAATAATGATTTGTGGTGTAACCGATACGAAGTTTTTAAAGCATTTGCTTTAATTTATGCTATTAAATGCTTATTTATAAATTTATTTATTGAAATAATGACATTCTATTTCTAATCTTTAAAAATCGTAAACCCAGAAATATGGTGAAATTGTGTCTGCATTTTTTTCTAAAAAGGTGTTTTCGACAAGATCGGATTTTAGTTTGTTTAGTTTAGTTATATTAACGTCTCGTTTTAAAGCAACATGAGGGTTATTTTGGGACGGACCCCGTCATTTTGAACCACGGACAGATGACGAGGACGACACCTGAACTGGCACCCCTCTCTCCACACCACACCAGCAGGAGGACGTTTGGCCTGACAGATTTAACGTGCAAGAGACCCCCTCACACAACGGTTCATCGGTGGAATCGAGTCTCGAACCCGAAACCCTCCGGTTCCGAAGACAAGATCGGATGCCCCATTCCGAGAATTCCTTCCTTTACGAATATGGGTTTAAATCTGTAATTCTACAACCACCCCGCCCTTGAATGTCCTTCAGGGGTGTCCCACAAATTCTCGGTAAAATGAATAGGATTGAAAGAATTCCAACAATAATTTTCCCGTAACTTTCATACTCATGCATCATACGAGCAGCAAATTAAACGTATACAAGCGACTACACAAACGTATAAACTGAGACGCTAGAATTCTGTACGAAATGTATGCGTTTTCCACATATGCTTCATTTATTCTGTGTATTTTCAATTAAATCGACAGACAGCATATTCCTGAAATGAAAAACGCTATCGAATTGAATAAATTAAAAAAAAAACAGTCGCAGCTAAGGAGTTAAAATAATTAAAACTGGATAAAAATCAAATAAAATCGATATCCCTTAGAAAAAAACTGTTTAATTCTTAAGTTATATAAAATATTTTTCTGCGATGATACAATCTGTTATGTATTGGGTTGTTCGGAAAGTCATTTCGTTTTTTTTTTTTTTGTCAAAATGAAAAGAAATTTTCGTTTAATGAATAAATTATTTATTAAATTATAAAATTGCCATTCTGGTCTAATACCTTTTGCCATATTTTTGGTAGTAACATGATTACACGCTCATAAAAGTTTTGGTCTTTGCTGTAAAAAAAAACTGATCGAGGTGGTTTTTCGCCTCCTCATTTGAAGGAAAAATTTTGCAAATCAGTTCTGGTACTGATGTACTGTTAACACATCTTCTCCACACATATTGGCTAATTTATTTCTGGCTTGAACAGCATTTTTACCTTTTATAGCAAAAAAGAAAAAAATGACGAAAATGCTGTTTATTGCTCTCCATATTTAAAAGGGCACCATCCAAAAACTACTGCGAAGAATCAGCTGCACTTTTTCACACTCAAGCCTTGCTATATCAGCTCTTAAAACATAAAATGATTTTGCGGTTTAAGTATGAAATTGGGTGCGAAAAATGCAATTAAATCCTTTGTCAGGAAAAAACGAAATTACTTTCCGAACAACCTAAAAATATACAAAACGAAATTTTTTTTAATAAAATCTTAGTAAAATTTCCATATAAGCATCGCCTATTATCTAATTTTTTTTTGTGTGAAAGGAAATTATGAATAACGCATGGCTTAATCTTAATTTGAGAAAATAAAACTATTCCCGTTTTTCATACAAATGAGGTGTTAGTAAAATCCATAAAACTACATCCATAAATCCAATACGTAATTTTTCTGGTAACTTAATTATATATAACTTATATTGGACTAAGTGTTTTTTTTTTCTAAAGGGCGTTGATCATGTAAGTGTTTAAAATAGGTATGATGTAAATTATAATCTTTGCTGATTCATTCATTTTCACTTTCACATGCGTGTACGTAGTATAAAAAAGTTATAGTAATCATAAAAAGATTGGAACTCCATATTACGTTCGAATCTCCTCGTTTTAGACTTACATGAATCGGGGGGGAAAAAACCACTTTTGTAAAATATCAGTTTAACTCTTAACTACTTTGAGCTAGGTTGTTGAAATTGGGTGTGCGGTCTTTACAATAAATTTCCAGATTTTTATTAAATGTCTGTAAAATCCATTTATGTTTAATATATTTTAACATGATAGCTGCAAAACATAACAAACCTGGATGGATAAAATTTTGCACACACATTTAACATCTATGGTGCAGAGAAACTTTCAAATTCTGGGCCATATCAAACGAAGTATTGGCCGTTTAGCTGTCTGTATTTTCAGAAACATATAAACGCTGTAACTCCAAAACGCAATGAGTTAAACGTATCAAATTCGGTTTACGATTTTGTAACTACGAGTGCAGATTTTTAGCAAAATGGGGAAAACTGATCCTAAAATATAAATTCGATTTTCCGATCTTATTTACCGCCAAACAAATCGCTAAGGATGACAGGGTAGATACATTAAAAGAATATTAAATTCATTTGAAAGATTAACATTTATTATATAACTGGGGTATGCCGTTGAGCTAGGTGTTCTCTGATTTAAGACTTTTTTTTAGACCGGGACTTCTTACCTCTGGTAACTTATTTCCAGGAAGATAAAAAACAGTTTGAAATCCAACAACGGTGGAAAATAAACTTAAGCTGAATAGTTATCAATGGTTTGGTGATATATTTTACTCCACATTAACCCCTTCCAGTAAGATTTAGTAATGCAAAAATTATGGGTGCAATAGCTATTTAATTTTTATTTAAGAAAACTTGGTTTATTTTATAATTCTAACTAGTTTATAATTATTAATGAAAATTATATTATTGGTATGGATGTAATTGTAATTTGTAAGTTCGTATTCAACATTTCTTCAAAAATCTCTCGTGATTTCGGATTAGCCCCTACTTTTCGCATTTATTCCATGCACTACGGTATTTTTTTAAAAAATAATTTTAGGCACATAATGTGTCTTCAACTCTAAAGTATGCTCAAAATTCACTTATTAGTCATTATGTGCGATTTTGTCGTGGTAATATTTCACTATCATTAGTTTCAAAATCAGTATCGGTTAAATATATGCTTATTTTTTCATTTTTCTGAATCACTTTGATCTTATTGATTTACATTACTCTTATTCATTAAAGTGTTTATTTCACTGCATGTTTAGCATTTAATTAGTCAGATGTTCAGGCTAAATGTTTATTAAAATAAATGAACGAATTAATCAGAATGACTACTAATAGTTTGGCCGTCACTTGTACCAAGACAATCAAACGATATATGATATCAACATAAGTAATAAAAGTGGATCCGCATTCACACTAGAAATTTTAAATTAATTATTATATTCAACAGTAACTTTAGTCGCATGACCAGTATAGCTTATCATGTCATATAGTACAATGACGAGTATAGCTCTGGCATGAAATGGCATGAAAAATCAATGACAAGCTATACTCGTCATTTTACGGGAAGGGGTTAAGCCGTGTTAAAACGACCTGTGATTTTGCAGATAAAGGATGATTCCCACCCGCTCCTCCTATACTATCTCTTGCGGTTTTTTCTGGGGGTCTTTTGCTGTCTCACTGGTTAATCATTTCATCTGAAGAATTACTGATCCTTGAAAACGGAATCAGCCAGAAGCCCCTCCTCCTCCTTGCCAGATGCGAGACTGGTTATATTTCCAGGACCACAAGTACGACCCGACATTTTCGTAGTAACTTGTCAGAGGAGCAATTCTTCAAAGCTACCGCCGAGGGAACGTGAACACTAGTTACTGCTAGGGGTGACCCTAACTTCCCTCCCCAGATCTTATTGAATGAGGGATAGTCAGCCGGTACACAACTCGCTCATCCGTTCTAGCTGCTTGTTGGTGTGGCCTTGAGCAGTCGTCCGCCATGGAAGAGAAGTTTTGGGATAACGATATGGTTATGGAGTTTTTGGACTTGTATGAGGGCGAGCCTATATTATGGGACCCGAAGCATCCTCACTACAAAGAACAGCGCCCTGTTTTAAAAGCTTGGAAAAGAATTAAGAGAAAGTTGAGTTTTGACTGCTATATTAAAGAGATGAAGCAGCAGAAAGAGAATCTTTTATGCACTTTCAGGAAACTAGCATTAAAGGTTAAAAAAAGTGAAGAAACTGGCGTGCCTTACAAGCCGGAATGGTTCGCATTCGACAGAATAGCGTCGTTTTTGTACCCTGTGTACAAGCCAATACAACATACACCTATTGTTTGGGATCCAAATGCAATGACAGTTTTTGAGGTAAGAAGTGCTTATGGTCTTTTCTTTCATTGAATAAACTCTTAAATACTTAAGATGGTTGGGGTCCAACAAAATGACGTCTTTTCGGTAACCTTATTATACCCTTACTTTACAAGTATACCTAGCCGTGAAGGTAAGAAGCACTTATGATCATTTTTTTAAAACCAACTAATTTTCTCCACAAATTTTTCACATACTTTTCAATAAACTTGCCATGCATGAGAACGATAACCACAGCATTGGCGTACAATAGTTAAGAAATATTAAATTTTTTGCAGGAATTTAGCACTTTTACTGAATCTATCGTGTCATCCTTGGCGAGTTACTTGTCGTTTAATCCCTAGCATGGAGTTAATACAATTCGATTTTGTGTTTTAAACACGTTTTTACTAATTGATTGAAACAAAATTCTGACACAAAACTGTAATTGTAGTCTCAAAATCCCTTACCACATTTGATATATTTATGACATTGCGTTTTTTGACTATCGCATTTACAAGATTCTGAAGTGCGGACAATCAGACGGTCAACTCGTTGTTGGATTTGGCTCTCAATTTGGCTGGAGAGTGCATTATATAATGTTAAATTTGTGAACCGAGTTTCAGATACTTAAGTTTCTTCGTTTTATAAATGATTGTATTATCTTATTTTCGAACAGAAGGATTTCCTCTGAACAAATGACTAATATTTCGTAAATTTGGTGTTAATTCCGAGTGCCAAATTTTAACTATCTAGCTTTAAGCGTTTTAGAGTTACCTTTCTCAAAGACAGACGGGTATTTTCCAACAATGTTTTTTTCGAATTGCTTTTTGTAATAATCTTTCTAACTTATATTCGGGCTGACGGACTTTTTTTTTTTGGCTCAGGATTTAATAGATGTTTGTAACTACAAGTGTCAAATTTGAGAGCAAAATTTAATCTCTATAGCTTTTTTCGTTTTGCAATTGCTTCCTTTTTCTACCATTTATGAATTCTCTATGGTCGCGGTGCCACACGAATGTTTGACTTTACTTTACTACTATTGTCAGATGTATTCTATAAATTAAATACTATTAAAAAAAACTGTTACAAATAATATATTCATGATGAAACTGTTACAAATAATGTATTCATGATGAAACTGTTACAAATAATGTATTCATGATGAAACTGTTACAAATAATGTATTCATGATGGAACTGTTACAAATAATGTATTCATGATGGAACTGTTTATAAATAATGTATTCATGTTATGAGATTTTTTTAAATTTCAACGAATTATTAAAATATTTATGAGCCGATTGTTGAAGTTAGTACTTCCTTAATGGAAGCATGTCATGTGACAATATAATCACGTGAATCATCACGTGAATAAAAAATTATTCATTCTATTTATTTTGTTACTACTGTTTGTTGCTACTGTTTGTACAAGAAAGGTTGATTTCTTTGCAAAATATTGATTATGTCTCTAAAGTAAGTTAAATCAGTTAACTATTTTTGACGAGTATATTCGTCATGGATCAAAATATATGTTCTATAGAGAGAGCACAGATTCGGATGGCTAAGAAATCGGATATTTCTTGAAGTCGAAGAACTCATAAAAATGCCAGTTATTAAATCTTCTATTGGGAACATTCTGCCAAATCTTTTGTATTCGACTCTCTTCTTCGAACTCTCTTCTAAAATATTAACACTCAGTTAGTGTATTATTAGTTAGTGCATTTGTAATAAAATGCTTATTGGTTATTTTTTCTATTTTTTTCTGTATCTACATACTTTTTCTCAAAAGGGTTCTTTGTTTTTGCTATGTGTTGAATGTCGTCAAATGTTATTTGTGACTTCGTGTTAGGTGGGTTTGCTCTTCTGTGTTCCCGTTTCACTCATGGGAACACAGAAGGCTAGGGTCGGGGTATCGTACGGTAGTAAGGTGTGTTTTAAATAAATATCGTTTGAATATTTTACTGATAAAAAATCATTAATCTGCACTTCAACGGATCCAGGTAGAAATGCCTGTATCCGCTGATGCGCGAAAGTCGTCTGCGATGCGATTTTCCTCTCTCCCTCTAGGTATTACGCACATTAACGTCATCCGAATCGATAAAGTTCGTTCTTCCTCCCTTTCCATTCCAACCTGCTTCTGAAGCTCTGGCGTCGCAGAAAGTCGTCTGTTTTCTCGCGTTGCGAGTTGCTGGGACTCGTTATTTCCGTTTTAAAATTCGCCTCTGCCCGTCTATGGTGGAAATCTGTTTAAAAACTCTTTAATTAAAATAAGCTCTGAAAAGATGCAGGCAGACACCGATTTTCTGGATAGAATGAGGAACAGGTTCTACTCTACCCTTTTCAGCAACGATTTTAAATACAACAGCGTCCTGATGACGAAACAGAAGTACGATTCCATCATCGAAGACGTGAAGAGAATAAAAACGACCAAAAAGAAAGAATCGCCGAGAGGTACGACGTATCGACTGTTGAGGGGACTGAAAAACTGATCGAACCCTTGTCTGACGTTCGAGGCAGCTTGAAAATGTTTGTTCACGCCGATGAGTTGTTCGACGTGTTGTATTTCGCCCATCTGAGTGTCGGTCACGGGGGCAGAGACAAAATGATGAAACGGTTAAACACGGTTTATAAAAATGTGACCCAGGCCCAGGTGAAATTATTTCTGGAGTCTTGTGAGCTTTGTCAGCAAAAGCAAAAATGCGATAGGAAATTAACTGCCGCATCGGATTCCAACATCCACTGTCAGGTTAGTCTATTAACTATATTCATACTCTACTGGTTTCATTAAATTGTTTGTAAATCTGTGTTATAACCATTTATAGTGTTTCTTAGTTGATTCGGACAAAAACCTTATCTTTTTAAACAATTTAATTGCGGAATTTATTTTTAAAGACCTTCAACTGTTCCTTTTTAAAGGACAAATTAGTGTGTATATACACGTCGAAGGCAATATAAATGGAACGCTTATATTATTATATATTATAAACATTCGCTTTATATAAATTTTTCAAATTATATAAAGTGAATAAAATTTCCTTTTTAATATATAAAAATTACACTCCTCGCCAATATGAATATTTGAAACGATATATACCGTTTGTATCAGTATTCTGAGATGATAACTTTTCTATCTCGCTAAGCGGTGACGCGCAAAAAGATGTGAGCATTTCTGGAATTAACTTCATTGCTAAAGTTAATCATCCCTATTTATTTTATAGAATTAAACCCATCCTGACGCATGCACAAAATCTAGGAGTTGTTTCAGAATCCAGTGACAAACAATATAAACGTCGAACCCATTTAACTGGTGAAGGTAAGGCTATAGTGTAACCGCGTTATAGAAAGTAGATTTTGGCATGGTAATATGACGATTTCAAGGCGAAAATTTCGTCTTGTTTATGAAATAAAGGATGTTGAATTTCGTATTGCGATTCAAATATGTTTCAAGTGGTATCGCGTGGAAATTTGATTTCGAGTTTCTCTGCAGTTGTAGTTTTCATCATCTGCACACGGCTCCAATTGTAAACAACTCGCGTGTTTCCTCAGTTTGGGACTTGAACATAACTGAAGCTTATATAAATAGTTTAATTGTAGAAATAATAGTTTATATTATACAAATCTTAGTGTTCACTGTTATAATATTTATATTAATTTTAAGTAGTAATTATAATAATTACATAATAGTGATTATAGTACTTACATATTTATAGTTATACTATATATAATTATTTAATGTGTACCTAGAAAGTAATATGTAGGATGTTCAGATAATCCTCCAATTTATTAGGTAATCCAAAAAATTAAATTTTGTTTGTATTTTTACAGACTGACCATAAATATGCAACTTGCCTGATTTTTTGGCTTTTATCTTAAAAATTTTTGTTTGATTGAATATATGGGATATTCCAAAAGATCTTGGACACAGTAAAATGTTATATGAAATAAAAAACGTTAAATGCATAGAAACGAAATGTGTTGAGTGACTTATAATAAAACTGCTGAAGTTAATAATACAACTTCCCTTGTTAACTCGTGCTTCATTAACTGACAAAGTTTTACACCTCTCCCCCCCCGCAAAAATTTGTAATCCCAGTGAACCAGTAAACCTTAAATAAATAGTTATAGATTATTTATCTTCCTTTATATTTTTGTTTCTATTACATAAATGTCAACTTGAAAACAAAAATCGTTGTCGAAACTATTGATAAAAGCTTTTTTTTTTTTTTTTTTTTTTCCCCTTTGAATAAAGAAATGGAAAACGATTTCAGCGACGGAAATCGATAATTGTGTTCTTTATTACCAGTGAAAATTTTGAAAGCATGTCAAGAAAATATTTACTTCACAAACAGTGTTATTTAAAGTATGTTCCGGAGTAGAATCTAATGTAAAAGAAATATTATTTATTCCAATACAACAAGCCACCAACATTTTATAAATATTTATTCAAATAGAAAAAACATCCAACATTTTATAAACAAAAAGTGGAAGGTGATTTAAACCTCTTGTGCGAAGCATTCATGGTATATTTTGATTTGAATTCTTCTCTTGTCATTAGTTTGTAAAATTTTACTTTTGATCATAATAATTACACGATCTAAAAAAAAGGTTTTTAACATCATGCCTGTGAAGAACGTTTAGTCATCACCGAAAAGATATAATTGCTTAGTTCTAAAGTGACATAAAAAAAATTTGTGTTCTATAATACAATGTGTTACGCAACATATGAATCGAAATTATTCAATTTTTTTAATGAAAAATCTTAGTAAGATTATTTCCATATCATCATTGCCTATTATATAAATTGTTTTTTCTCAAATGAAATTATCTATAGCTCAAATGCGGCAAAAATAAAAATGAGCCCGTCTTTTATACCAATGTGATGTTAGTAAAATCCATACAACCGAATTTCGAACCTTATATATATAATTTAAATTTGACCAAGTGATTTTTTTAAGAGCGTGAATCATGCAAGTATGATGTAAACTATCCTTTTCGCTGATTCCTTCACCCATTTTTACTTTCTCGTGTACGTAGCATAGAAAAACTATATGAATCATAAAAAGATTGGAGCTCCAGATTTTGACCGAATCCCCGCGTTTTAGACTTCCATAAATTTGGGGGGGAGGAAACACTTTAGAAAAATGTCCTTCTGTTGAACTCAAAATTACTTTGAGTTAAGTGGTTGAAATTGGATACACGGTCTTTGCATCAAATTCTGTAAATTCTATTTACAGGAGATCTGGCTGTTTAAAGTTAACATGATAGATGCAAAACTAAGAGACCCGGATGAATAAAATTATACACACACATTTAACATCTATAGTGCAGACAACTTTTCAAATTTTGGGCCATATCGAAAAACTTATTGACCGTTTGGCTTGCTGTATTCAAAGAAAATTGTAAACCCGATATCAAAACCGCAATGATATGGGATTTTATGAACTAATGCAGCTTTTTTCGCAATTTGGGAAAACTGTATATATAAGAAATTTGAATTTCGGATCTTATTAACCGCATGCCACGGCTTGATCGCCAAGTTTGACACGATAGATTCAGTACAAAGATGCTAAATTCACGTCAAAGGTTAATCTTTCGTTACTAGTGTATGTCATTACCAAGCAAGATACTCTGTGCTTTAACACTTTTATTAGAGTGGGATTCTTTGCGTCTTGTAACTAGAGATTATTTCCGAAAAGGGAAATATATATTTTTTAAATTGTGCACCGGCAGAAAAGGAACTCAAGAGGAAAAAAAAATGTTCAGTAATAGTGTATTGGTCTGGAGTATTTCACTCCAGATTAACCACATCGCATACAATAACGCGCGCATCGAATTATTGAATTTTTATTCTGCAATTAAGTGAAAAATATTAAATAATTTTAAATGAAAAAAGTCATTTGAAACGTGTTATTATTAAAGGAATTAAAATAATAGTAAATATTTCAACTAAGAAGCTATTAAATTCATCTTTTATTTAGGTAGTTAGGCTCGTTGCACACACAGCGTTTCTTTTTTCTGTCAGTATTTTGCCGAGACCACCCCCAGAAATCCAATGCTTGCACACACGGCGTTTAAATTCCGACTCCGTCGTAAGAGTCAGCATCGTTTCATCAACAAATAAATTTACTTTATCCGGGTTATTTCAACTAAATACTGCTTAAGTGTAATTTGAAATGAATGGAGTACAAATTCTATCATTATTATCTTGTTGTCGAATGAAGAGGAAAAAGGGGGGGGGGAGATTGACTTGTTTCGATTTATTCAATTAATGGGAAAAAAAGGATTTCGGATCTTGCATCTGATTATCCGAAAGCGCTAATGACAGTGGGCGTCTGCACGAAGTCCGATAAAAGGCGGATTGACCGAATCTTTATTTCTCCGCCTAGTGTATAAGCTCTCGTGTAATTCCATACACTACTGTTATGTCGGCATCGGTGAAATAAGGGTTGTATGACTCTTTCGTACGAGTCATTTGCGTACGAGTCATAAAACTGTCAATCAATGGTCCCGTTTACAATGGGATTGTGTTACTGTAAAGGATGAGTTTTAGAAGAGGCTGCAACATTTTAAACGTTATCTGAAAGTGTCAGGTTTGGCGAGAGTTACCCTACTTCACAAAATTTCGAATACTTAATGTCGTTTAATACCATTTCATGCGATACTTTCCACTTGGTTTTTTATGAAGCATGAACTGCTTTTCAAGGAGTTTATTCAAAAAATATGATAAAAATTAATGACCAATGATATTTTTTTCATATAAATACTATATCGACTTTGGAACAATAATCTAGATTTTGGTAAATGAATTATTTTACATGAATATAACGATTTGCATTAAACAAAAGAATTTTGGTTTCATTAGTTTTTATTTTATTTCTTCTTGATTCGCTTGTTTAATTTAGTAAGTTTGAACACTGAAATGTATGTTACTTAAATATAGGAACTTTAAAAAAATTATTGTTTCTTAAGTATGGAGTACAATTAAATGGTGTTAAAAGCATTGAAATTATTTGTAAGATGGGAATAGTTATAAAAAAAATCTTGAAATGACGTAAGCAGTAAGAAAAGATTCCAACTACGAATGTTAATTTTCCGTGCTATATATTTCTTTTACAAATTTAAACTTTTCTGTTTATCATTGTAGATTTAATTTCAATGCTGTTACATTTAAATGAAAAATCTGCTCAGATAAAGATAAATTATTTGTTCATTATACGACTTTGAATTTTATATATGAAATATTGTTATTACACGGTGCATAAAATAAATAGCTTACTAAATCAGAAGTATATTAATATTTTGCCAACTGATACTTTTTATCTGCGAAAATTTGTAGGTGATATTAGCTGAATTCAAATTTAATTTTCTTCTAGTGACACTATTTATTAAACCCTAATTACAAATCTATTGATAAAATATAAAACAGAATTTAAAAAAATATTTACATTAATGTACGTAGTAATAAATTTACATTAATATATGCAGTATATGTTCTTCAGAAACTTTAATTTTTTTTATAGATCGTTCCTGTATGTAAAATAAGCCATTAACAATAGTATTAAACGAAGCTCTGGTAATTTACCCTTGAACAATATAAACCTACACCATTATTGAAATTTTTACTGATTATCTATGCGTTTTTTAACCATATTTTAAGCAGTGTAATTATTTCTAATTTCAGAAGAATTCATGGCCATTTTAAACCTTCCAGGGGTCCTGTGATAATGCAAATCTCGAAACAACCTTTTCCCTCCAAATTTTTTACTATGTATTATGTATTTGATTCCCAGAAGTTCAAAAGCTTTGATCAGATTTAATTTCAAATAGTAGGAAAGTTATCAATTGTTAAATTCTTTATTGATTTATGTACTATTAATCGTTTGAAATGTACATTTAAATGATCAGCTTCTCTTAAAACAATTAGAATCGTTTGTGATGGTAATAATTGAGTTTAGGCGTAATTTTTTAGAATGGAATTTCTGTTTTACATTTTATTTTAAAATTTATTGATTTTTATTTGAGAACTATATTTAGCATACTTAGACTGTGAATGAATAATTCAGAGAATTCAAGCGTAGTAATGCAAGCGTTCTTGATGTATTTCGTCGTATACTTTAAATTTACCACCTTTGTCGTCCAGTTATCTATCTGTCTGTCCGTCTTATATATATATATATATATATATATATATATATATATATATTCTGAACAATAATGTATAAGACATGAGAAAATATTCCTGCGTACGGTTTTTATACGCATTTTTTAAATTTTATAATGCTGTAAAAACTGTTTTTTTTTTACTGTAAATTTTTAGACAGTTATAACGAAAATAAAGTCAATATTTCTTTTATTTTTTAATTAAATTTTTAAAAAATCACTTTTCTATCCTTCAGAGTAAATATTTGCCAAATTTCATAGCTAAACGGTATGGTGTGTTGAGAGCCAGCATATCTCGTACACATAGAGACAAAACTTTTTTTCTTATGTTTACGCATCAAAACTTAGTTAAAACGCCAATACCCTTTCCCGCCAAATACTCTTGCCAACAGATAACATGTTTTTTGCAAACCTAGACTAATTACTCCCTACCCCCTTTTTTCAATGGGCTTAGAGTGATTTATTGGTCTTTTATGACCTGTACGGAAGTGGTTAGTACGCATTTGTCCCAATACCGAAATAAGCGATCAGAAAAAAGCGCTGTGTGTGCAACCAGCCTTAAGTAAATTTGTATATCAAGTGGTTAAGTCCGATTCCAACGATCCTTGGTTCTTCAGAAGGTGCACTCGTCCTTCATCCCTCATTTAATTCTTTCTTGCGGTTCCCTGGGGTTCTTTGGTGAACGTCTAGCTTACCGTCAATGCTTTCACCCTAGACCATTTCTTGCGGTTTTTCTAGGGTCCTTTGATGTCTCGCTAGTCTGAAAAATCACTGGTCGTTGAAACACGGCTTCAGCCACAAGCCCCTCCTCTTTGCCAGATGCGGTACTGGTCATATATCCAGAATCACAAGTATGACCCGACATTTTCCTAGCGTCTCGTCATTGGATTCTTCAGAGCTGCCGCCGAGGGAGCGTGAACTCTAGTTACTGCTAGGGGTGGCTCTAACTTCCCTCCCCAAACCTTTTCAAACGAAGGGTAGTAAGCCGGTGCACATCACGCTCATCCGCTCTAACTGCATGACGGGAGTGTGGCCTTGAGAGGTTACCCGCCATGAAGGTTTGGAATAAAGCAAAAGTTACGGAGTTTTTGGACTTCTACGAGCAAGAACCTGTGATATGGAACCCCAAGCATCCCCACTACAAAGAACGGTGCCACATGTTTGAGGCTTGGAGAAGAATTCAGAGAAAGTTGAGTTTCAGCTGCTCTGTCAAAGAGTTGAAGGAGAAGAAAAAGAAACTCTTATCTTACTACAATAAAGAACTATGCAAGGTCAGAAAAAGAAACGCAGTTGGCGAGCTTTACAAGCCGTCGTGGTTCGCATTCGACAGAATAACGGCGTTGCATTGTCACAGGTCTCTAAAACGAACACCTACTGATTGCGAGCCAAATGAAGTTACAGTTATTGAGGTAAGAAGTGCTCATGGTTATTTTTTTTTAATTGAATTCTTAAATACTTGTAATGGTTGGCGTCCAGTAGAATAGCGTACCCTCTGTTACCGTATTCTGTACCCGTATTATACCTTTACCAGTATACCTAGCCGCTCTTGCCTTATCTAGCCGGTAGAATAAGAAATTTGTCATTTTTTTGAACCAACAGAATGACCTCTTCAGAATTTTTTCACATAATTTTTAATAAACCTGTCATGCCTGAGAACACCTTCCATGCCTTTGGCGTACAATAGTTACGAAATATTAACTTTTGTCAGGAATTTAGCATTTTTACTGAATCTGTTGTAATAAGTTGTTCGGCGTTTAATCCTTCACACTCGGTTATTAATATTCGAAAATCGAATTTGCGTTTTATGCTCGTTTGTATCAACAGATTGAAACAAAAAATCTCGTAAAAATACATTTTTTTGTTTCAAAATTTCTTACCAAATTTGATATATTTTTTATGCAGTTGTGTTTTTAAACTATGGCGTTTTCAAGTTTCTTAAAATGTAGACCAACAAACTGTCAACCCCTGTTCGCATTTGGTTCTAAATTTGTCTGGGGTCTAATTTTTAAACCGAATTTTTATATTTTCAATTCCTATCGTTTTGTAATTATCGTGTTACCTTAGTGTTGTGTACGCCGGTGATGGCTCTACTCTTGATGAGAAATTTTCGGTGTAACTAAAATGATGAAAACGATGCTTCTATACCATGCAGTTTATTGCTATGAGAAGGGGCATGGAGCCACCCCGCTACCAACGGTAAGCATCGCGTCCTAGTTCAAAATCTCGTTCTGCCGGGTCATGACCCGAGCAGTTATAAAAAAAGAGCAACCCTAGAATGAGTGTCTGCCAACTTGGCGCGTTGGTAGCAAAGTACTGAACACTTAGATTCGAACAAACGGACTTGCTCTGAAAAGATTTTACACAAAATTTTTAAATTTGTGTAAAATCTTTTCAGAGGAAATGGATAGTGGTTTAAATTACGTGCACCAAACTTCAACCGTCTAGCTCTAAGCGTTTTCGATTTACGTTGTCACAGACAGACGGACGTTTTCCAAAAGTGCTTGCTTCGAATTGTTTTTGTAATTATCTTATTAACTTGTATTCGAGCAGCCGGAAAACATTCTCGGAACACATTTTATTCAACATTAGATCGAAATCTACAAAATTAGTGTTGAGTCCGTATGCCAAATTTCACTCGTCTAGCTTAAAAGAGCTTTTTGAGCTATCTTTGTCACAGAAAGACAGACGGGCATTTTTTTTAAATGTATTTTTCAAACTCATGGATATCTGAAATGTTGAGATTGGTCAAAACCTCGAGTTCGAATTTTTTTTTCATTTTCTATACTTTTTCTATGCTGCGTAAAAGAGAAAATAAAAATGTTGCATTTCTTCAGCATATGTCATCGGTTCTTATAGTATGACATGGAAATATAGGTCATAGGTTATTGTTAATTATTCTAGGCTTTGAGATTAACGGCGGCAAAATATTTTCCACTTGGATTATTTTAATTTCTCATGTACAATATATAATTATTCTCTTTGAAATAAAAATAAAAAAAATCTCCGAATCTGAAAAACATTTTTGTTTTATGCAAGTCTTTGAATAACTTTATTCAAAAATGCATCACGGACTGAATCAAGGATTATAAATGTTTATACAATTCCAATAGCATATCTGTAGATGTCTGTTAATTTTAGACAATATATACTTATAAGAAACTAGCCGCCTTTGGCAACCTGTTGGTTCAAATAGAATATCAGCTCTTTAGACTGTTATATTATTATGAATGCATTTTTTTTTCAATGCCTAGTTCACATTCTCCCCATATATATATATATAATATCTTGTTAAAATTTTCAATCGTTCATAAAATACTTTTTATTCAACTACTCGAGTTCAAATATAGTTTTTTAACTTGTAGTGGATGGCACTCTTATGTTAATGCAGTTTTCTTTTAAATATTAATGAAATTAAATTCATTTTTACTACTTTAAATAGAGTTTCAGCAGTTTGCAATGCAAATTGAAATTAACAGGCAGAGGGTCAATCGGTAAAATGCAAGATTTTCAGTATTTTTTACGTGAAGGTGATGAATGCGAGTTCGAATCTTTCGAAAATGAATCATTTTTTTTTTAATAATTATTTAACATAAAGTAACTAAAATGAAAATTTTTCTTTGTTGACCTAAGTTGGAACTGAATTTGAAATTTTTTTAATTACTTATTTAAAAAAGACATTTCACTTAGTATTTTGATCCGATTAAAACGCATGAATTCTATATAAAAGATACGATTTTCTATTTCCGTGTTCTCATAATGATTACGTCTAGACTTAACCCTTTGCGATCGAATGTCTTCACTTTGCCACCAAAATTTGCAAATTGTTAAAAAGAGGTAGATTCAGTTTTCAAGCAAACTCAAACCAATGCATACATATATTTTTTGGTGTAATAAACAGATCCATACAAGTATGCATCGAATTATCTTCTTGAGTGAAAAGGGTTAACTTTAATATACAGGCGCCAAAATTGAAACATTTTGTGCAATTTCAAATATAATCGGGACAATTTTTATTGCAAGAAAAGAAGCCTTTTCATGGCATTTCTGGTATATATTTCTGAATTGTATACTTTTAGAGTTTATGTGTCATTGACACGATTTTGACATGCTTGGCGTGAAACGGTGCATTAATCTTAATTCTTACCGGAATTACTTATCTTGCAGCGATTATATCTATTTTTGCACTTATTTGAACTTTTCGTCTGAAACTCAAATCTTGATTTCTTTTATATTTTCTTTTCTCTGATAGATTATGCACTTTATTAAATGACGAAATATCTTCAGAATACTTCTAATAATATTTTGCAGCTCTATTAATCAGTTAAGAGAAGCATTTGATTTGGTACAGCTGTAATAATGCTCAATGTATGAAGCTGTCTGATGCCGGGTTTACGCTTGGAGAGTTATAAGACAGCAAGTAGGCAGCGCATGCGTAGAAAGGCTGAAATATGCTTTTCGTTTGATGGCCAGTCATTGTAACGAAGGGGACAATGACTACAGGCGCCGCTTTATATATTTTTTGTTCCTACGCATGCGTATACAGAATATAGCGTGTTTTTTGCGGGGAAAAAATTTATCATTTATCGTAAATTAATTCCGACTTTTTAAAAAACTATTTCTTTCTGATGCGAGGTTGGTATTGAACGATAAATAAATGATTACCTGATGGGTAAGATATAAAATTATATGAAAAAGGACTTATCTAAAGCATTAGAATATTGTATTGATTGTATTTCATACTTGAATATTCATCTTTAATCCGATATTTATTGATCATTATGAATTTAAGAAGTTAAAGATATTTACATTAGATTACATTTACATTTAGTACAGCATAACGAGACGAATATGAGTATGGCTAATGACAAGCATTTTTTATAACCAAAATTAATATTTCCATTCATAAATGTATAAACTATATATTAAAATAAAGCTCCTTAAAGAAACGCCGATAATTATACATCAATTTAATATATTATATTCTGGAGTGAAATCTCTGTATAACTGCTGGAATAAAATTTCAAAAATCAGATTTGAATGTTAAGAATTATTATAAAAATCAAAATGCTTTATGTTTAATGAAACCAATATTTTTAAAAAAAGGCCAAGCTATGTGTAGAAAGCTTGGAAATGCGTTACACACCTCGTTCGATTATCGTTCGACATTTCTGGACGACCCATTTGAACCGTCTGGAGGCTTTGTGCTTTAGATGGTGTTGATAGACACCATATGAAAGTATTAAGCCGCGTTTTGATAATCAGTGCCCGCCTTTAGTCTGGTACATTTTACCCTCTGTTGTGAGGTCACGGTGACCTGGTGGTAAGGTCTCGGCTCGTGAGCCGTACGATTTCGGGGTCGAAACCCGATTACACCGAATGTGTAATGTAAGGGGTCTTTTGCACATTTAGCGGCATTCCCACGACGCGAGGATACACGGATTCGGCCATAAATCAGATCTCCCACCCACTGGGGGACCACACTCCCCCATAGCCAGGAGGATGCGTTTCCCCTTTCGCCCCTTCTTGGTCTCTTTGATGACCCGTCTACTTACCGACTTCTTGGCGGTAAGTACACGGGCCATCAAAGGGACCACAAAACCGCAAGAGCTGTCAACGGATGGCACGTGGCTCGTCTGCAGACGGGGAATGGGCCGTGGGAATTTAAATCAGTCTGGTCAAACTTCTTCCAACTGATGTGGTGTGGAGATGGGAGTGCAAGATGTTATGTGATCTTGGTTCAAAATGATGAGGTCCGTCCCAAAATAGCCTTAGTGTTACTTTAAGACGGGACATTAATATAACTAAACCAAAAACTCTCTTGCTGTTTTCCGTGATTCTTTAATGTCTTTTCATTGTACCGACAATTTTCGAGTAATTCTAGACTGATGTTCACTGGTCCAACAATCGGCTGGAGATTAATAACCATATTCGTGTAACCATGGATTATCTTAACGCGACTTTAGTAAAGCTGTATTGTAAAAATCCTCTTCCCCCCAAGTGTTCCTTTAACTCCTCCCATTCGCGGAGGAATACACTCACTTCAAACCCTCCCTTCTACCCTCTGATTGATCGTGACAGTTAGTATTTGCCTTTCACTAAGTCTTAAAATCTCCCCAGCTGCGTTTTCTATCTGCCTTTCTTTTATTTTGTTTATCATTGTAGCTGTGGTCATCTGCACCATCAGATTCCACACTTCTTTCTGCGAATGCTACCGCACCCCTGGAAACAAATTTTAGTATTTTTCTTTCAATAAATTTGCGTATCGTTTTTCTTGCTCGCATGTCTGAAATATTGGGGAGAAATCAAGCGAATATAGATTATCGAAGAGGTTCAAAGAAAAGATTGTATATGTCGGCAAAAAGGAAAAAGCGAAAGGGACAAAACTTGGCTGAATGGAGAGAAAAGTAAGTATAATTCTTGAATAAGTTTTGTTTTAAAACATAACCTTATTTATTTAGTTAGTTAAGCAAAAGAGTTTTGAACTTTTTTGGGGTATTTTTAAATTTTTTTTGTTTATTCTAACAATATTTTTAAAGAATATTTTACTGAAAGTAAAAATTCTACAGTAAATTAATAATAAATGTGAGGTCAAAAAATAATTGTTTTAAAAAATAACAGTGAATGCAAGCAAAATAAAAAAAATAAATGATATGCAAATTAATGTAAAAAATAACAATAGATGCAAGATAAAAAAAACAATCGTATTAAATAACAACAATGTAAAAAAAATACAATCGTATGAAAATAACAATCGATGTAATATGAAAAATACAAACAATTGTATAAAAATAATTGCATCAGCATTTTGACAATTTATTAGTTTAACCTACAGATGCACCAGAACAGTAATATCTTAAAAATGATCCATATTCAGAATTTTTTTTTATATAATTATATGCAGAGTATTATATCAGTTCTTAGTATAGAAGCACAATTAATAATTGTTTTTACATGTTTTCGTTTTGCATTGACAATTTTTACTATCGTAAATAGTAGTCAATTTTAAATTTTTCAGTTTGTATTATTATATGGATCTGGAGTGTCTTATATGCAAATGCAAGTTATAAAAATTTACAAATATTGCAGTTTTTTAATGTTGATATCAGTTAATATAGCGCATTTTTTTATCAATTATTTTCGCAAGGAATGGTTTGAAGGATTGCATTGAATATAATCTAGTGTTTTGAGTTGCGACATACAGTCCAAAATATTGCGACTTTTATTGATATATAATTCTTTTAATTAATATAACGTCGTGAAATGCAATTTAAAAACAATAGATCTTACTAATTTTATGCTATTTCATAAAATGATAAGTATAGCCACTAGAAATTGAAATTGCATTAAAAAATTGTAACTGTTGCGTAATATAAAACTCCCATAAATTTTTTCAGACTGAAAGCCAATGGAGGATGTTTGGATAACACATCTCCAAATGGACCTGCTGGAACACTGTGTATTTCCAATGATCATCAATTTCAACCATCAAAGAATATAACTCTCATTGGAAGAAGGATAATTGATGTTGGCTATTTTTTCAACAGACTTCGACAAATCTCCAATCATGGCTCCTTAAACTGCTCTTTCTCAAATATGACAGTCGCATCTGAAATAAGAGAAGGATTACGAACTGGTATTGAACTAAAATGTAGCAAATGTTTTTTCTCAGAAATTGTTTGGTCTGAAAACCCAGATTCGCGGAAAATGTCTGTGAATACTGCTGCTGTTTCGGGTATCATGACCATGGGTGGAAGATATTCGAATCTAGAAGATATTCTGACAGCCTTGGATATTCCGTCCATGACTTTACGCATTTTCCAACAAGAGCAAAAAGTTTGGGAAGAAACAGCTGCAAAAGAAATGCAGAATGCAGCAACGGACGTGAAACCTCTTTTGACCGTAGTTGCTAATGGTTGCTTGGCAAAAAATTCATTTAGGACAAATTATCCATCTCTATCCGGAGTGGTATGTAATGAAATTATCACTCACTGTTTGCACAAAAATAAAGAGTTGGTATGTTATTAAAATTACTATAATACGTATATGTTACAGAAATTTTGATTTCTGATAAAATTAAATTTTAATCAGGAAAGTATAAATGCATTAATTTTTTTCTACTTTATCATTATTATCTTAATTATTTTTCTGCATTTACATAATTTGTTGTCAACTATTGGTTTGAAAGGAAAATTATTACTAATAATAGATTACTGTTGGAATTGGATGCTAAGAACAATAAGGCCTGTAACTTAACTGATGAAATGTTATTCAACTCGAATGGTGAATTTCGCTCATCATTCAAGACGGTGTATTATTTTGATTCTTTCTTTATTTTATTTTGATTTTTAACTAGTAATATAAAAAAATGTAATTAAATTCCTATTTAGGTCAACAAAGAATTTTATTTTCATTATTTTTTATTAAATAATTATCAAAAAATGATGGATTTTCGCAAGAACTGAGCTCGCATTCTTCACCTTCACGTGAAAAATACCGAAATCTTCGCATTTTACTGATGGAGCAACTGCCCGTCGATTTCAATTTTTGTTACTAATTGCTAAGATTCTAAAGTGTTAAAAAGGAGTTAAATTTAATTAATGAATAAATATTTGAATGAAAAAACTGTATTAACATCGAATATCGTCCACTACTAGTTTTTAAAAAATGTAGTTGAACGTGGGTGTATACATAAAATGTATTTTATTAACAATTGAAAATTTGAACAAGGTGTATATATAATATAGGGAGAGTGTGAACTTATAGAAAATTTTTTAAAAATGCCTAAGTAATGGTAAGAAGATGTAGATTAGTTTTTCAGTAAACTGAACTTAAAACTATAATATTTATTTATTTGTAGCAATAAGCAAGTCTTTGTGCTAACTGAATAATTTTGTATCGAATTACATTTCCGAGTCCAAAGAATTAAATTATTTTCTAAGCCAACAACAATTGTGTGGAGCAATTCAGTGCAATTGTAGCAACATTTATTGGCTGGAAAAGATTTGATTTCTGCCCACGCATCAAATGTCGCTGCTGTGATTCAGTCATTTTGCTTAATACCAAGATCTTGATATCTTCTGAACATGTTCAATCCAAATCCTGAGGTTTGCGTCTTCAAAACAAGTCCTGAGACTTGTGTGAAATCTGTGGAAAGAAAAAGACACAAAGATAGGCAGCAGAGAAAACGAAAACTATACCAATGCAGGAAAACTTTATTTCGGGAGAAAGCTCGCAATAAAAGTTACGGACGCATTGTGGAAAAGCTGATGTGTCGGAGCGGCAGTTTCTCTAAAGCGAGAGTAACTCCATTCAATTATTTCATACTGAAGCTGCAATTTTACTCCCTCCTATCTGTACGCCACTGAAGATTTTGGTTTATCAAAATAGGGATGAGATACAGATAATGGAATTAGTATATAGAAATACTTGATGAATTTGGAGTTAATATTGTTGCGTAGATAGAACTCAAGAAGACATCGGAAGTAGAGTTAAATCAATTTATTAACTCAACTCTGAACCCTGTGACTGAGAGATCTTCAGCTTTTATACAAGTAGGAACAGTTCCAGAATACCTTTCTGGAGACACTAAGAAAAGTCCAGAACACTAATCTGGTAAATTAAAGGAGGGTCCAGAATCTTCTGGAACAAGAAATAAAGGAAAAATAAATTTCAAGTCTACTGGATTCGAACACAGTATCTCCTAACTATGAGCTCAGCGTCATAAGCATTCATCTATGCAGACTCGGCAATGTTTCGTTTCAATGCGGCAATATAAAGTGATGAGATTATAAAGGCCTTATCACACGGCACGATATCTTCGGCTCTTTCCGTCACCAAACGACAAGGAAAGTGACGTCACTTGTGCGCCATCACTTCAAAGTTTCACATGATTGGTTGAATTTCGTTTGCGGACAATATTTCCGATAACATTTTCGAACTGGTTCGATAAAGTTGTTGATTATGAAACTTGCCTGACCGGTTTTTGAGGGTAGAAACGGAAAAGTGCTGGCGAAATTTCACCGTGTGATAAGGCCTTAATGGAACTGGAAAAATCAAGAGTAGGAAAGAAAGCCAAAAGGAGAACCCAACTCTGAAAAGCTCTTATTTCCTTCGTATCCTTTCCCCCCCCCCGCGCGCTGAGATATAAATTCATCCAAGAGGAACACTACAATGCTACTTGCGGGGTTCTAAAAAGCCCATTTCCGTCCACTCATTCGTTCAGGGATATGGTCGTAAACTGCCATATGACCCTATGTAGGACCACCCCTGCTTGGCGACGTCGATTGGAGCTTCCCAGAAATTGTCGATAAAATGGAACAAAGAAACCTGAGAGGGAAGAATGTGTCTGTCTAGGCGTGCGCGGGTTTTAGATAGGGCAACTATTGAAAAGAGCAGTTCGTTGTAGAGAGGGGATTGGCACAACCCCCCATAGACTGGCGAATTTAGAGGTTTGTGGGAATATCGGGTGTGACTTGTGGCACCTAGTGGTTTCCAATTTTGAAATAGTTGGGCTGCTGAAAGAAGTCAACCAGTTGCAAAAATATCGTTGAAAATGAGTTATACTGTTCGTCAACGGATTCTGAGACACCCACATTTCGACCATTCCATCTCATTAAAGGGCTAGACGCTGAACGATGCGGGCATTTCCTGTAATCACTTTTGACGGATTTCTCCCATTAGATACTTTTTAGCTCAATTTTCTTTTCACGTGTATGTTAATATTAAAATATTGCAACAAATTCAGTGACATTTAAAAAGGTTATTTCCTAAAAAAAGTAATTATTAAGTAACAAAATTTTAATTTAGTCTTCATAATTCAATGTTTATGCCCGTTACATTAAATAAAAATTAACCTGAAGCATTTTGCTGTGCACTAGTACATTCTTTATCACCAATTATCTGTAACCTTTACGTCTCATAAAACCGCGAATTTTCATTGTTAAATGTAAACATCTCCTCTCGCCACTAATGAATCTCACCCATCGTAACGCATGCGCAAAAACATGGAAGATTTTACAATACGTTGTCGAACAGTGCTCGCCGCTTTTTTATTTATGCTGCTGTGAAATTCGGAGAAGAAAATGGGACAATGCTTCTAGAGCATTAGAATAAAATTTTAATTTGGAAGTCCGACGTTGCGGTTTATTCGTAATTTTTCATCTTCAACTACATCTCCGGACGGGCTTGTTGGTGATGATAGAATTACTGAAGTAAAATTCACCACATCCTGTAAAACTATTACTCCAGAAGAGGCAATCAAAGCTAAAGGAAAGGAAAAAAAAATTGGAAATAAAATAAAGAAAGCAGAAACACAATTCACAAATATTAGTTTCAAGCGCTGTGCGTTCTGCATGTCACACAGAAATGCTTTAGCTAATTTTAAATGTGGACGGAAAACAAACAGGAAAAAAAAATTAGTGATCCAATATGTTGGCAACAAGCAATGGGGGGAAAATTGAGGTTCTTTTGTTTTACCATATTATTGCCAGAACTTGTTGATTCTTGAAATCCTAGATCAATGAGAATTGAGGATCCTTCTGCGATTATAAAGGCCCAAAAGGCAAAAAGAGAGAGAGAACGCAGAAAAATCTTCCCAAACTTTTTTTTCTATGGAATATTTTTATAATTATACATTTTTCATATGTATAATGAAGAATGTCTGCATATTTATAAATATTTGATTTATGAGATCTTGCACATAATTTTATCATACTCATTTATCTTGCATTATATTAAAATTCTATTTTTTAATAGAAAAGTGATGTGGTTTTTATCAGAAAAAAAATTAGTGGAATTGAATTCATTTAAAAGGAAGTAAGATATAAGAAAATCTGTGTTATCTTTTATTTATTAATAGTAATCATGTTCCTGAATGAGTTTTCTCCAAAACCTCTATTATCTAGACTCAAAAGGAATTTTTTGTTTGTGTGCTTGTATGTATGTTATAGTTCACTTTGCAATATTTTTATCATGAAATTATAAAAAAAGTGTATTTTTTTTTTAATGTTAAAGATTAATACTATTTAATACCTATATTTTATGTTGCTAAAACCTTACCACCAGGCCCCGGTGGCCTTGTGGTAAGGTCTCGACTACGGAACTGGAAGGAATCAGATTCGAGACCAGTTCCATGGAAGAACCGAAGCGTTAATGGGGTCTGGCGCACGTTAAATCCGTCGAGGCCAAACGGCCTATTGCTGTTGGGATGCAAAAGTTTGGACGGGGGGGGGGTGCCAGCTGAGGTGTCGTTCTGTTCATCTGATCACGGTCTGTCCCAAAATGTACCCAATGCTGCTTTAAGAATGGGGCTTTAATGTGAATAACTACTTTTTCAGCCATTTATCAAGTCATTGAACTCTGTGCAAGTACTGCTAATAATCTATATTAGTGATTTGAAGGATATTTTTAGAAACTTTAAATAACGCTTTTAGAAACATTTTCACACAATAATCTGCTTTAATATTCGTGTAACAATATGTTTTACTAATATTTTTTCCTTCACTTAAGTTTCTACATTGGTTATATTGGGCTAATCAAAAAAATAATTGTATAATGGAAAAACAAAGAAATGCTTTCAATGTATTTTTCAAGATTAAAAAAAAAGCTACACATATTAAAAGCATCGAAGCGCATTCAGCTACTGGTATTTTCTTTTCAAATTTTGCTATTATTACCAATACAATGCAAGTTCTCTGAGATTACAACTTTATTAGAATGTATGCGAGAAAGTTTTGGGGAGACGATTGCCGTTGTTTTTAAATGTCCATTATTACTTTTGCTGGAGGATTCATGTATTTTTAAAACTTTACTTACTACATAACATAAACTACGTTTTATGTAAGTTTGTTATGTGAAATTCGGAATTATTGGCACAATTTTCATCCACGAAACATTAATTAAATTTTTCGTGCACTTACAAAAGATTGGTTTTTTTCTTTCTATGTAAGCAAGTACAGCGAACAAATCGTACTTCCTTATAACGGAAACCCGAAATTCCATCTGTCAAGCAACCAACATACATAGCTAAGATGACGACGAAATCTCGCCAAAACTATTAGACACGCTTTGCTTTTTTCCGATCTTGGCTTTATCCCTTATCCTTAAGGCAGCCAAGCAAGCTTGAGGGCCTCTGTAACAAGGAATTAAGAACGAATTCGTTGATTATTTTTTCGATTGAAATCTATTTCGTTTACCTCTTGATTTTTTTAACAGTATGGCAGCTCCAACGATTAACATGAATTTTTTTAAAATTGCATTATATAATTAGGAACAGCTTACAAATAGATTTTCATTGGCGATATTTTGTATTAACAACTTTTCTACATTTGGTGTATTCCGTAGGCTAGAATTCGAATCGATAACTCTGCCCACAAGTTTTTGAAGACGACGTGATAAAAAAATAATACAAATTATTGCCAATGGGCCCTGTGTCAAAGCTGTTCTTAATTTTAAAATTAAATTTAAAAACTATCAAATGTCATCTTTTGTCGTCAGCAACTTTTAACCATGATTTTGCTCAGCTTTATAACCTCTAGCATCTAGTACAAAAATTTCTCTCGGCATGATAGAAGGTAAAGATTGATTCCTTTACAACTAAGTTACTATCATGTATCAATTGTTGATATAAGAAAAAGTCAAAATTAGGGCTTGAACATCATTTTTCAGCCTTAATTTCAAATATATTACAGTTATCGATAAACTTTTAAGAACAAAATTTGCTCACCTTAATTAGGCGCTAATTAAGGTGAGTCTACAATATTAAGAAAGTTACAGCGAAATTAAAATTTCCACCTCTGCCGCCATTTTTACTCTCTTTAAGCTAGATAAGCCATCTACAAACTCGTCCGAGATTTTTATATTGCTAACATACATACCCCAAGGCCAGTTAGAATCCAAACTAAATTCACTCTAGTTATCTTGTTCTCAAGATGACATGGGCAAAGCGTTATTATATGTAATAAATTTTTCAATCTTTTTTCAAGGGTGATTCTGGGGTTTTAAAGTTGCAATAAATTGTCAAGACAAAAAACCGTAAGTTCCGGACAGTCAATTTTGCTGAGTTGATCGTAATATTCTGTATTTTGATGGGGTCGATCTTATTTTAGCCCACCTTTGGCGAATAATAAGAATTTTTTGGCGAAAGGTAAGAATTCTTTTTTTTAACCTTTTAATTCAAATATTTTCGATTTGGCGAGATTTTGAAAAAGTCATCAGAGGTGGGCTAAAATAGGATTTTACCTTTTGATGTGTTATTATTTGCCTGCAGTAATAATTTGTACCACGTAACGTTTGATATTATGCTTGATTGTTATTGTTTTCGGATTTTTTATTTATTCAGATAGCATATGTTTCAGATGCTTATGTAAGCGTGAATTAGTAATATTACAAATGATTTTTATCTGCGTTATGTTTTGTTATAGACTAGCCATTTTATTTCTTTTGAATCTGGTGCATAATTTGATATTTATGTCTCCAAAATTTTGTATTTTTGGACTTCTAACCGATAAACGCGAAAAAGTTGTTGTTTAATCTTCTACTTATCTTTGGATTGTGTACATGAACACACCAAAAGGCTGCAAGCCATATGACGTAATTGCATCCGTTATATTGCAACCAATTGTATGTTGTCAGCTGTAACTTCGCAATTTTTCTCATCATATAAGCTTTTACCAAATGGAGGATTGCATTTTATACTACCTTGGTCTTTTAAATTGTTACTTATGGATTGTGCATAGTAATGAAAACATTTAAAATTATATACTCATAAATATCATTTGGGTAAAATCCTATTTTAGCCCACCTCTGGAAACTTTTTCAAAATCTCGCCAAATCAAAAGTATTTGATTAGTGAGTGGGTATTATTAGATTTCGCAGCTATCGGACGTACAAAATAAGCGCTCCGTAGGGTTGCCGCATTTCTCTTCAGATGTTGGGAAGGTTGCCATTTTAGAATCATTATCGCTGATTATTTGGCGCGATTTTGAAAAAGTCGCCAAAGGTGGGCTAAAATAAGATCGACCCATCATTTGTTAGAAATGAAAATGTTTTTTTTACCAATGTTCCTTGGTAATGTTACATTTTATCCATGGAACTGTGCAATAAACAATATAGTATCTCAGGTAAGTGATTTTATAATACAAATGATTCTTATGAATCATCAGGCATTCTGATTTACTTTAAGTGATTTCTTTTATGTTTGGTTTGCACATGTTATGTAATTATTCTAAAATTCAATTGCGAAAAATTGATTGACCGATTCACAGAAATGATAAATCTGAAAATTTTTCTATTAGAAATAGTTAGGTTTGTTAAAAAATTGTAATTTTCTTACTTTCCGATTGAATATTAATCTTTGCATCCAAGATACTGAAATCAATTGTTACAGGTTTTTCAATGTTTTTTATATTGGTTTTCTTATTTATATCAGTTATATTGATACCAAATATTATTATAAATTGTGTTTTGAAATCGCTTATTTACAAATGAAATAAAATTAATTTGGGTCTCCGTACATTTAAAAATTGCCTCTCTGTACATTAAAAATCTCAATGTACA
>JAPMOQ010061697.1:2457703-2498807 GCA_026543055.1 Argiope trifasciata | reverse complement strand
TTATTTATATTGAAAGTCAAATTTATCATGTAAAAGTAAGGTGTACTCACAATTTTTTGAGCCACTGTATGTATATTAAACCATGTTTGCTTCAAATAAAGTTGATTTATTTAATTAATAATATTGTAAAAGCAAAAATTTTTTCCTTAGATTTTCTTTTTAGAAAGAACATATTCCATATTTATTTCACTTCATGCAGAGACGTGCTGAAAATTACAATTTTATATGTTTAATTTGAAATAATTATTTATTTTTAAGTTTCAGTTTTTCAATATATTGGCAACATATTCATAAAAGATAATTTTTTCCCTTTCTCTCGTAATGTGCTCGAGCAGCTTAAATTTTGATTTGTCTGAAATATATTCTTGAAAAATATAGTTAAAATATTTCTTTAAAAATTCATAAAAAATAGAAGCTTAAGCTACATGTTAAAACACTGATACTATTTTTTATGCGTAAAAATAAAAACAAGTTTGTACGTATCACCAAAGTGTTATTTATAATGAAAGTAAAATTTATTAAGTACAAGTAAGGTGTACCTCAATTTTTTGAGACCCCGTATATTTTCAGTTCAAGGTTCAATGACTAATTTGTCAAACTTTAATAATAGAAATGTATCTATGAAAATTGTTTAAATGAAGTAAATAACTACATAGTAAGTAACATGAGTCTATAAATGCTTTAAAAAATGAAGAATGTTTAGCTTTTAAATAAAAAGAGATAAACTTCAGTCAACTCAGTCTAAAACTGACTGATTTATGAACATTTGAAGATCACTTTTCAATACAAACGGGTAATTTTAAACCGCTTCATTAACCATTCCAAAGACGATACCCCAATCAAAATCCAGGATTTCTCAAGATTGACTGGTCTGAGAATGCATATGTTGAATATTCCAAACATTTCTATTCAAAACTTCAGAAGTCGATCAAATTTTGATAGCAGAAGATAGAAACCTTCATTTATTTATTTGAAAGATGAAGTGTCAGGAATATTTCGTAGAATATGATTCCTTATAACTAAAAGTATAAAATTTAGACTTAACCGGATAAGTGAATTATATAACTATGAAAATTTGAACCCAAAAAATATTTTGATGAAGTAGCTATTAAAAGACAAGTTACATTAAGTATTTAATTGACAATAGCGTTACTTAAAGTATTTAACTTATAATTTTAAACACTGTAAGATTGGTGAACCAGCTGGTCGCCAAAGGCGTCTAGTACTTTATAATTCAGGAATACTTTACTTTGATGAACAAAACAATTTATTACTTTGGTTATTTACAAAATTTTTCACAAATTATTTGATACTCTTCTGAGCTGTAATGTTTTGCCCCCCTTCAAACATCTTTTTCAGCCTGAAATTTTTGTCTGAAAAATAATTTTGCAAATACCTTTTGACATTTAAATAATGTATTTTTATTTCAAATTCAAAAATATAAATATTTTATAACATTTTCAAAATAAATAAAAAAGTCACCCCGAATATTATTACATATTTTAAATGCACTAATCGCCGCTAAGTAGACAGAATAAGGATTAAAATTACTTACAGCAATTTCTTATGCATGCATTTTTCTTCACCTAAAAAAAGACGTAATTATTATTCCTTGATATAATACTGCAAAAGATTCTAAATCTTTTCACTGATATCTATTTCCAATTAATTAATAATCATGAAGATACGTACCTTATAATTTTCATCCTCCTGAACTCCGTCGACTGTTAGATTCTTTAGAAAATAGACGCAGACTTTTGGCTTTAATGGCAACTAAAAAAAAACAGAGCGCGCCAAATTTTTTTTTAGCGCCAAAACCTAGAAACCCCATACATGTTAGGTCCCTCCATCGCGCCATCTTGTCCATCTATTTTAAATGGACTGATCCGATTCTAAGAAACGAACGAAAAAGATTCAAAAGCTGTGCGCATGCTTATACCTTTGATGTCACATCTATTGATCGATGATGTGCTATTTTCGAAATTATCCGACATTCGTTTAATAAACCTAGGATCTGGTTGACTTAAAAATTCGTTGGTGGAAAATCTTATTCTTCAGTTTGAGGATTAATTAACAAAACGGCTCGAAAGGCTTCATATTTACTCTTTACTCCTAAAACAGACGGAAGAATTACTTTTTAGTGGACCGTCGACAGTACCAATTAAATCTTCAATTAGGTGCATTTTGAAAATGTTTTTTTGAAATTTAACTCGGGGGAAGACAGTGCGGGTATGGGTAGGGGTCGAAAAAGAAAGAGGGTCTGTTCAATGGAGGACAAATTAAAAGCAATCATGTGGATGGAGGACGGTGCAACATCCGAGTTAGTTGCCAAATGGTACGATGTCGGGCGGACAACTGTCGAGCAGTGGAGAAAGAATAAAATACGGATTATCGCCTGGTGCACAGACAGACTGACAGGCGCAACTTTGGAGAGGAGGAAAACCATGAGAAGTTATGAGTACGAGAAGGTTAGCGACGCACTGTACGCTTGGTTTACAAATCAGAGAGTAAAGGGGCATGACATATCGGGACCAGAATTGAAAAACAAGGCCCTTCAGCTCAGGAGAGAACTGGGAGAAGGGGACGAGGCCTTCACGGCCAGTGCTGGCTGGCTAGGCAGGTGGAAAAAACGATACGGCATCCGTAAGGAGAAAGGTGAGAAAAAATTATCATCCAATGCAAATGCGATGAAAGAAATGCCGAAAATTGGAGGAAAGGAAAGTATTGACCATCGTCAGATAATAATTGGATTTAACTCTGGATTTAATACTGGAATGCCTCCAATGGAAGCACTAGAGGCTGCTGCAGAAGTGGTAAGTAAAGGAAGAAATTTCTTTCTTTCTTTTTATAGAACAGTTTACTGGTGTTGGCTGGGGATGGGAAAGGCACTACAAGCGTGTTTAATTGGTGATATTTATCACCATGATTATTATATGAATTTGATCGTGATTCGCCTACTTTCAAATTATGTCTCTCATTCCCAAAATCATGTTAATTCAAGTACCTCAGAATACTGGAACGCTGGAATTACGCTTTCAAGGATAAAAAACTTTCCCGGCATCCTTATTCCTAAGGATTTGCTGTTTAAAAGATGTCTGCATATAACTGATAGCAAAGATCTGCTCGAACATTCTTTGGGTGTTCTTTAAAAAAACTCCCTCTCCCCAAAAGCCATCTGACGAACGAGCGTCTCTAACGAACAAGGTATGCACCACGAGTATTCACTCAATCATACTTGACGAAAGAGTAAAGGGTTTTGTTATGATATTCAAGCACCTCGAACGGGTTCTATAGTTCCATGAAATGGGCTTTTATAGCCCTTTCTTATAGACAGAGGTTAATAATAAATAAATTTTTTCTTCTACAATCAAACAATGGAAAAAAATATCTATAAAAATATCTATATCTATATAAAAAATATATGTCTATCCATCTATTTATATATGCCTCTAATCATAGGTTGATTCATGGTAGAGAGCGTGTTATATACAGTATTTAAGAGTGTCATCAATAATATTTTTGTAGATTTGAAATTAATATATTACGGCCAAATTTCTTTTCGTTTTTCTCTCTCTTAAAAATAAATGACTTGTTTTTTGTCAATTATCTCTAAATTGGTTTATCTGAGTCAATTCTTACCCCAAATAATTCAGATAAATGAAGTTTCATAATTTTGTACTGGAGCTAGTATTTCGAGAACGGATGAATCAAGATCTGAAAGCCGAAACTATCAAATTTTGTACCGTGCATGACAATTATATCATGGAGGGTCAAACGTCCTCTTGCTAGTGTGATATGGACTTTGGGGATAAGGTATCATGCTCGTCTTCTGATCACAATTAAAAATAAAAACCCATTTTAAAAATGGGGTACTTATTGCTTCCGAATGGAATTCTGATATGATGACAACCCAAAATATGCAAAACTATCCAACTTTGCAATTTCTATTATATAGAATAACTGAGTCCTTTTTAAAAATTGTTTGTTTAAAAAATATGTTGTTATGCTTCTCTAATAATTCTTAAATTTTTACGGTCTGGTAAAATTTTGGTTGGTTTAGCTCCGAAAAGTTATTTAACACAAATTGGAAACAATGGAATCTCGCTATTTCAATTCATTATTACTGGAAATGTAATTTAATGTTTACAAAGTGAACTTTTTTACTTTTTCGTAAACGTAATACAGAAGAATATAATAATCGTCAAACAAAACCAAAAAAATCGAACTCGAAATTTTGTCGAATTTAAACGGTTTAGACGTTAGGCTTGTATCACGAGAAAGCCTAGATTTATTTTATTTTGAAAATTCTGTCTGAAATATTATATGAAAATATTATATTTGTTTTTATTGTATAGAACTTACAAGGTAATGAAAATATAAAGATATTATGCTTGCTTCTAATGCACAGAGCCTAATGGAAACATAAAGATATTATAATGAGAGTAATGAAAATATAAGGATATTATGTGTATTTTTATTGCAAAGAACCTACTAGGTAATAAAAGTATAGTATTTGTTTTTATTGGATAGAGCATACAAAGTAATAAAAATATGAAAATGTTATATTTATTTTTATTGTATACTAGACGCCTTTGGCGACCAGCTGGTTCGCCAAGAGTAATGGGGTCTAAAATTTTCAATTAAATACTTATGTGCCTTGCTCTCTTTATAATTTCTCTGCCAGATATACTTAAACTTCGAAAGTCACGTAACACTGATTTACTAAATTAATGATATAGATGTTGCAAACGATCATAGAAACCTTTGTCTTGTATTTCTTTTTTAGAAAACATAACATTTAATATTTATTTAAGTTCATCCAATCACGTGGTGAATGTTACATTTTTTTTTTTCGATTTAATTTGCAGTCATAGTTAATTTATTTTTTTAATTTGAACTTCTGTCAGTATGATTTCAACAGAGCTAATAAAAGCTATTTTTTCCCTTTGTTCGTTCATTATTTATTTTAGAAAATGTCACATATTATATTTCTCTTATTTTATCCAGTCACGTGCTAAAAGTTGCATTTCTTTAGATTTAATTTGCAATGATAGTTGTTTTTTTTTAGTTTGAACTTCCGTCAATAGGATGGCAAGACGCTGATAAAACCTAATTTTTCCCCCTTGACGTGCTCGTGCAGATTAAATTTTATTGTTTTGTCCGAAATATATTGTTGTAAAACATGGTTAAAATATTTCTTTAAAAATTCGTTAAAAATAGAAGCTTAAGTTATACATTAAAACACTGATACCATTAGAAAGCTAATTTTTTAATCTTTAAATTGATGTAAAAATCATGTTTGTGCGATAATATTTTCGGAAGTTATAGCGGAAAATCGTTGAAATTTCGCTTAAATTTTAATTAATTCAAATTCTAATTAAAAATTCGAAAAAAGGGCTCCGAGGTGCACATTCCCGACCTCCAAGGTATACATATACCAAATTTGGTAGCTGTTGGTCCAACGGTCTGGTCTGTAAAGCGCCAACACACACACACACATTGAGCTTTATTATAAGTATAGAAAACCTACAAGGTAATGAAAATATAAAGATATTTGTTTTTAATGCTTAGAAGCTACAAAGTAATGAAAGATATAAAGATATTATCTTTATTTTTATTTCTAACTTGTTATATGTAACAAATAATTGCATATAATGTATCTCCCCTCGTATCTCCTACCTATCCAAGGTATCTTGATAAAACTTTGTATTAAAATAATGTTAATAAAACCTTGTATAATCAAGAAAGAAAAACAATCTTTCTTGGACTGAGTTACGAGCTAAAAGAATTAAACTCAAAGTTAAGGTTCAAAACTCAATTCTTTTGAAAAAATGCTGAGTTAAGTGATAGGAAAGTTTAAGGAGAGAGATATACCATCTCAGATGACGCCCTTTTCATCTAATTTATTCCAAAATAGTTCTCTAATATCAGATCCTTTGTTGCATCAAAACGGGATTTGATATAAAAGCCACACATTTGCGTGTGAAATTTCATAATGCAATTTTTCAATAATTTTCTTCGTCATAGAGCAAGTATTCAATAGTTTCTCTTATTCCAATACATTTTAGATTGTCCTGAACATTTGAGATATTGAAATTATTTCTTCATTACGTTTTAGTTTTTAAAATGTAATATATTTAAAAATAATTATTTAAATAATATTTATATTTTTTAATGCTTTAGTTTTTTTCCTCTCAAAGAATCAAAGAAGGGTTTATTTTTCTAATATTTTAAATAAAAATTCAAAAATATAAATCATATATAATTATTTTTTTTTAATTTATCCCCAAATCAATAGCTTGATTTTATTTAATCTAACCCAAACCCTTGGAATAATGATTAAAATGTCATATCAATTGTGCAAAATAGTTGATAAAACCCATTACATCAATTAGTTAACTATATGCATAATCTTTTTTCCCGATAAAATCATAATTATTATTATTTGTTATACCATTGCAGAGGATTGTGATTAAACGACTTTATTTCTTAATCAATATCGGCTTTCAGTGGATTAAAATCACAGAAATATGAGCATATTATTCTGCCCGATTATTGGATCCCTCTGGCATAAAGCTAACCAATAGCAAACTTGCAGAATTCTGACGTAAATTACGCATCTATCCAAAGAATAAAGTTCATAGGTAACAGCGACAAATCAAAATCCGCTATGCGAAAGCTCTGGGCGTGTTTCTGTTCCTGACGTCATATTTATCGATCAGCACGAACTATGCTTGAGATTATCTCAACTTATGCCTTCAACGGCATCGAATGCGGAGATCGTAGTTGGAATTTTGTACTCTGCATTTTCACGATTGTTATATGCAAATATTTTGCTATTCTTTGAACGTTGAAGACAGATGGACAAGCGACATTCCAGTAAAAATCAGCATTATTGGATTCTTTCGAGTATGCATTGCATACATTTTTTGTATTAAAACCAATCGGATTTCTTTTTATTATTATTATTATTATTCATTATGAGTTCCTTAAGGAAGAGGGTTGTCGTTTCAATGAAAGACAAATTAACAGCAATCAGGTGGTTACAAAACGGTGGCACTCTTCAGAGGATCGCCAACTATTATGGCGTCAGCAGAGTCACAGTTGGTGATTGGAAGAAGAGTAAAGAACGGATAGAAAAGTGGTGTACGGAAAGACTGACAGTCGCTGCTTTGAAGGAGAGAAAAACTATGAGAAATTACGATTACGAAAAGGTTAGCGAAGCACTGTATGCTTGGTTTACAGATCAAAAAGCAAAAGGACTGGCCATACCAGGGCATATTTTGCAAAAGAAAGCACTGCAGTTTCGCCAAGAGTTGGACGAAGGGGATAAGAACTTTACAGCCAGCGTTGGATGGCTGGACAGTTGGAAGAAGCGATATGGGATCCATCGCCAAATATGGAGAAAGAAAAGATTATCATCAAATAAGAACGTCGTGGAAAAATTTAAGAAATTTTGCGACAAGGAAAGTCCCACTGTTCGCCAAATATTAAGCAATTTTGAATCTGAAACACTCCGAATGGAAGCATCTAAAATTGATTCAAAAATGGTAAGTAAAGAACGAATAAAGTTTATCTTCTTTTTTTTCTTTTCGTAGACTGGACTTTCAGTCATCCGAACTTCAGTAATCCGTACTGCTTTGAATAATTGGGGGTAGGGGCATCGCAAGCAAACTAATTATTCTTGATGTGGAGTTTAAACTAAGCCAGTTATAAGACGGCAAATAGGTAGCGCATGCGTAGAAAAGTTGAAAAGTGATGCTGGGTCGATGGTTAGTAATAGTCTCGAAGGGACAGCTACAAGCCACAGTGTTGTATTTTTTTCTTACAGCGCATGTGTTTTTAGAATTTGGCGGGTTATTTTGGCGTGAAAAAACTAATCACTTATCACAAATTAATTTGTTTGCTCTTTGTTCTTTCTGCAGAGAATTGGTGTGCGTGTATTTCGTTTTATTTTGCCCTGGATTTTCTACAGTTTTCCAAATTTAGGTATGTTGATATTTTTATTGTACTATGTTTCTTTGTGTAAAGATGTTGCATCAATTAAATACCGTACGCAGTGCAAAAGTCAAATTCAGGGACGCCAAAACGGCAATTTATAGCCAAACATAGAATGCCTTAATTTTCTTTATGAAGTTGTGGCAAACGTAAATCAGTCCCTTTCTGCGCATGCGCTGCCTACTTGTCGTCTTATAACTAGCCAAGTGTAAACCCGTAATGAATATAAATTCGAACACGACAGGGAGACAACAGAATTTGAATGATGCGTCTAAGAAGAGACATTTAACACTTTGGTTGTAGCTTGAATCATCTGTGATTCAAGCCTACTACAAGCAAAAAAAGGACAGATGGACTGGATCTCATGTTAGTAAGAAGTATCAGGGAGGAGAAATCATGACAATGAATGTTTTAAATACACTATTTCAATACATAAAATATCAGCAATAATATTTTTGGAGGCTTATTCTAGATTATACATTCTTCCTTCAATACATAATTTGATTTTTATCAATTATCCGTGAATCTGATAATCCAAATCAAATCTAATCCAGTATTTTGGATAAAGGGAATTCTCTAATGCAAAGGGTGTTCAAACGAAAAGGTACGAAACGTCACTATAGGAATAAATGAAGACTTTATTCAAAGTATACATCATAGAGCTGAGCATACACCAAAGTATACACCCTAGGGCTTGATAAATGAGCCGAAGGATTGCTTGTTCCCAGAATTCCTATAGCCATGACGAGACCAAGTCCTTCATGGCATCCCTGAGTTCTCCGTCCAAGGTCCACTACTTGTTGAATTCCTTGATCACAAAAGAATCATTAATTCCGATATGTATTGTGATTACGCAGGTCCATCAAGAACAAAAGACCTGACTATTCAGTGTGGATGGGGTTTTGCTCCATGATATCGTGCGCCCACATGTTTCCAGGGTCGCACACACGGAACTGGCCAAATTCAAGTGGGAGCAGCTCGACCATCCATCTTACAGCCCGGACATGTCACCCAGTGATTTTCATGTGTTTGGTCCCTAGAGAAAACATCTGAAAGGAAAGCGCTTCGACTCAGACTGAGAACTCGAAGATGCTGTGAAGTGCTGGGTTTCGTCACGGCCACTGGAATTCTGAGAACAAGGAATTCTTCGCCTCTTTAATCAATAGAATCGTTATGCTCAGCCCTAGGGTGTATACTTTGAATAAATTCATTTATACCCATAGAGTCGTTTTGTACGTTTTCATTTGAACAACCTTTGTATTCCTGGGATTTAGTGGTTAATTCTAAAATCTCGGTATCGAGAAAAGAGGATTCTAAATTTGAATCCCGATTTTATAGTCGGACAGCCAAATAGATTTAATATGAATGGATTTCATTCAAAATGTAACAAAGGTGACAACAAATTTGATATGACGACAGATCATATGCGAAATTTTATCTCTATTTATTTAACTGAAAGCATATTTCAGTTTTCAAATTCACTGATAGGCAGACATTTTTCCAAAAGAGTCTTATTCGGATTTAAGGTGATCAGAAAAGCAATTCAGTTTAGTTATATTAACTTCCCGTTGTAAAGCAACACTAGGGCTATTTTGGGACGGACCTCGCCATTTTGAATCAGGACGTACCTAAGCTGGTACCCCCCCCCCCTCTCCACGAAACACCACACCAGCGGGAGGACATTTGCCCTAGCGAATTTAACGTGCAAGAGACCACCGTATACGACGGTTCTTCTATGGAATCGAGTCTCGAACCTGAAACCCTCCGGTTCCGAAGATCAGAAATGTAGAGATTCATCGAAATCTCGAATTCAATTTATTTTTAATTACATTACTGACTATTTGCATATTCCGTGTAAGAGGAGAAAAAAAAATCTATATTCTTCTAAACTCAGGAATATTTGAAGGTTGACATAGCTACTAAATGCCAGTACCTTGTTTGAAATCCTTTTGGATATGAAATTAAACCATTATTAAAATGACTGCAGAAGAGACAGTTATGTTTGGAATGCACATTTCTTCAACCTCAAGTAAGCTAGATTGCTGTAAACGATGCAACTTATTAATTTCGCATTGAAGTGTGTTGCGTTAAGTGAAATAAAATTCCACAAGGTCGATGTGTCATATGTTCTGCCTTTGTTTCCACAGTTTTGTCGAATTCTTTTTGGTCATATCTTTTGTGTGGTTTGATGACGGTCTTATGAATTCGCTGTTTACCTAGAAAAGGATTGCATATTAAGGATTTTAAAAGGAATAATTTTAATGTACGGTTTCTTGATTTTTGTTACACATTCTAAAGGATTAATGTAATGTGAATGTTAAGGAAATGTTTTGTTGATATAAAAGATAATGGCTCTCAAATTTGCAACAAATTGTTTCTTACAATGATTCTTAGTTCTAATTTATCCAATTACAAAATGTACAAAGAGAAATTATTTTAATCCTTAAAACATTCGAATTCAAAATTTCAACTTTTTGGGTTCGAAAAAAAAAATCTATATATAAATAATTTATAAGAAAGTGAAACATAAATTTTTTTCCAGATTTAATACATGAGAAAGTACAAAAAAAAATCTATGTATAAATAATATGCGGGAAAGTATATTATAAATTACTATCCAGATTTAAAACACGAAAAAGTGCTATATATATATATATATATATATATATATATATATAGTTAATACGGGAGAAAAAAAATATAAAATATTCTTATATGAGGTTAATTTACGTGAAAATAAATGTTAAAAAACATTATTATGAATATAGTTAGTTTAAAGGAAAGAAAAAAATAAATAATATATGCAGTTAATACGGAGGAAAATATTTTAGAGAATTAATTACTGTGTAGAGTTAATACATGAGAAGATTTAAAGAAAAGAAAAAAAATTACGTCTGGTATATATTTAAGGTTTAGAGAGGAAAACGACTACAAATGTTTTAACTTGAAAAAAAATTTCGAACTTTGTCTCTGATGCAACTATTAGCATGCTTAAGCAAAGGATCATTGCGTTGATATCTGCGTTTAATTGAATTATTTGTGCGCGAGTAGCAGACCTCTTGATGAATGAGGGCAAACGGTAAATAGATTAGGGTCAAATGTGTCATGTTGTCAACCAAACTGTCTTCGAGTCTTTTTTTTTAAAGTTATATTTCACAATGTTTAAAATCTCCAAAGTAATCTTCTGCATGTTTATGGAGAGTTCCAAAAAACTCAAATAGAAATATCTTAACTTTTTACAGTTTTCAACCACATTTTTTTTTGTCTTAAATGTATTGACAACCCCAGCTAAAAAATGGATAATGAATGAAAATTAATTGGAATGAAATTTTTACATTTCTTCCCACTTTCGAAAGTAATCCATACACAGGAAGTTTATCTTTTTATTTCAATGAATTCGAGTGAACACCATTCTTGCGAAATGTAAATAACTAATAAATCGCCTTCCAAATAATGGATGGGGCCACTGTGGCCTAGCGTTAAGGTCTCAGCTCGTGAGCCATAGAATTTCAGATCCAAGATCGAAAAAATTTGTTGCAATTTTCTTAATGAGAGTAGTCTGAGAGTAGAGTACTCGAAGGCTTTATTGGCCGGCCACGGTGACTCGACTTCAGAACCGGAGGTTTGCAGGTTCGAGACTCAATTCCACCGAAGAACCTTAATGTAAAGGGGTCTGGTGCACGTTAAATCCATCGGGGCCAAATGTCCTCCCGCTGGTGAGGTGCGGTGTGGAGAGGGGGATGCCATCTCAGGTATCGTCCTCGTCATCTGACCCTGATTCAAAATGACGAGGTCCATCCCAAAATAGCCCTCGTGTTGCTTTAATAGCCCTAGTGTTGCTTAGGGACGTTAATATAACCAAACTAAACTGTGAGTACTGTGAATGTTTAATTAATTTACTGCTTCTTTTGATCATTTCTATGTATATGAGAGTTTCTTGTAAAATTTTTTCCTTAACACATCAAAGGCGGGGGACCCTAACGAAAGTATGCTAGGTAACGCGGCGATAAATCGTAGTACTACGACTCCTGCCTTTAATGTGTTAAGATAAATAAACGCCGGCTTCCTGGCATAGGGGTGGTGCTTCTTTCCCATGATCTGAGTGACTCGGGTACATCATCAGGTACTGGTATGGTTGCTCTTCTTCTGTGTCTTATCTGTTAGTAGTGTGAATGTGCCCCCCCCCCCCCGTAAAAAGTGGCTATGCAAGTGAATGTGAAGCATGAAGTAGCTAAGTCGTACTCTCGGCTATAGCTGTCGCTACTGAAAAAATAAGGGACACACATTTCGACTTAAATCGCTGACAGCTTTCTGTCAGCGGGCTTATAAAGTGCCATAAATAACAGCAACAATAATGTCACTGCGCCTTTTAGAATTCTGAGGGATTAGAGGAAAGTATTTACGCAATTAAACTCGGAATTTATCTTCAATGCAGTGGAAGTGTGCAATTAAATTCCCTGTCCATTATGACACGTAAGTATTTGGTTCCCTGAGACCATGGGATGTATTTTCCTTTTATTTGTACTCTCTTTGGGAGCTTTGTGATAGAGTAGGGCAATGGTTTTATCTGCATTTATTTCAAACCGTCATGTAAGAGGGTCTTTTGCAGTTTAAATTCGTCAAGGTCAAACGACCTCCCGCTGGTGAGACGTGGAGAGGGGAGGGGACTATCTTAGGTGTGGTCTTCGCCATCTGACCGTGGTTCAAAAATGCCAAGTTCGTCTCAAAATAGCTGTAGAGTTGCTCTAATTGGATGAAATTTGAAACGTAATTTTATGATTTGAATTCCAAAGCCGTATCGAACCATTGACCAATTCGTCAATGGTTTCCATTCGCGCATGTAAGAAAACATGATTTCAAATAAGCAATGATTTGGGTAAATGAAATCTTGGTAATCATCATACTACTCAAATTTTTATTCTGTGCTCAATTTTGGTTTCAATTAATCAATAAAAATACGATCAAAGTGTTTATTTTTCACTCCCCTCCCCTTCCTACCTTCGCAATATTATGAATTTTAAAACGTCCACGTGCGGAACTTCGGGATTTTGAAGGGGAATAGTTCAGTACTTGTAATATTCATAGTCTGGAATCAAGGTACAAAATTTTTATGTTGGGTACATCATTACACATTGTACATACAAAGTACATCATTTTTTTATGTGACGAATTTTTGATGTGGGTTCATGTGAGAAAGTTTTACGGAGACCAGCTCGACAGGTTTTTAATCATATTGAGACTGCTGTGTTTAAAGTTGTAAAACATTTTAATTCAGCAATCGTCTTTCACCTTTCCATTATTACAAACTAAAATTATGCAGTATGATCACACTTGTTTTTATAGAATTTTATTTTACGCTATTTTTTATGTGGTATATTATGTGCTTAGGATAGCATGAAAAAACAATTTATATACAATAGTTTGTGTTTTTTTAATAGAAAAAGTATAAATGCACTATAGCTGGTAAATGGTCACTTGTTTTAACTTTCATATATATATATATATATATATATATATATATAATATAGATTACTTGAAAAGTAGTTATATATCTTTTCAATATATATATAATAGTAGCTATATACATAGTTGTATGTTTCTCCTTTATTGGTTGAATAATTTACAAATAAACAATTTTAATTATAAAAATTATATAAAAAAATTGATAGACTTTTAAAACTTTGTGCAGCTAAAATTTAAAAAGGAAGAAAAAATTATATGTCTATTAATTCTGTCGGGCATAAAAAAATCTATTCAAAAAATAATAACTTCGTTGCATACAAATATAAAATATTGTCTGATTGGATGAAAATATTTTGCACTCAAACACAATGTTTAATATTTAAAATTTGAACAAATGTTTTGAGCATTATTTTTTAAGGGGTGGTACATATTTCTTTCTACAAAGCTTTCTAATAACTTAATAAGCAAAATTTCATCCTTTAATATCAAATTTTGAAACCTTTAAGGCACATTTAACAATTAAGATTCAAACATAGAATTGACCAAAACTAATTTGAATTAATAGCAATGGATAACAGTGAGCTGATAACAGTAATACTTTTTTTTTTGGTATGAAATATTTTAAAACATTTTTTTCCCCTCATTATGACGGCACTTGACAAAATTTAAATAAAGGAACACGATAAAATTTTTGATTTAAAAATGCATTTGTAATGTCATTTAAAAATAAAGTCAATATAATTAAAGTCCTTTTTATTTTCTTCGCCAGTCTTCATGCTCTTTTAAATTTTTCAATTAAATATTAATGTCTTTTTATAGCTTTTTTATCAAAATATTTTGAAACTTCAAATTTCGATAGTTCCATAATCTAGTCATAGTATTATAAAAGCTTTAAGTCATAATGCAGTAATGTACCCCACTCTAATTTTCTGTCACTTCGTGTAAAATCTCAATTCTTAAATTAAAGTGGAAATGACTGTTAAATGTCGAAGTATATGTGCCTTTCTGCGATAACCATGCATTGGGCCTCCATTGTATATCTGAGGGGTGGTTTCCGGTTTTCCACGCCAGGAATGACGTCGCCTAAGTCGAAAATGATTGGTCCGTTGACGAAGAGCGGGTATTTTCTGACTTCGGTGGATGAAAATGGTTTTCGGGGTTTAAAAACACGTTTTCTACTAAATTGCCCCACGTGTGCCCGCAGTTTAAGCCACGACCTCCCTAAAACAAAGTCATATAACCACCTGACGTTCTATCTGTGACGTCAGCAGAGTGGATGGTGAAGATTTCAACATTCTAATTGAAAGTGAATCGAATGTGGATAGTCACCATTATTATTTCGTTTGTGTTTTGTCTCTTTCTTCATATTAATTTGAAATAGTCCCGTCAAAGATGCCCAGCACCTGTTGTGTTCCGAACTGCAAAAGTAACTACTCAAGTAAAAGCCCACCAATATCTGTGTATCGATTCCCAAGAGATGAAAACGCTAAAAAAGCGTGGCTTACTGCTATCAAAAGGGAGAACTTGGTTCCAAATAAGCATACCCAGGTAAGTGAGGTTTTCTTTTATACAGTTTTTAATTTGGGATTATTTGTTGCATTTTTTTTTAAATCTTTTTGCATGAAATTCTGGATGAAGTGTAGCACGGTGTGCCCCCGAGTTTCTCGCCAATATGGCAACCCAACGGAATGTTCTTCTAGCAAACCTAATTCTTTTTTGTTTACTACTTTTTGCAATAGTTGAGTTGTCCATGAACTACAACTATTTTATAAAAAATGTTTAATAAAAAATATCGATTAAGTATTTTAATTTTGTTCTATATTATATCTGAAAGTGTTTTTTTAACAATTAATAAGAAATACAATTCTATTTTTTAATGGAAATTCGAAAAGGAAATATTTATTTTCAATTATTAGTATGCTCTTTGAAAAATCGTCTGAAATCATAATTTACGAAATCGTCAGCGTTCTCACATTAAAAGACAGCTGCAATGGAATTCTTCGAAGCTCTCGTAATTCATTCTATGCTGCTGTAACTTCCGTTCCATTAATAATTTGTTATGTAGGCAATTATACAAGAATGGATGTAGGGTTAAGATATTTTGAATCTTCAGAATGGATGAAAAGTGAGTGGAATATATATATTTTGAAGTTAGGAAAGGATATTTGTTTGTATGTATTGTTCCTGTTGTCTACACTGTCCTTATGTTCAATGTGCTATCAAAGATACCAAATTCCCGCTCCCGTCGGTAATGAAGTCCTAGGATGTTTTTTTAAGTTAAAAAATTCTGCCCTGTGCCTTCTTCAGAGGCCGGCAGGCATCGCGTGCTCTAAAATTTGCTCTGTACACAACAGACTGGCGCATCCGGTTTGAAACACTTCTACAACATTAAGATTAGCAGCTAAAGTGATCCAAAGGGTTAAAAACATCTATATAAAAATCTAAGTAACAGATAAATAAATCTCAAATTAAAATAAAAATTCTGATACTTGTAAGTTAAGATCATAATTTCAATGCATTAAAGTGGTAACCATAACGGATTCATACAAGTGTTTATTTTGTCTGCCATCTTTATTGGCGACTTGGCATCCTTGGAGCACACTATTCAACATTTTTACCGCTTGCTTATACACAAAGTATACAGAATCCCTTAAACTTTTCAGTACATAGTTATTTTCTTCAACTGAATAACAATTTTCTTTGTTTTATCGTTATTTATGTGATATTTTATTTGCTTTCAGTGCTAAACTAGTTTTTGTGATTCCGTATTTGTTATTTTGGCTTCTTACATAGTACACTCCCGAGTATCCGACTCGCGATTATCCGGCTTATGTATTATGCGACCTAATTTTCCTTTATCGTAATTAAATGGACAATTCAAAGCTTTGCATATGCATCATTGCCAAAACATTAGAAGCGTGCATTTGCTACGATCTTGCTACGTCTCGATTGCAAAATACAAGTTGTAACAGAAAAAGAGCAGCGTTCTGCTCGTTGTTCATTATTGTTGGAACGGACCTCAATTGTTGCCATTGCTCCTGATAACTACACAATACGTACAATATTCGTAAATTTTTCTCGGAATATGCTTAATGTTTTTTAAAGTGTATCACAGTTAAAATTTCAGAATTTATGTTAAAATGGGAAGAGTTTATATTCTTTTTACCTCTAATGAATTCTTGAAACGTGTAGGGCAGTATTTAAACATATTTGAACTACCAGTTCAGAGCCCTTTATTTTAACTCAACGCATTACCAGCAACTGATTCTATGATTCACAGGACCGCATATTCCCATTCCCTACCCTATTTCATGTATGGAAGAATATCGAGCAATATGATTGATTCACACCGCCGCCCACTCTATGATGGAAGTGTGACGTCATGTTTGCTCTCTAGATTCAACTTAGATTTGATGCCTCTTATAACTAGATCACATAAACTCATTTATATTTATTACTAGCCGCCTTTGGCGACCAGCTGGTTCGCCATGAGTAAAGAGTTCTAAAATTTTCAATTAAATCACATATTCATTAGCCTTGAAGTAATTCCGGGCATTGATGGGCCTGAAATTAATATTTTCTTTAAGATGATGGACGGAAGGTTCTAAAAGTACACCTTTTCCTAATAATATTCTTTAATTTTATAAATCAGTCAGTTTTAACCATCGGTTATGCTTCCAAAATATTAAAAAAAAAATTTCGATGATGTTGCCAAAATATTAAATATGTTTTTTTAAAGAAAGCGAGAAAGGGAAAAAAAAGTATTAAATTAATGATACAGATATTGCAAACGATTACATAAATATGCCATTAAGTCGGGAATTCAATGCATATCCTGTCTAAATTCAATCAGGTTTACCATAAATAAAGATTTATTGAGTTAATGGTATAGATATTGCAAACGATTGTAGAAACCTTTGCTTTGCATTTATTTTTTAAAGAAAATATCACATTTTATATTTCTTTTATTTTATCCAGTCACGTGCTGAAAGTTGCATTGCGATGATAATTTTTTTTATTTGAACTTCCGGCATTCTTTTATTTTATCTAGCCACGTGCTAAAAAAACATGGTTAAAATATTTCTTTAAAAATTCGTTAAAAATAGAAGCTTGAGTTTTACATTAAAACACTGATACCATTAGAAGGCTAATGTTTTAATCTTTAAATTGATATAAAAATCATGTTTATGCGATCGTATTTTCGGAAAAACGTCGAAATTTCACTTAAATTTTAATTAACTCAAATTCTAATTAAAAATTTAAAAAAAGGACTCCGAGGTGCACATTCCCAACCTCCAAGGTATACATGTACCAAATTCGGTAGCTGTAGGTCCAACGGTCTGGCCTGTAGAGCGCCAACACACACACACACACACACATTGAGCTTTATTATAAGTATAGATAAAGTAATTTATATTTACTAGATCACATATACAGTAAATATAATTGAGCAAGGAGAATCAATCAAGCGAGAAAAAGTAATAAAATGTTTGCATGCAGTATAATTTTTCAGAAATTAGATACATAATAATTATAATGAATAAATATATATAAATTCCAAGCAACTGCAGTTTTTTAACTAATGAATTCTAATTTTCCTCCATACATGATTTCTATTCGACTTGAAACCTATTTCTAAATTCGTTTATATTGATGTCACACAGTGTTCGGCGATGCGAACCAATAATGTTGCTCGATTTTCCCCCATACATGAAATAGGATAGGGAATCGGAAGTTGCCGCCGGGCTGCGAACTCTTTCATATTTTACGAGGCTTGAGATAAATGGAGGACTTAGCACTCAATAAGAAAATCAGAAAATATGTATTATAACAGTGAGTTTTGATATAAAAACTCTGTCTTCTGGTACTGGTGGACCTAGAAATGAATTCATAGAACTCTAGCCTTCTCCTTTTATACAGCCGACCACTCAGCCACCACTGAACGTAGCAGTAAAGACAGCATAGAACTCTAACCTATCCTATCGAATAACAAAAATACCTTATAGGCACAGAACTCTAGCCTATCCGGTCGGATAATAAAAATACCGGATATGCATAGAACTCTAGCCTATTCGGTCGGATAATAAAAATTCCGGATAAGCATAGAACTCTAGCCTATCCGGTAGGATAATAAAAATACCGGATAGGCATAGAACTCTAGCCTATCCGATAGGATAATAACAATATCGGATTGGCATAGAACTCTAGCCTATCCAGTCTGATAACAAAAATACCGGATAGGCATAATAGTCTATCCGGTGGATAATAAAAATACCGGATAGGCATAGAGTTCTAGCCTATCCGGTCGGATAACAAAAATACCGGATAGGCAGATAACTCTATTCTATCCACATTAGTCCGTATTCGCGGGAGTGTACTGTATATTTATTGTTGAAAAATTTGAAATAGGTCTAACCTTTATTTCGCATTATGTAGGTGTGTGCCAAACATTTCACAGATGACCAATTTGCAACTTACAGTGAGGCTTTTAATGAGCGCACGGGGGAACTTATTCGAGTGCGACTCAAGTGCAAAAGGTAAGGTTTTTTTATTTATCAGTTTCATAAATTTGATGCAATACTTAATTAATAAATTACTTAATTAAATTTTATATAACACACTAACGATATGTTATTTATTGTTAGTGTGTTGCATAAATTTTAGCCACTGAAAAAATACCGTAATTATGCACTTTAAAAAGCATCAACTGCTAGTCTTCTTCTTTTTGCATACAGCCGACCACTCCGCCACCACTGAACGTAGCAATATCGACAGGATTTGTAGTTGTCGACTGCTGAATAAGTATTGTCCAACCTCACATTGATCGATCAGCCAAGCTAACATACCTTTCGGAGTAGTAATTAGCTGTTTGTCCCCATCTGCACACTCTCAAACAGTTGGAATGAAACTATCCATCTCTAACATCATATCTTTCAGGGTTTTGGGATGAACTGGTACCATAAGTAAAATCTATTAATACTGTCATGTTAAAGAAATATGTATTTAACCCGATTCTTAAAATGATTTGAAGACAGTACTGTACTTAAGTCATAATTTATAATCTTCAGGTCCTTCCTTAACTCCGAGATCTCCATACATTCCATTAAATAGTGGTAAACCGTACCCATTTCTCCACAAATGCATTTATTTTCCTGCGTCCTTCCAAATCTTTGGAAATATGCCGGAAAATCAACTGCTATTCTGTCGTCAGCGTCACCTATTTCAGGTTCTTTCATCAAGTCATAATTTGAATGTAATATTTCTGCAATTTTTTGGTGTATAATTTCCTTTGAATTATCCTGGATAATCCATTTTTCCACCGTGAGTGCCTTTAACTTTCGCATCTAATGATTCCTGTTCAATTGAGCACAGTATTATTATTATTTTATTCTCCCCGCCCACGAATTTTTGGGGGCCGCGGTAGCTTGGTTGGTAGAACGTCAGTTTCGTAACCGAAGAGTAGCGTGTTCTGTCCTCGTCTGGGCCAAACACCGCCGTGTTGGCTAATAGCAATTGGGGCACGTTCAATAGGTTGTGACTGCATAGTCCTCGAAGTTTCCATAACAAATGATACCTCTGAGGGTACTGAATCAGGAATGAGTCGGTCTCTGATTTGGATCTAAATTCTGACTTGCGGATGGATGAATGAGTTCGACCTCCCCCTAAAAAGGGTTGTGTCGTGTGTGCTCCAGCAAAGTCGTACTTTCACCTGAACGGTGCTCGCTAACAACGAAAGGCGCACACCTCTGCCTTTAATTCGGAAGAGCAGCGCTCATTTGGGCTTGTTATGACGAAGTGGCATTAGACCCCCACCCCTGAATTTTGGAAACGCATTTTGGATATCCCAAGCTCGAAAGAGGGGGGGAGGTGACTGTAATTATATAATTTTAAATACTATTCGATGTCGTCTGGTAAGCATTTTAACTAAAATATTAAATAATACATAAAATATAATTTATCTACTCTATTTTGTTTCGTAAAATGCAAAAAAAAAAAAAAAAAAAAACTACGTCACAATATTGAATATTCATTTTAATGGCATATATAGCACGATAGCTTCTTGAAAACAATAATAAACATTAAATGATCGATAAAAAGATTAATACATTTCTTTAATCTATGCTACTTATAATAAAGCTCAATGTGTGTGTGTGTGTGTGTGTGTGCGTGTGCGTGTGTGTGTTGGCGCTCTACAGGCCAGACCGTTGGACCTACAGCTACCAAATTTGGTACATGCATATATTGAAGGTCCGGAATGTGCACCTCGGAGCACTTTTTTCGAATTTTTAATTAGCATTTGAATTAATTAAAATTTAAGTGAAATTTCGACGTTTTTCCGTTATAACTTCCGAAAATATTATTGCACAAACATGATTTTTACATCAATTTAAGGATAAAAAAATTAGCTTTCTAACGGTGTCAGTTTTTTTAATTTATAACGTAAGCTTCTATTTTTAACGAATTTTTAAAGAAATATTTTAACTATGTTTTTATCACGTGATTGGATAAAATAAAAGAATGCCGGAAGTTCAAATAAAAAAAAATTATCATCGTAAAATAAATCTACAGAAATGCAACTTTCAGCACGTGACAGGATAAAATAAAAAAAATATAAAATGTGATATTATCTTTAAAAAATAAATGCAAAGGAAAGGATTCTAAGATCGTTTGCAATATCTGTATCATTAATTCCATAAATTATCTTTATTTACAGTAAACCTGATTGAATTTAGACAGGATATGCATCGAAATCTGGACTTAATGGCATATTTATGTAATCTTTTTCAATATCTGTATCATTAATTCAATACTTTTTTCCCTTTCTCGCTTTCTTTGAAAAAAAAACATATTTCATATTTTAGCAACATCATCGAAAAAAACATTTTTAATATTTTGGAAGCATAACCGATAGTTAAAATTGATTGATTTACAAAATTAAAGAATACTATTAGGAAAAGGTGTTCTTTTAGAACTTTTCGTCCATCATCTTAAGAAAATATTGCTTTCAGGCCAATCAATTCCCGGAATTACTTCTAGGCTAATGAATATGTGATTTAATTGAAAATTTTAGAACGCATTATTCATGGCGAACCAGCTGGTCGCCAAAGGCGGCTAGTCTACATAAATAAAAATGAATGTTTGTCTGTATCTTACGCGCTGCCGTGCCGTTCATGCGATTCCGATGAAACTGTCTATTTATTACTTGCACTTACGTGGTAGTTAAAGGCATAGTAAAATTATAGGCATAATAATATGTAATATAGGCATATATATATGATGTTATATTAATAATATGTAATAAATAATATTTTAATTAATATGTAATATAGGCATATATATAGTTATAGGCATAATAATATGTAAAATATATGAATAAAAATTTCTTCTGCTGCAGCAACGTGCCGGGTACCACCTAGTATTTTATATAACTGTTCAACTGTTTTAAATTCATTAAAATTTATAGTTGTTAGAAACATCTTGTCGGAATAACAATTATTATGTGAGGGAAAACGTTACAATACAACGAATTTTTTTATCAGTAAGTTCAATAAACTTAACTGAAATTTCCATGCTATTGCCAGCTGATAACAGGTTTGTGAAAGATATATTTCTTAATATTGAATTCTAAAATAAATCAAAAAACGAGTGTAAAATGATTTAAAAAGAACTTTTTAAGCTTCTTAAGAACTTAAGAATATGCTTATAATATAATTTTTATTTATTTCCAGGCTGCTACCTGGTGCTGTTCCGTCCATATTCCCAAATTCATCGGAACCTCCAAAATCTGGTGAAAGCCAAGAAGATAAAGCAGTAATAAGTGTTCCTTTTGGCCTGAAAGATGTAACTGTAAGCTTACAAGAGCAAGTGAAAAAGGAAGGATTGGAAAGTATTCCAACTATTCAAAAACCATACAAAATATTAAAGTCTCAAAAACCAGATTACTTGAAAATTGTATCAAACGAAAGTGCGATCATTTTATTACCTTTAGATTCAAACCAGGCGCCCAAGGTAAGTCATTTTGAAAGCACTTTCATTTAACTTGGTTTGCTTTATATTTGTAATACCATATGGGGTTTTCCTATCATCCAGTTGTTCGAGATTACTGAATGAAGGTCATCGTGAAAGCATGATTTGGTTTGGTTTAGTTATATTAACTTTCCGTTTTAAAGCAACACGAGGGCTAATTTGCGTGAAAGCACGGAAGGCCTAATGGCCATCATTACCTATATGTCCTGTCATGTATGTGGAGGTAACTCGATCTGACATCTTCAATGCATCCTCCTGGGATGCGAAATACAACTATAAAGCTTGAAGTCTTTCTATCCTTACACCCTCGGTGGGAATTTTATGTTCGCAGAAATGTAAATTTGCAATACTTTTTTTTTTCAATCACTTTCTAGTGTGATAAAAACTTGAAATTTGGTATATTCGTGTATTTTCAGTGACAATACAATATTTATATATTTTTGTAACTTAAGTATAGGCTAATCGTGAATGAAATTAAATTTTGATTTCATTCCATGGTACCATTTAATAGCAAATTTGGGAATATTGGATTTCAAAATGAAAGGAATGGAAAATTTAAATAAAAATCTGCACTTTAACATGCATTTTTAAATATATATTTATGGTATTTGTTTATAAAAACCTGCAGTTATAAACCACCGAAAATCGTTCGCTGATAGTTTCTTTCGTAATAAATTTGACTTTATCTTCTATGCAAGATGTCTCAAAAACCTTGACTGCGACTTCTATTCGTTAAATATTGATCACATACATATGCTGTAAATTGCAAAGTTGCGTAAAAAAAGGTGCAAAATGTTATGAAGTCGATTAAAATTTTCAAGGGGTTAAACTTTAAAAAATACGAATTTGAAATTTTTATACGTAACCCATACAAATAAATAAATGAGTAAAATGTACCCCATTCTCTAAGGTCCCATACAAATTTTCAGCATTTTATCACAAAAAGTCTCGAAGATATGGATATAAGGAAAAATGATGTCAGATTTTCGTGTTTTATGGGCCGTGCACAAATTAACAAAGAAAGTAATGATTGAATGAATAAATAAATAGTAATTTTTTATTTACACGAAGCGAGTAATAATAATATGCATAAATCCAGTCACTAAGCCATATAAATCAACATAAATACAAATGTTCTAAACATATATATATAACGCATTGCGTACTCTGCAATCACGTGCTCGAAACGATTAAAAAAAATCAAAAACGCAAACTGACAATTTGGGATTGGTATAAAAAGAATAATATATACGCACAGCGAATATATTATTCTTTTTTTACCAAGGAAAAAAAATCGCAGTATAGGAAAAAGAAAATACAAAGCGCGGTTTATAAGAAAATAAAATAAAAAGTGCAGTGTATAAGAAGAAAAAAATGCTCAGAACCAAGTTGGTTTTTTAAAAACGTATACATAAGTATAATAAAAATTCAAAAATATAATCGCCATCTTAAAAAACACTCACAACGGAAAGTCTACGAGCAGACGAAAAGCATGAATTTGCGCGGGCGGGGGGGGGAATGATAGGCGCTATTATTTCCTTTCTCCGAAGTGATCAATTCCAGGAAATTACAACCCCAAAGGTGATCGATGGGGAAAATGACATACCACAATCGAACGTTAAAATCCTAGAAAGCAAAGTTCCAGTAGTAGTGCACTTGCGCTATAGTACTTAGAGGGAAACTATGACAATTACGAATGAGATCGATCACCTTAATCGTATGGACCTAGGTTTATTGAAAAGTAGCGGTTTCCAGAAAACCGTCAATTTCTACAACGATTGTATTTCAAAACAACTGAGAATGATGGTCCTGTTTTAAAAGGTTTCATTAAAATTGGCTAGATAAATGTTTTAAAACTCTGTTTATTGATAAATATTTCGCTGTCATGTATTTAATTAAATAAAAAAAATCAAACTTGTGTAGAAATCAGGTAATATGTAGATCAAACAAGTGAATATGCCAACACTGGTGATTATAGGTAATAATTGTAAAGTCCTTATTTTAATAAATTTGGTTAATCTTTTTTTTTTTTTTTTTACTTTATTCAGCGTGTTAATGATTAAGCTTTTTTACAGCAATTTTGTGAATATATATATCTATATATTAATTGACTTCTGACACTTGATGGAAAGTATACATCATTTTTTGGTTTATGAGATAACTACAAATTTCCTAGCATCCACATTTGTGCATAATGTTACTGAAACAAATATTGTGATATATTGTTTGCCAACGGATTCTACAATCCGCCGTGCCTTTGCGCATGCGTTAGGGTGCGTCTAATTCAACAAAATAGGTTTGAGAGGAAAGGAGGAAATGTTTACATTTAACAATGAGGTACTGTTTACGAATTATGAGACGACCGCATTTCGACGATTCCATCTCATTAAAGGGTGAGACGTGGAATGATGAGTGCATTTCTGGATTCCCTTTAACTTTGGATTTCCTTTATTAGATACGAGTAAATCTATATCATTTTCTCCATTCACCCCTATTTTGACGAATTGAACCCATCCGAACGCATACGCAAAAGCAGGGAGGGTTTCACAATCCGTTGCTGAACAGTAAATTCCGATTTTAGTTTATTTTTGTTATATCAATATTCCGTTTTAAAGTAACAATAGGACTATTTGGGGCGTACCTCATAATTCTGTACCTCGATCAGATGACGAGACGACACCTGATCTAGCACTTGTCTCGCCAAACTTCCATACCATCCCAATGCGAGAACGACCAATGTATTTTGTTTTTGTTAATTTATTAAATAATTAAATAACTAATATAATTAAAATGATATATTCGAATATAATAATAGCTAATATAACTAAAACAAATATATTTATCATTATTTCTATGAACTAAATAAGCTAATATAGAGTATTTGTATCATGTGAAAATAAAATAAAATGTTAAAAACTGTTTTGATTTACAGTTGAAAATCAATAAAAAAAATCAAAGAACAATTGATTTTTGCAACTGTTTTAAAAGGAATAATTTTACGAATACGTGCTTTTTTTTTAAATGAATTAATTTTTTAATGTTTTAAAACGGGTACATATTTCTCAATTATGGGCATTTTATAACGATACATTGATTAGTTAATAATATCTAGAAAGAATAAGCAATATAAAAAAATTAATTCAATTCTTGCTTAAATCAGCAAAGAAAATTTTCATTTTAGTTACTCTTTATTAAATAGTTATCAAAAAAATTATTAAGTATCACATAATGATTGATTTTTGCAAGAACTGAACTCGTATTCTTCACCTTCAAATAAAAATTACAGAAATCCTCGCAATTTACCGATTGAGCTACTGCCCATTAATTTCAATTTTAATTACAAACTGCTAAAACTCTATTTAAAGTATTACAAATGAATTAAATTTAATGAATGAACTAATATTTCAAGAAAAAAAAAAAGCTGTAATAGTGTCGAGTTTCGTCCACTATCAGTAAAAAAAAAAAAATTATTCGAACTCGATCAATAAAGAGCATTTTGTTAATGGCTGAATTTTGAACAAGATATATATATATAAATATATAAAGGGGGAGTGTGAATTAATAATTGGAATTGAAAAATACTTAAAAGTTTGAAATCCTACTTCGCTTTATTTCTTTTTATGATTCATGAGATTCTAAATTTACTTTTTATTTCTCGTATACGTAGTTGCGTATTGTTACGTGGTACGTTTGGACGATTACTGTAGTTTTTCTAGAAACTGCAGTAATCGTCCAAAAACTCGGAACTCCAGATTTTAACGAATGGGAAAATGACGTCATCGTGACATAACTTTAAAGTTTCACATGATTGGTTGAATTTCGCTTGCAGACAATATTTTCCTGAGGTCGGAAAACATTTTTTGGGAAATGTCTGTCCGTCTATCTGTTTGATACACAGATAACTCAAAAAGATTTTCACCCAGAGGTTTGATATTTGGTATACTGTTTTTGAACCAAATTTGTAGATGGCTATCAAATTTTGATCAGATTCTGCTTAGAAAAACGAAACGAAGATATATAGATATAGATTTAGATATAGATAGATAGAATTAACATCGATAATCTAGACGCCCATCCAGTTTTGATCCAAATCCAACTGATTATGGATCGGTTGTCGGTCTGTACTTTCAAAAACTTATAAACGCGATAGCTCAAAGTTGCAATGGTTTAAATACACTTCAAATATTGATTCCGCGACTATTAATGTAGTATGGAGTCAATTTTTTTTTTTCAGTCCGTTTGGGAAGACGAGTCTAAAACACAAATTCTATTTTCGGTTTCTATTAATCACAGGCAAAAAACAATCACACGATAGATTCAGTAAAAATACTGATTGTTATTTCGAAACTATTGTACACCAGTTTCAAGTAAGCTGTTGTCTAGAATAACATCTTTATTAAAGAGTATGCGATAAAGTTTTGGGGAGACTATACTCTCTGGGTTTTTAGTGCATTAGTACATGTGAACTTAAAAACTTTTATTTTTTATTAATATTCTTGTTGTTGTTACTTATGGCACTTTACAAAACCGCTGACAGATAATGTCGGCGACTTAAACCGAAATTGTTTTTTAACAGCACCAACTAGGGCCAAGAGTACGACTTAGTTACTCCATGCGTCACATTCGCTTGCACAAACCCCTTTTCACAAGGGGACACATTCACTCATCTCACAGTTATAACATAGAACAATCAACATTATAACGTAGAACAACCCCTAACCGGGACGCCCAGATCATAGGGAAGACACGCTAGGGGCCAGGGCACCGGCTTATTATTCTTATTTGGCGCAATTGGGTACAGTAAAAATGTAAAAAATGGGTACAATAATTTGGTACAATCAGTCTGTAAGATTGTCAGTTTTCTTTAAGCCAATCAAAACGGAGAGACAACGAAATGAAATAAGTGGGATATTTACTCGATCCATCGCTATGGTAAATTTATGAATTCCTGGTACAAGATCATCTTGAATTATTTACATCTCCCGCTGTGATTATTGGATGAATTTATCTTTAACATAGCAATCAAATTCACTAATTCTTGATTAAACTATGAAAACGTAAATTCGTTTTATTATTTCCTTTTTTTTATTATTTTATTTATTATTCGTTTTATTATTTATTACTATTGATTTAACCCTTTGCACTTTGATGACTCTTTTCAAGACGGTTCATCATTTTGACGCTTTATTTATTTATTTTTCAATTTTGATTGTTAAAAATACCTACAGAATTACCATTACCAAAAGACACAGAATTACCAAAAGACGTAGATTAATTTCTCAGAGAAATTCGTCTTAAAACTATTAATTAATTTATGTTTCGGAACAACAAACAAGTTCCTGTATTAGACATCTATTTTTCAGAGTGCAAAGGATTAGTATGGTTTCCCCTACGACGATCCTAAAGGGTGTAAGACTTTGAAGGTCAGCGGAAAAAATTATTCATCACGGTTCATTTAACGTTTTCGGGTCCTAAAGTTAAACATCAATAACATTGATGCTATTATATATTTAAGCTGGTGTATTGTCTGTAAATTAAATGCTGTAAAAATAGCTTTATTTCGTCTATAGCTCTATAAGTCTTGGAAAGAGATGGCCATGACTGGACTGGTCATTTGGAGGTTTAACAACTAAAAAATATATAACCAATAAAAGCGAAAATAACCGGGCTTCATTTTATTGAGATTTAAAATCTACACAGTTGACTAGTAATTATAGAAAATAATGCGTGGGTTTGTTTGTTTGGGGTTTTATGGAGCAAGAATCGTATTTGGTTATACTGTGCCAAGCAAATGGTAAAATGAAGGCAGAATATTAAAGGCAATTGAATACAAAATCTATGATATCAATATAAAACTGTATAAAATTTAAAAGTTCAAAATTATTTAAGTGAAATTACAATATTAACAAAGGTGTTGTTGAATGAAGACGTAAAACAATGAATAACTCAAAAGGTAAAAAGTGCTAAATGCAAGTGTAAAAATGAATGGCTTTTAAAAAAATAAAAAATATTTGGGAGGAAATTTTCACCCCCCAAGTCCTGCAAAATTGCTGAAGATGTATGAAAATAATACATATGTTCAGGGTTTTATACAGGGCATTCAATCAAAATATGTTTGATACTAAAATCATCAACATGGCAGGTAGGACACAGTGTTGCCCTCTCACCAAAAATGAGATGCCTATGAGTGTATCTAGTGTGACGTATACGGTCATTATAAGGAACAATTAACCATAAAACCAATTTTAAATATTATCTTATTTTTTCTTGAATTGTTTTAATTGATTGGTTTTTATCCTATGTTTATATGAATTTCAAATGTCTAGAAAAATCATGTAAGTCTACTTTTTTAATCTAGAAATAAAATATATTATTCTTGTTGTTTGCGTTTTATTTCTTTATATGCATGTACTTTTTGTGTCATAAATTTAAAAATAAAGAAACGAAAAGAATCAAAAATAATCGTACATCGATTACCACATTCACATTTCGAGCGATTATGTTGTGACAATCGACGTTGGTGGCAAAGCGAACAGAGGCAATGGTGTTATAGTTGTCCTGAGCGCAACTTTTAGCCAGAGCCCTGAGTTATAAAATTGGTTTTTATATCTGTTTTTAAACAGGATAATCAAGAGAGGACCGAAAAAATGATACGCTATCCAGTGTCCCGTTATCCTCGTTATGCCATTGTTTAAAAAATACTATTGAGAATCATGTGATTGGATCAATGGGAAGGTGAATTTGGAAATAGGAAAGCAGATGGAATGCTGAATTGTCGAAGTTGTCGTTTCTGTGCAAATAAAATCAACTGGTCACGTAATCTGGGCGGAAGTCTTTCATCTGCCTAGCGACTGTTAAAGTATGTATGAACGCCATTTTACAAGTTTATCACTGTAGTAAAATCTCAAGAAATGAAACGAATCATTGTAATATTGAAAATCCCTAAACGTCCGTTCTTTGTAAATGTTAAGACGCCTTGATATCTCTGCAAAATTTTTATCATCCTTTCTTTAAGTATGATTGAGTGAATAATCGAGATCAGGTCAATTCTTTTTCCGTTTCCCAATTGGAGGGCAGGGGATGTTCTCGACTGAACAACTCTTAAATGATGTCGGACCCCACATATGCTTTATAGCCATCATCTAAGCGGATTTCAATTTGTACATCAACCCTTTAAGAACACAATCTGCCATTGCGAATTTCGAAAGGGTTGAAATTTTTTTATAGAGAGGCTGGACTGTTCCTGTATACTGAGGTACTTGAATTCAATTGATCTTTGGATGATGAGAGTTAGAACCGTAGCATGCCGAATAATTAGAAAAGTGGGCCATTCTTCATTACGCAAATAAGTAAATATTTCTTACCCTTTGCCTATGATCACATTTGATGTGTTGTCATTATTTGGGAGAAAAGGCATATAAGTTTGTTTCTTTTTTACAGAATTCGGCCACAATAGAGGAGAAGAATCACCCTGTACTAGGAAACCGCAAGATCAAAAAACCTTTAAATCACACCTTATACCTACCCACTTCCAACGATGTTGTTGATCAAGAATCCATCCTAACCCAAGGAGATAGCTCTTGGACAACAACAAAATCAGTGGAGGAACCTATTTCCACTTTATCTGTCGCCTGTCAGGCATCTCCCTACAGAACGGGAACTTCGAATCGTGATGAAAATCCATTCACTTCTGATGGGTCTCTCCAATCCATTGGCGATGCTGTTTTGGCGCCAACAAACTGTCTTGAAGTGCTACGAAAGAGTTCTATATGCAACTTTGCTGAGTTTTCAACTACAAACTCTTCGAAAGAGTCTGACAAAGATATTCCTATCAAGATCGATGAAGAACCTGTGCATTGCATTGCAAAATCTTTCACCTCCAACCATGGTGAAAATAAAGAGTTCACCTCAAACTTGGTAACAAATTTTTGGACAACATCTAACTCGTTTGCAGTACCACAGTTCACCTTACCGACATCTTCAAATGTTTCTGAAATCTCTAATACTGAACAGTCGAAGAAAAAAAGAGAAGCCACTTTAACCAAGAAAACTAATTTAGTGACTCAAATAAATAATCCTGAACTGGTATCACAAAATCCTTTTTACAGCTTTGGCGAGTCCACCACAGAATGCCTTTTGAAAGACCATCAGAAGGCTGCTTCCATTAAGATCACAGAATCTAAGGATTATAATTCGATCCTGTCCAATTTCAACGAGGCCATCAATCAAGAATTCGACTTTTCCCAGAAAAATTCTAGAACAACTAGTTTTGGGCTGGATTCGCAGTTTGCCTCTTCTGTTGTCAATGAGGCATCTTTCTATGAACCAGAAACTTCTTATTGTGATGAACTGATAAATAAATGGAAAAGTAATCCACCCAGTCCTAATGAGTGTCAGAAATCCATTATTGATGATGGTTTTCTGTCATCAACAGATTGTTCGGTACCAAGATCCCAAAATTCTGCATGCAACTCTAGCAACTCTCTAAACCCATCGAAAGAATCTTATATGGATTTTATATGCCCGATAAAAATCAAAGAAGAACCCGAAGATTATCCAAGCAGCTTCAATGATTTTGCCAATCAAGAGCTCGTCTTATCCCAGGAAAAGAACTCTGTGTCAACAGTCAACCCACAGTTCACTTTAACCGTTGACAGTCTTGCATCTTCCAATGTTCCAGAAACTGCTAATAATGAGCTAATGATGAAGAAGCGAAAGATAAATTCAGGCGAGAAAATTACTTTTGTGCCATCTACAAGAAAGGATTCCGAACTTGTGCCACAGATTCCTGTACATAATTTCGACACGTCTTCCATCCCAGGCACTTCAAAAGAGTCTCATGTGGATATTCTTGTGAAGATCAAAAAAGAACCTATAAATTATACTGCCTCAAACACGTACTGCTCCAATGAGGATGGCAATCAACAGTTGAACTTACTTCAGGAGAATAATTCTTGGACAGCAATTAACTCTCTTGATCAGCAACAGTTTACCTTACCTTTTGCCAGTCTGATATCACCGAATGCTCCCGAAATCTCAAACAGTGAAGAATTGAATAAAAAGCTGACAGTCAAGAAAACTACTATTGTATCACCTGCAACAAATGAACCAGAACCGGCTCCAAAGAGTCCTGTACACAATTTTGACGAATCTTCGACTTCAGGTTCTTCGAAAGAGTCTTATATGAACACCTTTGTGAAGATCAAAGAAGAGCCTATGGACTGCACCTCAAATCAGTGTTCCTTCAACGGTGTTGTAAATCCGGAGTTCAACTTATCCGAGGAAAAGAACTCTTTTCCAGCAATTAACTCTGTTGATCAATCACAGTTTTCCTTACCTTTTGCCAGTCTGACATCTCCGAATGCTCTAGAAATCTCAAACAGTGAAGAACTGAATAAAAAGCTGACTGTCAAGAAAACTACTACTGTACCGCCAGCAACAAATGAGCCAGAACTGGCTCCAAAGAGTCCTGTACACAATTTTGACGAATCTTCGACTTCGGGTTCTTCGAAAGAGGAACACATGGACATGGACACCTTTGTGAAGATCAAAGAAGAGCCTATGGACTGCACCTCAAATCAGTATTCCTCCAACGGTGTTGTAAATCAAGAATTCAACTTATCCCAGGAAAAGAACTCTTGGCCAGCAATTAACTCTGTTGATCAATCACAGTTTTCTTTACCTTTTGCCAGTCTGACATCTCCGAATGCTCCAGAAATCTCAAACAATGAAGAACTGAATAGAAACCTGGAACTCAAGAAAACTACTATTTTACTGCCAACAACAAATGAGCCAGAATTGGCCCCAAAGAGTCCTGTACACAATTTTAACAAATCTTCGACAACGGGTTCTTCGAAAAAATCTCATATGGACACCTTTGTGAGGATCAAAGAAGAGCCAATGGACTGCATCTCAAATCAGTGTTCCTCCAACGGTGTTGTAAATCAAGAGTTCAACTTATGCCAGGAAAAGAACTCTTGGTCAACAATTAACTCTGTTGAGTTCACTTCAACCAGTGCCAGTTTGGCATCTGCAAATGCTGAAGAAATTTTTGAAGACAAACAACCGAAGAATACAAAAAATGATTCAACTGAGGAAACAACTTTAGTGGCGCCAACAAAAAATTATTTTGAATTGATACCAAAGAAATCTGCTTACAACTTTGACGAATTCATGACTCAAAGCCTTTCCAAAAAGCCTCACATGGACCAGATCGATCTTTTTTGCGATTTCATTGCTACCAAGTTGAGAAGTTTTGACCGGGAATCATTCGCCTTCGCCCAGGAAGCCATTACTGATATTATTTTACAAGTGGATTCGGGGAAATATCTAAATGGAGAACTATCGTAAATTAAAGAGGCCCGATACGCTGCATTATTTTGCTGATAGATTGTGTCTAGTCAGTGATTGCCAAAGATTTTAGTTTCCAAAGTTTGGTTAGGATTTTAGAAAAAGTTCTGTGAAATTAAACATCGTCCACTTTATGTACAATTTCATTTTCTGAACTGTTAATAGTATTATGTTAAATTAAATTAAATGTCATTCTGGTGATGAGGAACACCATGATCAGTAAAAATGTTGCTTAATATTTCTCCTGACTTATGAATTGCCCATAACACTTGATTTTCTTTTCGACTCATTCGATTTTATAAAGAATTATTTAACAAGCTGTTATAATATACATTGCCACTTAGGCACGCGTGCCAAATTTTGCAGGAAGTGAAAAATTAACGAGCTTGGTTAGAAATTTTGAAAGTGTTTAATGAAATAAAATAGTTTTCATTGTAAATATTCATCAGCAAAATGTACCTAAATATAAATTTAAAATTAATTATAATCAAATGTGGAATAATTTTGAAATTTTTGTATTGGGAAGATGAATAGTTTACAAATCAACGAGCTTAAATAGATGCTATTTTGCACTATAAAATATGAGAATGAAACCGAAGATATTTATATGGAAATTAGAATTTATTAGCGATATACATAAACTTAAATTATCTTCTACTAATGGAACTATATGTTGCGGAGAATAAGATGACTTGTTGTTGCTCAAGATATCTTGATCCATACTATTGCTCAAAATATCGGGCTCCATATTGTTAATCCAACTGCTTCATAAGATGTGATATTTTTTCATGTCAACATTTCTGATGCGATGTTAGAACATTAGAAACAAAAATGTTACTTAATACTGTGAAAAAAGTATTCTTCTTCTTCTGCCTAACTGAAGTTGGTTCGAATTGATTCATCTGTTTCTTTTGAATACGTTTCTGTCGCATTGAGGTGTATTTCCCTTTCTGTAACATCAAAAACTGTGACTTTCGTCCTTCTGCCATCTTGAGTTGCCATTCTCTATATTGATATAGATTGTCTAAAAAGAGAACTGAACATGCATTTTGTGTGACTTGCCTATAGCATGCTACCATTTGTTGCATTTGTCTTGAAAACAATATATCCGAATTTTTAAAGTGTTTAGATACTTTTTCGTCATGCATTAAATGCTGAGGGAAGACAGTCATTTTGTTGTGTGTAAAATTATCAAGAGTATTAATTTTCAACTTTTTATTATTATCATTATTTTTCAGTTCTTCGAATACAGAAAGTTTAACCTTTGACGTCCTGACATTGTATGTACATTATTTGCTCAAAAAATTGAAGAATACAATAGTATTTTCAATTGCTCAGAAATTGAAAATACAGTTTTTTTAACCTTTTGTTTACTAACTGTATTTAAAAGGGCCATTTAAATCTGGCTTATATCTTATAAAACATCTTTAATATATATATTTAAATATATATATATACATCATATCTGTGGGTGTGGTGGGTTTTAATGCATCAGTCCACTGGTTTAGATTATTGTTTTATTGAATGATTAAAGAAAGATGATTTTTACCATGAAGTTTCATTGATGAAGGATTAATTGCAATGTCATGGAGATTAACAGTAGATATATGCAGTTGCTCTTTTCCACCTACACGTGGCACCTTACGCATTTGCAGATGAATTCTTTAACACAAGAATTCCAGTTTCGCCCCTTTTAAGAAGAACACGTCTCAACCGGTTCCGGTCGCGACCCTTCTCGGCGGACGGTCCGTATTCTCTTGCACTCGGAAGAAGTGCTGAGCGCCCTCTCGTGGAATTATTTTACCACATATCTTATATAAGAAAATATTTTAACCCGTTTGTTTGTTCTTATCTCCATGTTTAAGTATTCTTTTTATTGCTGAAATTATATATTTTAACCCTTTGCACTTCGAAGATTTTTCTCGGATACACTCCAAACACTGCAGCACTTTGAAGCTTTATTTATTTATTATTTTGATTGTTAAAAATGACTACAAAATAGTAAAAAAACGTAGATCTCTTCAAGGAATTCAAACGTGACTAGTTATACGAGATACTAATTGTATTAAGTGCATAGTTATGTACCTAACTACTTTTCAGTGTATAAAGGATTAGTCCTAAATAAATACAGTTTGGTGCAGCATAATCAACACCATGGCTCTTGCACCAATAAAATCCAAATCATGTATTATATCTTCATGACCATGATATGACCATTTTTTCTAATGATATTCAAAAGAGCTCGGGGAAGATATAAGTAGTTAATATGAGATTAAAGTGGAGAAAATTACTTAATTATTGATTCAAATATTCCGATTAATTACAAAACTTTTTTCTTGGATGCCATGGGACTATTCTGCAATGAAACTTAACAAATGGTGCAAAAATGAAGTTGGGAAAAAAAAAAAACGGATGGCAAAATAATTCGGGAAATAAAAGGTTAAAGCAACGCTCAGTTTTAGTCTTAGTAATTTTGATAATAATTTTTGATTTTGATTAATAGATGAAGAAAAAGGAATTTTACTTTTCTTGAATAATTTTTTTAAAATTCAGATGAAACTTTTAACAAAGTTCTATCCATTTTAATGAAAAAATTTCTATCTACTATTTCTACAATTATACTTCAAATATTTTGAGCTATACAAACTATACTATTGAGCTATACTATCTATTGAACTATTGAAAACTATACTATTGAAACTAATGAACAATTCTAAAGTTACTTTTTTTCTGTTATTCAATTATTTATTGTACTTCATTACGATATTTGTGCTTCATAATCAGCTTTCATATAGAAAACTGATTTGCATAAGTGTATGTTGAAATACTTGTATTTCCATGAATAAATATTTTTTATATGAAATAGTTTGTATTTAGACAATTATAGTCTGTGTATTTTTTGTAGGCGGCTCAAGGTTTCATTTTCCACCTAGTTATTGGTTGTCTGGTACTAGTAACAGGTAGAAAATGTGACCTTGAACCACCTACAGACAATACTCGGTTTAGAGAGCTCTTCTTACTCTTCATTATTTTCTTATACAAGACGTACCCAGAAAGATTAGTCTCCCACAGTTCTTAGAAAGTAAAAAATACCTCGAAAGATTTATTGCAAAAGCTATACATCTTTTATATGTAAGATCTAATAAATTTGCCATAATATTTCATCTACATCTCATCATAGTAAACCCAGAATTGTTGCTCTTGTCTTCTGTGGGTTATGTTTTCGTAATCCATTCTCATTGAAGTCTGTCTTCAGGAATTGGACCCAAAGGGTCAACGTTTCTGCAGGTCTTCGTTTATGGGAAAGATATGTTTGGAGAGAATTTCTTCCAATAAAAGAAAAGGTAGAAATCGCTAGGATCCACACCTGGGCTATAAGGTGGAGGATCATGTAGCTCCCAACGATGATTTCCCATATTTGCCTTTGATGAGGGGAACACCATATTGTGATGCAAAAAATTCATTTGCACATCATTTGTACTCAGTGGCAAGAGTCATGGGATCATCAAACTAGTAAAAAGCTCCACTCTATAAAACAAGCAATTTCATTTTGGCATTTTCATTCACTGCGGGAGCTGGATGTCAAATTGAATCGACTCCGCATTGATCATACGATTCGTCATGTTTCTATTGAATGTCCCGATATTAATTTTTATCGTTTACGGTTTTTTAACTCCGTGTCTCTGGACATGCCAACACTTTTAAGGAAAGACCCGCACAAAATGTTTTTTAATTTTTAAAAGCAATCATTATTTATCAAATCTAAAACGTTTCTAACCAATTGTCATTGTTTCTATGGTTTTATCATTGAACTTTTAACATTGTTGGCTTTGCATTTGCTTTTTTGAACTATCATACAATGTTTGCCTTTTTGTTTAACCATATGTATGGCGCAGTATGGCCTTTTCTGGAACTTGTGTCAACAAAGCTGACCAACCAACCCAACAATGATTTCTTATTATGCATTCCTCTGACCAGCATGAATTCCTCATTATGTATTGAAAATTTTAGTAACAGATTAACTACGACTGACAAATTAATTTGTGTAATCATTCTCAAAGTACTTATTTTATTGAGGTAATCGTTGACCCCCATGGCATTCAATTTGTTAAGTAAGAATTTCAGTACTTTGCTACCAACGCGCCAAGTTGGCAAATTCTCATTCGATGTGTACCGTTCTGCTGCTAATCTAAAAGAAGTCGCTCTGGAGCAGAAATTGGTTGAGCCTCTTCAACGTTATTCAAACTTGAACTGAAGTGAGATGGGTGTAAGAATATATATATATATATATATATATATATATATATAATATAATATAAAATATATATATTTATATATATATAATATAATATAAAACTAGAAGCGATTGAAGCTAGGCAGAAAGGTTGTTGGTTGTGAGCTATGTGTGATGGCCGGATCCTGAACTCTTCAAATTCTTTACTGAACTGTTTAATTTAGAAATTTGTATTTAGTTTAATTTTAAAAACTGTTAATTTTGTTTTTAATTTATGTTTCATGTTTTTGTCTGTCTGTCTGTGAATAAGTGCCTTGTGTACTTTTAAATATGTTTCTTCTTTCTCAAGACGTTACAGATGGTTGCTTTCTTATGTAACTGCGCAGGTCATGACCCGCCAGAACTTGATTTAAACTCTGAACGCGATGCTATACTGTTGGTAGCGGAGTACTCCATACCTTTTCTCATGATACAATAAACCGCATTTTATAGCTACACCGCAATTCTTACCATCATTTTCATTAGCTACGCCACAACTGTTCTGAAGCTGTGTTCCTATCCAGTATCGATTTACTTCAATTTTTGAAAATAAAGAAGCTAATTTTAGCCGTATTTTATTACAGTATCTTTAGCATTTTGGCTGTTATTCTATCAGTGAAATCAACATTTACCCTTCTTTTGGCAGTCAAAAGTAATTAGATAGTTATACTATTTTGCTAATTGCTTTCGTCGATTAAATTCATAAAAAGATAACGCAAATATTTTAATTAACAATAAAAATTAGTAGTTACAATTGTTACTATCTCTTTAAAGTTTTGTCTATATTATTTGAATGAAAAAAAAAAAATGAATTGTATGCATTTTAATCTTGAATACGGCCTAATGTAGAAGTACTAGTGGAGTTAAACCATTTTAAGGTATCCGACTACGTTTAAAACACTGATTATCGACCACATTGGTGATTTTTTAAAATTTTTGTATTATTTCTTGTAGTTCAGACTTTTCTCTTCCCAAAACAGTTTATCTTTTCTTTAAAAAAAGGAAGGTCTGACGTATCATCCAGGGTCAAACATTTTTCATCTAAAATTTGTCTTTAGCTTCAATTTTCTTAAAACGAAATTTTCGTAAAAATTCTCTACCGTTAATGTGCTATTCCCGAAACCAATAGTTATTTACATAAAAATTTCAGTGTGTGTTTTAAATATAGGTAATGTAAAGAAGCAAAAGTTTTATTCTTGGTGAAATACTTTTTTTATTTATAGGTGTTTTTAGAAAAATGAAGTTATAAATTTATGGAAAAAAATGCATAGATACATTTTTACCCATACCTCATTTGCATTTCAAAATTTTCATTAGCATTTGGTTCATTTCATTCATCATTTTATTCTATAAGTTGTGTGCAAAAGAAAATAGGATTGCTACATTACCATTTTGTGCAAAGTGTTAACTGTTTTGGTTCAGTTTCATTAAAATTTACTACAAATTTTCTCATTTCTCAAAATATGTTATATTTTCAAATAATAGTTTTTGTATTTATAGTGTTTATTACTGACAATACATCTAAAAACCATAAATAGTGTCTAAAAAATCCAATTTTTTTTTTGAACGTAGTCGGATACTGTTGGAAAACTGAGTCAGCAGATTCATATGTTATAACCTTGGCGCCCACGCGCTCTGCTGACGTCAGTAGATATTCCTTCCGCCAGATCTTCAGATGCTTGAGAGATTTTGTACGAGACCGACGTATCGTTAAACGTCGGAAGATGGCCGAATTAATGATCATATAAGCGCGTTGTAAATAATGCATGTATATATTATTCATTATCATATTATGTCTGTGCCCTAGAAGAAATAAAAAAGGGATTATACCGAAGCTGCACTCTTTTTCTTCAAACCTTATTTACAGAGATGTTTTTATCGATGAACCCGTGGCAGCAAAGGTAAGAAATTATTTACCTTTTATTTTATTGATTTTGGATTAGAAACTCAAAAGATACCTTAAAATAAATATGAACAATTTCAAATCTCAAGAAATTATTTTCTTTGATATCCTAGCAATATTTTTTTAAATCCCTGTTTGGAACAAAAGTAAAAATAATAATACTAAGGAGACAAAACACAAGAATTTCATATTATTCGAAATTCGTTTCTTCGAATTCGTTCGTTCGAAATCTTTTTCCCATTTCGAACAATTTATTTATTAATTAACATTTATTTTTTTCTAAACAGAAGAATACTAAGGAAAACGAAACAAATTTATCTTTACGAACTGATGAGATCAGCTACTTTTGCACCATTGAGAATTCTGAACGAAATTCTGAATTTCACATTATTTGAAATTCGTTTATATTTTTCCCATTTCAAATAATTAATTAATTTACATTTTTTTCTTCTAAACAGTAGAATACTAAGAACACGAAACAAATTTATCTTTACGAACAATTGAGATCAGCTACTTTTGCACCATAAAGAATTCTGAATGAAAACGGCAGCCATTTTTTTTCCCCGCGCGGAAGAATTATCTAGAGGCAAAACTGCACTTTACGCCTGCGTGGCTAGTGACGTCATCGCTGTCAGGCAATCTTGACTGGGTTTCCTTGTTCGGCCTACCAGTGTGACCGATTGTCCTTCAAAAAGGATGAGGTGATAGTGTATGTTTATGTTTTTACAATTGGGAAGAGATGAGGAAATGACATCGTGGATGTAAATAAAAGAGGTAAGCAATTGATTATAAAAAAGTGGAATTCTCGCTGTTGATAATTCGCTTTAAATTAGATTTTGATTACTGAAAAATTAATGCGCCATATTCTGTTCGAAATGTGGTTCGAAATTTTTTTCAAAACTTGAAAGGGTTACAAAGGAAAAGAAGGGGTGAGGGAATGTGTTCTAATGACACTTTTTTATTGGTAATATTGATTTTTTAGAATAACCTTTTAGTTCAAGAAATATTTGATTTGGTTGATTAAGGAACCTATCGAATAAAATGCAAAATGTTTCGATTTTAGTCCCCTCCCCCACTCTCTGCAGTGGTTTCCATTAAAGAAAAAAAAAAAAGATTTAAAAACTTATTTTGTAGATTTTTTTTTCTGAGTGTAGAGTATGGTCGCCATTATATAGCTAATATGGATGAATAATCTGACATGGCTTAGTTGTTGTTGTTTAATATAATTTCATTGTTCTAATTTTTTCCTTTTTATTATTAACTTCATTCGTTTTAGAGTCATCCATTCCCACATGCTATCTAACTTTCGTCCTTTTACAGGCAGCCTTGGTAGCACGGCAGCATTTTAAAGCGTTAATGTGACTATTTATTGACTTTTGATAACATGAACTTATTAATAATAATAAATCTAATTGATTAAAATCGACTATATTTTTATAGTATCAAAGAAAAGAAACTTTCATGCGGGCTATCTATAATCTTTTTCAAAAATAACAATAACAAATATTCTATAATTGTTGTTTAATGACGATTTTAATGTAACGGTTCGTTTGTAAATTGTTTTTAAAAATTCGTTGAACCATTTTGCATATTGCGACTTAAAATATCTACAACTTGACATTCTGGCTTTTGTTGGAGTGTTTATTTTAACACATTCTTCCTCGTAGGAATTGTTAAAGTTTATTATTTGACTTTGCACTTAGCAAAAAAAAAAAAGCTCACGAATTTTCGAATTTTGCAAAGAAGAGGTTTATGAAATTTTTATCTATGCTGACCTTTAACTAGATCTTCTTTTGTTTTAATCCATATTGCTTTTGCTATTCAATTCTGTGTGTGTACTATTCTTAGACATTCAACGAATTTCAAGCCAGATTTGTCAACTTAGCTATCCTTTTAAACCAATCTAGATCGCTTTAGTCCAGACAAAGAATATAAACGCATCGCATGGAAAATATTACTGCCAGATTTTTTCTTGCATGGAGGTGAATGGAGTGCAAGACTTTCTACGAGCATCATTAACATTGGTTGAAAATGAAGAATCAATTAAGGTATCCGACTACGTTCGGCGGAAAAATTTTGCAAAATTAGAT
>JAPMOQ010061697.1:2398257-2440277 GCA_026543055.1 Argiope trifasciata | reverse complement strand
AATTAATATATTCTTAAATTACTTATATTAATTAATATATTCTTAAAATATACTATTTAATAAATTCTTAAATTATTTATATTAATTACTATATTCTTAAATTACTTATACTAATTAATATATTCTTTAATTACTTATATTAATTAATATATTCTTAAATTTTATAAATTTATTCTTATATTTTATTACTATATTCTTAAATGATCTAATGTGTTATCTTATTTTCTTCGAAAATGTGATATCGAAATAGGTCTTACTTTTAAACGCAATCTAGAGGTAATGAGATTTTCTCTATGGATTATTTTTGCACTGAATGATTATTGATTATTTACCATTATCAAGTTTCTAATGCTGATAATTTGGAATTAGGCCTAGTGTATGTTTACAAGTAATATATTCTAGAGTAATATTGATCGAAATTATATCTTTTTTTTTATTAGAACAGTAATATTCTGATTCCTTTCCTTTTGTAAGAATAATAAGAATTTATCACATAAATATTACAATTTTATATACTGCAATCTATTTTATCTAGTTCCTCGTAAATTTTGTTTCCACTATAATAGGTAAGAGAGCATTGAGCATTATTTTGAATGCGAACATTATAACTATATTATTATAAAGACTAAATTTTAATTAGTACATTAGGAAGTCAATTCTTAATTTATTAAATTAGTTTCAAAATTTCTAAAAATTATATTAAGAATTACTTTTGTCTTTGTATTTCTCTTAATTTAATTTGTGTAATTTGCATATAATTGCAGTAATGTCAAATTTAAGGTAATTTATTTCTTAGCTATTCCTTTATTATTTATTTTATTATAATTCATCTTACTAATTTCTGTTCATTTTAATTGCAAAGTAAAACCAAAAGTAAACAATGAATGATTATTTTGAATTTGTAATTACTATGTTTCGAATATTATAATTAGATTGAATTGTGCTTTGGGTTCCCCTACTTGCCAACTTGGCGATAAATGCGCCAAGTGTGGCAAACTGGACCTATTGAGTGCTACTAGTACTACCCTATGAGCAACAGCGTTTAGGCGTAGTGTCTCGGATCATTCAACTCTGGGAGACAAGACGCGAAAACGCGCCAATTGCGGTTTTTGAAAAACGCGCCAAGAGGGGAACCCAAAGCACATTTTCACCAGTAATTATTATGTACTTTTCCATTTTATCGGCGCAAATCTCACCAAGCAGACTTTTTGGAGGCAGCACACTGTCGCCATTTTAGCTCAGGCGATAAAATGATTGCGACTTACTTTAAAAATATAGTGGCAAAAGGATACCCGTGGCGATATTCCTTTTGGCGTTGGTTGCATCCTTATTGGCGACTTTTCGCCTGCACCGGTATAATGGAAAAGTACTTTTAGTTTTGTAAAGAAAATTTGCATTTACTGGAGTGATAAAGTCAATGTTTGATTTTATAAAAATTTTTTTACATTGCAGGTATGTGAGCTGCATTTTGTAGAAGATGATTTTATCAAAGAAGCTCATGGGTTTGACCCAAAAACAGGTAAAGTGCTTACAGTACCACTGGGCATTAAAAAATTAAAAAAGGATGCATTCCCTACAATTTTTAATAGACATTCAAATTATTGTCATGTTGTTAAGATCCAGAAAGATTGTCCTGAATTAAAGAGAGAGGAAAAAGAGCAATCTGTTCTCATCAGGACAATAGAGGATAATATTAAAGAAAAGGAATTATATGAAAAATGCAGGTCATTTGGCTCTTTAGAAGAACTTGATTCTAAGGTAAGTAATTTAGAGTTATCTAGATTATGGAGTGTAATTAGAAAGGATTCATATTTACTTTTTGTGAAACTGATAGATTCCCCTTGTCCTCAAATTAAATATTCTCTTCTAACAAATGAAATATTGGAGGTAACTGCATTTTTCATGAATGTTGAAAGGTGGATCATATTCTTTTCCTATTCAGTGTCGTAATATTAATTTACTTTCTGATATTCTTTCGACTTGTCTTTGATGAATGTGAGATGATGTTCTGAATTCTGTAGTAGATGCGCTTCAGAACATGATGCGGATCCTTTTTTCCAATTTATAAGTGTACAGTTATGTTTAAAAGAAATGCAAAAGCTAATATATTCCCCACGGGTCGATCCTATTTTAGCCCACCTCTGACGCCAATTTAAAAACTCGCCAAATTATCAGCGATAATGATTTTAAAATGGCAACCCTGACAACATCTGAAGAAAAATGCGGCAACCCTACTGAATCTCATTGGTTGATTTAAACTCCGTTAGAAAACTAATCTTATTGGTACTTTCGATTACTTTCAATTTGGCGTGATTTTGAAAAATTGGCGAGATTTTGAAAAAGTCGCCAGAGGTGGGCTAAAATAGGATTTTACCATTCCCCACAGATGTTGTTTTGTACACTTTTTTATAGCTTGGCTCCAAATGCCTATCAGTTTATTAGAAAAAGTAGTAAACTTATTTTGCTTCTTTGACCTGCACCAAATGTAGTTAATGCTATAGTACACAATTATATCATTACTAAAAAAAGTTTGTTTTAATTTTGAAAGTGATTTTATTACATCTGAAAATCCAAGAAAGATTGCTTTGAGAATGTCTGAAAATTATTTAAATTCTGAAAACTTATTTGATCATTATTTTGATAATAAACATAATGATGAAAAAATTCTCAATGTTACTATGGTCATCTACAAATATAATTTTAAATAATTACTGTAAAGGAAAAAGTCAGTGTAGGAAACAAACAGCAAAAAATAAATAAAATTTAAAAAAATCATAAGCTTCAAACTCTAAAGTAATTTTTTAAAAATATTATTAATTGTTTCTAAAAATGTTTTTTAAAATTTTGTTTAGTTAGTTTAAATTATAAGGCTTCAATAAAGGAGTTCGGTCAGTTGATGTGACATAAAAGTTTGTAAAAACCATAGCAGTGTTTCTCCCAACTTCTCCGTATATCATATTTAATTTCTATATGTATATATATATTTATTCTGACATTATTCGTGCTTATTAAATGTACTGCATTGTATATTATTGTTTTATTTTATGATATTCATTCAATTTAATTTTTATCAATGTAATCCATCAGATCATACTTTTTTGAATAATTATCATATGTATTTTATCTAATGTGTATTTGTATTTTTCATAATGTGTAAATAAAAATTATGAAGATATAATTTTTTTTGTGTATTCTTCAATGATTTCAGCAAATTGAAATAACATTCATAGGTTGCTTAGATTAAAAAAAATGGTATCTATACCTTTTATATTATAATTTAAAATTGTAACCATAATTTATTTATAGAAATTTTAGTTTCATGTCCTTTTCTCTGAATAAACAAAATAACAAAGTGTCAATTTTAATGAAAAAATAATTACATAAAAATTGTAATAATTTTAATAATAAGCTTAATTTCAATGAAATATGTTACCTTATTTAAGAGTAATAATTATTTTAAAAAAATATATATTCTAAAAATTCAACATTTATATAAAATATAAAAAAAAAAACATGCAATTTTTCAAAAACTGCACCATAACTGTTTGTCAAACTGTATCCTTTGAGCAAAATAAAAACATGGAAAAGGTAAGAATAAATGGCATCAAACTAATAAAAAAGTAACATTAATTAATTATACAAAAACAATAATTACATTAATTAATATTTTCAAAATTTTAATTCAAGAAATAAAATTACATTACTATGAAAATTTGTAGAAAATAATTGAAAAAAAAAAAAAGAATGTTGGCAATAGAAATTTTAGAAATTTTTAGTTGTCAAACTTAAGTAATTGATATGAAAGAAATTTATTAGCTTTATCCCTCAAGAAAATGGACAAAATTCGTTAAATGCATTTAAAAATTTGCAACTTATATTCTAAAGATATACTTTTATCATAAATTTTTACTTTAAAAGATTAAAAATACCCCCTTTCTCTTAAACAAATGCAATGTTAACAATTGATAATAATAATAATAATAAACTCCAATGTTTGGTAAAGTGCAATATAAGTTTTTTTTTCTATATAGTTAGCATTTTCAATATCAAAGAAAAAGAAACATTATGATTTTGATATCTCTCCTTTGCACTTAAAATGAAATTCCCAACAAATTTTGAAAATAAAAAGAAATGAATCCCCATCTAAAATGAAGACAAAACAATTTATGTAAGAGTTTGCTATTCGAGAATCGGTAGAGACTAACCCTAGTGGGGATGACGTCACAAAGCAACACTGAGGCCTTATCTCCCGACGGCCACGGTAGCATAGAGATAGTGCCTTCTTGACAACTAGCGTCTCAATCCTAACATTTATCCATATCCTCAATCACAGCAAGGATAATGTTGTCTTTTAAATGTTGAGTTGTAGCTCAACACTTTTTCCTGTTCTGATGAATCGTTATTCGCTGAGCACGAAGGAAAATGTTGTTTTTATTTTAGCATGCAAATATGGATATAGTATACTCCTCTTTGAATGCCTTAAAAAATCACTATTTCTTATATCTGAAAAATGTTGTTTAGCAGTTTACAAATTTGTTCTTGTGTTGCATTTCATAAGATAAAAGGTTGTAATAAAATGAAAGGTTATTGAAAAATATGTTGTCTTGTTGTTGTCTAATGCCACTTGGTTTATGCCAAGTCCGAATGAGCAGAGCTCTTTTGAATTAAGACAGAAGCGTGCGCCTCTCGTTGTTAACGAGCACCGTTCAGGTGAAAGTACGACTTTGCTCGAACACACACGACACAACCCTTTTTAGGGGGTGGTCGAACTCATTCATACTCTCAATCATCCATCCGCAAGTCAGAATTTGGATCCGAATCAGAGACCGACTCATCCCTGATTTAGTACCCCCAGAGGTATCATTTGTTATGGGAACTTGGAGGACTTTGCAGTCACGACCTATTTAACGTGCAACAATTGCTATTAGCCAACACGGCGGTCTTTGGCCACGACGAGGACAGAACTCGAGACTTTTCGGTTTCGAGACTGACTCTCTACCAACCAGGCTACCGCTGCCTGAAAAATATGTTTTAAGCTGACATGTCGTCACCTCGCTTTTAAAACGAACCCATCAGAAGATATTAGCCCCACCTACTGCTGGTATATATAAGGCATTAGGCTGCGGGAAGTAAGTCAAGTCGAAGCGGAGGAAAGGGGAAGAAAACCTGAAGAAGAATCAAGTGGAGTCAAGCCGAAGTGCGGCAGTGGAAAGAAGTCGAAGCTAAACGGCCTGGTGTTCAACGAAGAAGACCAGAAGCGCTGTGGAATTAATCGGGAAGACCTAAGAGAGAGAGGTCTTGAACTGTGGAGTCCTGAACGGAGGACTGCTGTGTGGCCTATTCTGACGAAGCCTGTGTCGTAGCCCGTTGTGCCGGCGTCGGGAACGGAGCTGTCCTGAACTAAGGAGTAGTCCCGTTGTGCGAAGTAGTGAGTCGACAACAAAGGCAAGAAAAGATAGAGGAATAGTTTCAGCCTGTTCTGGAGAGACCCAGGTGGTGTAAAGTGAATCCTTTAAAGATTCCCTCTCCGGTCGAATCCTGTCTGGCCGCTCTGTGAGCTGTGGACATTGTCACTACAGAATTTCTGCCTGTGGACTACTATTTGTAGTGTGCTGTCCTGTGTGTTCGTCTCGGCTGTATATAGTTGTCTCCTGTACATAGTTGTGTTGTGAATATTTGTCGTCTTTGTGCTGTCTTGTCCCCGTTCTGTAAATAAACGTCTATGTTGTATCTCCTACCAAAGGACTGATCATTGTCAGTGTGTCATCATCTCATCTTCTCACACCATATACACCCACTATTCGTGGTAAAAAAAAACGAACCCAAAGGATTTAACTATAGAAAGTCCGTAACAATTTGGTACCAACAGACCGGGAAAAGTGTTGAGCTGCAACTCAACATTTAAAAATCAACACTTATCCCTGCTGTCCCTCTCGATCAAACGTCCCTACCTGTGAAAAGAACGGTTTGTGATGGATTCGTCCATCACATAGGAATAAATGTTGGGATTGAGACACACCTCCTGAAGCACAAAGCCTATCTCTGACTGGAATGACGCACGATGAGTCACCGGAAGCAGTCTGACGAGTAGCAGGTGATTGCGAGTCACGGATGCGTAGAAAGCAGTCGAACCATTTGCAGTCACTTTCTGCTTGTATTTCTTTCAGAAAACAACGGCTCTGTACTTTTTCCTCTCTAATGAAATAATGCCTTTCCACTGTTCAGTTTTAAACTGCAAAGGGAATAATCTTAATGGTCCAAAAGTGTCCATTTTTAAATTTCCCGAGGGCGAGCAGTTAAAAGCAGAGTGGACGCGCAGGCTTCTTCGGAAAGATTTCAAGCCAAGCAAGAGCTCAAGAGTAAGTATTGTCATCTCTATCTGTCTTTAATATTAGTTTTATTAACTGTAACATAATAACTGTTATTAACTGTAACCTAATGACTGTTTTGTTTTTGAACGTGATATGATTTAAGTTCGAGGGTAAAAGTAAAGTTTAAGGTACGGACCCTCGCCAAACTGCTAAAAAATATCGCCAAATTCTTCAAAATTCGCCAATTGTCCTCCATCTTGGATTTTTTAAATCAATAATTCAAATAATTTTTAGGGTTGCCATAGGATAACCACCGGTCAAGCAGGAGTTACCATATTTGGCAATATATCGCCAAGAAAAAAATTCAAATTTGGCGTCGTACCTTAAATTTTACTTTAGCCAGTTGGAATTTTGTGTTCTGAAGAATAAACGCAATGGATGCGAGCAAACGCCTGCTTATTTCATCTTGAACTTTCAGCTAACTTTTTAAGGTTTTTCGGGTTTTTTAAAGCTATTTTCAGTAAGAACAGTTCCTAGATACGCTTGGTAGCGCAATAGAGTATTACTTGGTGATAATTCTACAGTACAGCTATTCAGTTGCTTTCTCAATAGATAATATTTAGATTATTTTCCATTTCAATGTATAAATAGTCTATATTTTCAACTTTCAATTGTGGATAATTTTATTAGTAACAGTTTGAATTGCTTAATTCGTTTTTTCTTTGTTTTGAGTCTGAAGTCCTCTAGTAGCAAAACCATGCTTAAATTCATGGAATTTTTTAAAAATTTATTAATAAATTGAAAGATTGATTCTTAATAATCTTGCATATCACCACGTAAATATAGACAAACATCTTCTTCAGGGGCTCATCAGCCCAGGGTGGGCCATGGCCTTCCGCAGAATCGAATTCCAGGCTGCCCGCTTCTTGGATAGACTTCGCCAGTTATTAACTCTGAGAACTTTTAGATCTGTTTCTAGACACTCGATCCCCCGGATCCTCGGTTTACCCCTTTTGCGAGTTCCAGATGGTTTAATAGACAAACATGCTTAGTAATATTACAACGCCTTCCTAAAGTATAGTTTTAATTATGCTTCGATCTTTTTGCAGGTTAATTTTATATATTTATCAATGAAAAGCTCTATTTGTTTCAATAATGATTTAAATTTTAATGAATCTTCAACTCACTGTCCTATGAATTTAACTGCAATTATTAAATAAGTGGTATAACCAAATTGTAAATACAGTGAAACCTCGTTTCAACAATATTTTAGGGACCAAATAAATATATTGTTGTAGAGAGGCATATTGTTATATCGAGGGCACACTTATTTTGAGCATTTAATAAGAGTTTTTATTATTATTATTAGTTTAAGGTGCATAACATACTACTTTTAAGCCTTTAGGGAACAATATCGCGAGAAAGAAAGAAAAGTTTAAACCAAATGTTTCGCGTAGAACTCAAAATCGTTAAAGACAATAAAAAAAACCTTTGAACTCACTTTTCAGTACGTCACTTAACAACACCCCGTCTCCATCTCCCCCTGTTCCTCTAACAAAGGGTGTTAAGATCAACGTCATGTGCCCCGCCCACATGAACAGCGCCACCTACTGGCAAATGTAAAACTATTCAGGAAGCTACAAGCTTTCATACTGTAAACATCAATCTCCCATTAAGCGGAGTAATCTCCCGATTAAGCGGAGCAAATTCTATAATAACTATGTCCCATAGCGGATAAATTGTAAAGGTCCCATTTAAGCGGACAACAAAATAAATAATTCTTTAAGAGGTCCGTCGTATTGATTTCATACCTCTCCATTTTGGTCCTAGCGACCGGAGAAAATCAGCAAATATGGATGCGAAATCCACTACAAAAACAGCAACCATTAAGGATTTAAATCGGACACGAGGTGCCATCAAAACCAAACTAACGAACATCAAGAAGTTCATTGATGCGTCATCAACTTCCGAGGATGAGACAAAGATTGTCCTAACTGCAAAACAAAAACTAACCAGTGTATTATCGGTGAAACAAGAACTGGAATTATTATACAGCAAGTATTTAGAACTTGATGAAGATGAACAAGCTAGTAAAAAAACAGATGAAGAAATGTTTTCTTTACAGGATGAAAGAGATGAAATAGAGGTAAGTCTTCAATGCTTACTCTCTAAATACAATAATGGTGATCTTGTAACATTTAATGAAACTAAAAAAGATCACAATGAAGATTTGAAATCGTATATTGAGCATATAGAACATAAATCTAAGTTGCCTGAAATTCCCTTACCTACCTTTTATGGAAAAATAGAAGAATTTTCGAATTTTAAAAATCAGTTCTTAAGTCTCATTAATGAAAACAAGGATCTTTCAAAGGATCAAAAGTTATTTTATTTAAAATCTGCCCTCCGTGGTGAAGCAAAATCAATTGAAACAAGTGATGACACTTTCGATTCTTTATTTTGTGCTCTCGAAGATCGTTTTGAGAATAGGAGAGCTGTTGTAGATATTCATATTGACAATATGTTAAAAATTCAGAAACTGAGTTTTGAATCATCCAAAGGTTTAAAATCTATAACAGACTCCGTTAATAAAAGTTTAAGAGCATTGAAAAGTTTGAAATTAGAGTGTAATGATCTAACTAACGCTATTCTGGTAAATATTATATTAGAGAAGCTAGATAACGAGACAAGAAAGTCGTATGAGTTATCGTTGCAATCGAAAGAAATTCCTTCTCTAAAAGAGCTCTTAAAGTTTTTAGAATCAAGAGCATTAGTTTTAGATCAGTTAGGAAAAAATCCGTCGAATAACAGATTCAAAAGGGAATTTCAAGGAACAGGAAATAAAGCGAAAAATTTATTTGTCAGTTCTAATAAAGGCAATCAATTTATGAAGAAATGTGTACTCTGTAATACTGAACATCCGTTACAAAAATGTTATGAATTCTTAAAATTGAATGTTGCTGAACGTATTAAAGTATTAGAAAATCATCATTTATGTAAAAACTGTTTAAAGTGCCATAACGCGCCATGCAAGTCTAAATATATCTGCAGAGTATGTAAAAAACAAGGCCATAACTCATTAATTCATTTAGATCAGCAAAACGAAAGTAATGTTTTGCCTAGCTCAAATAGTGTTGCGCAATCAAATGCAACTCTAAATCCGAACGCTGAGGTTTTTTCACTCTTCGGGTGGATCGACCTTGAACATTCAACCGTCAGAAATAAATCATACTCTTTTGTGCACAGCAAATATTCTTATTGAAAATACTGTTGGGCAAAAAATAAAATTAAAAGCTCTCTTAGATAGCGGAAGTAGTGTAAATATATTAAGACAGGATGTTGCCGATTCTTTAATGCTAGAAAAGCAAAAAATAAATTGTAAGATCTCTGGCATTTCCGGTGATGAATTCTTAGTTAAAAATAGATTGATAGCTACTATTTCTAACGAAAGCAATGATTTTTCAAGGGATGTTTCTTTTTTGATTCTTCCTAAAATTACTGATTTAACACCTGCAAGGAAAATAAACATTAATAACATAAACTTTCCAACTGAAATAAAACTTGCAGACAGTACGTTCCATATTCCCAGTCAAATTCATGTTTTATTAGGGGCTGAATTATTCTTCGAAATGTTGAAATCTGAAAAATTTAGATCTTATGATAATTCATTGCTTCTTCAAAATAGTGTGTTCGGATATCTTGTCACAGGAACACTTAAAGGGACTGAGTCTCATTTCTTTTCTGGATTAATTTCTGAAGGGAAAATTTTAGAAAACTCAGTTAAAGAATTCTTTGAAATCGAATCATTTCCGGGTGATAACACAGATAATTCAAAGACATTTGAAAGGCAGTATTGTGAAGAACATTTTCTCTCAACTTACAAGAGAGATGATTCTGGAAGATTTATTGTCAAACTGCCAATAATCGAAGACAAACGCTCAACATTAGGGGATTCAAGGGAAATGGCAGAGAGGCGATTGAATTTGCTTTGGAAAAAGTTAAATAAAAATGAAATCATGGCAGAACAATACAAGGCATTCATCGACGAATATTTCATACTTAATCATATGGAGAAAATTGTTGATTCTGTTGATTCCGAAAGTAAAAACTTTTACATTCCTCACCATGCAGTTTTTCGTCCCGAAAGTTCATCTACACCTTTACGTGTTGTTTTTGATGCTTCTGCGACTTCAAATAATGGAGTTTCTCTTAACTCTATTTTATTAAATGGGGGAACAGTGCAACAAGAGCTTTGCTCTATAATTTTAAATTTCAGAACCTACAAGTATGCATTTTGTGCTGACATAAAAAAAATGTATCGGCAAATTTTGATAGATGAATCCGATAGAAACTTGCAAAGGATCCTCTGGAAGCCTAATCAATCTGCTCCTGTGGAAACTTACAGGTTATGCACTGTTACCTATGGTACAACCTGCGCACCATTTTTAGCGACTAGAGCTTTAAAGGCGCTCGCTGAAGAGGAACAAAATAACTACCCTGAAGCAGCCGCTAAACTTATAACGAATACTTATGTAGATGATATTTTGACTGGTAGTAATAACTTGCAAGCAGCTAAAGATTTACAGTATCAATTAATTGAGCTGTTAAAGAAGGGATGCATGGAACTCCATAAGTGGGTTTCAAACGATTCCGAACTTTTGAATGATCAAAAAAATTTAGAATATTCATTTCCATCAGAGTCTGACACAGTAAAGACTCTTGGAATGCTGTGGCGCCCAACATCCGACGTTTTCACGTTTAGAGTGGCTTGCAATTTAAAGAATAATTTCACAAAGCGAGAAGTTCTTTCAACTATTGCCAGATTGTTTGACCCGTTGGGTCTTATTGCTCCTGTGATTACAATTGCGAAATTATTCATGCAGAGACTTTGGCTTCAAAGGCTGAGTTGGAATGATCCAATTCCACCAAATGACTTGCATGACTGGATTTATTTTTTAAAGGACTTACCGGCAGTGAACGAGCTAGAAGTTTCAAGAAATTCACTCATCAACAATTCAAGTTCCATCGAGTTACATGCATTTGCAGATGCTTCTAGCAAGGCATTTGGCGCAGTTTTGTATTTGTGCTCCAAAAATGAATTAGGTGAAGTGCAATCCAGCATTTTGTGTAGCAAGTCACGTGTGTGTCCCATCAAAGCGATGACTATACCCCGTTTAGAATTGTCTGCAACATTGCTGTTGGCTCGTCTTGTATCCAAGGTGATATCAACTATTCAAGTGCCAATTAATCACATCTACATGTGGACTGATTCAACAATTGCGATATCCTGGATAAAAACTCCACCAGAAAGGTTAAAAACTTTTGTTGCAAACAGAGTAAGGGAAATCAATTTGTTGTGCCCAAATTACGATTGGAGACATGTAAAATCAGCAGACAATCCTGCAGATCTTATTTCCAGAGGTGTGTCAGCTAAAAACCTAGTGAACAATTCATTATGGTTTAATGGACCATCTTTCATAAATCAAATATGTGTTTACCTGTAGAAATTAATGACTCTAAAAATGATGAAGAATATCTTAAGGAAGTTAAAACTTCCAGTGAGCCAGTATTATCATGTAAAATTTCTGATGAATTTGTTACTAATATTTTGAATTTGAGTAATAATTATGCTAAAATTTGTCGTATTGTTAGTTATATTTTTAGATTTGTGTTTAATATGAAGTCTCCTACTGAAAGAAGGAAAGGTAAGTTGGAAATACAGGAGATCAAGGAAGCTTCTAATTTCTTGGTAAGAAAGGTACAATTGTCTGAATTTGCAGATGAAGTTAAAGTTTTACCTAAGAATGTTAATCTAAATCAGAGTAAAATTAAAAACTTGGCCCCATTTCTAGATGAAAATAATGTTCTTCGTGTGGGTGGCCGTTTACAAAGGAGTAAGCTAACTGTAGACGAAAGACATCCTAAGCTTCTGCCTTCCAATCACAGGCTTACAAAACTAATAATGTGCTCATTTCATTTAAAACATTTGCATGTAGGTCCCCAAACTTTACTGCACCTTGTCAGGCAGGAATTTTGGCCAATTGGCGGGAGGAATTTAGCCAGAAAAATAGTTAATGAATGTGTTGTTTGTTTCAAAAACAAACCAATCAGCTGTAACCAATTGTTAGGAAACCTGCCAGCTGAGAGAGTTAATCCTAGTCCACCATTCTCAAATTGTGGGATAGATTTCTGTGGCCCTTTTTTAATTAAATATAAAGGTCAACGCAAGGGTATCTTTCAAAAGATTTATGTAGCAGTCTTTATTTGTTTTGCTACTAAAGCAATTCATCTAGAATTAGTCACCGATCTAACATCTGAAGCTTTAATTGCAACTTTAAAACGCTTCTTTGCACGACGAGGCAAATGTTCTTGTATTTTCTCAGACAATGCTGGGAACTTTGTAGGAGCAAATTCAGAGTTGAAGAGACTGCTAAAATTAGTAAGTAACCCTGATAATAATTTAGCTAACTATCTAATTTCAGAAAGTATTAATTGGAAATTTATTCCTCCAAGATCTCCAAATTTTGGAGGTTTGTGGGAATCAGGAGTCAAATCCTTCAAACATCATCTAAAAAGAGCGGCAGGTGCTGTTAAATTAACTTTTGAAGAATTTTTAACTTTGACAGCTGAAATTGAAGGAATCTTGAATAGCAGACCCATTGTTCCAATGTCTTCTGACCCTCATGATTATTCAGCCTTAACGCCAGGCCATTTTTTAATTGGTCGTCCTTTAACGTCAATTGCTGAACCATCATTAATTGAAAGGGCAGATAATTATTTGTCTAGATGGAAAAGGGTAGCTAAATTATTGCAACAAATTTGGAAAAGTTGGAAGCGGGATTATTTAAATAATCTTCATCTTAGAAACAAGTGGCAATTTACAAAGGATAATGTGAAACCTAATGATATGGTAATACTTAAGGACACTGATTTGCCTCCATATAGATGGAAATTAGGTAGAATCCAAGAAATAGTTAAGGGTTCAGATGGTTTAGTCAGAGTAGTAACCGTCAAGGTTGCAAATGGCATTGTTAAAAGAGGCATAAGCCAAATATGCTTGCTTCCCATAAATAATTGAACATTTGTAAATTACACATGATATTAAATTGCTTTATATAATTGATCTTAATGTATCTCCAAAGGATATACAGTACATTTGAATTTCATATATGTATATATTTTATTTCTTTTTTGTAATGTATAATGTGCATATTGTTTTGTATCGAATGTTTATATGGCAATTTGTTTAATTTGTAATCGTATAATTGTATCTGTAATTGAAATTGTATAATTTCAAGGCGGGAGTATGTTAAGATCAACGTCATGTGCCCCGCCCACATGAACAGCGCCACCTACTGGCAAATGTAAAACTATTCAGGAAGCTACAAGCTTTCATACTGTAAACATCAATCTCCCATTAAGCGGAGTAATCTCCCGATTAAGCGGAGCAAATTCTATAATAACTATGTCCCATAGCGGATAAATTGTAAAGGTCCCATTTAAGCGGACAACAAAATAAATAATTCTTTAAGAGGTCCGTCGTATTGATTTCATACCTCTCCAAAGGGCACTTGTTCTGTGACAAGGTGACCAGACAGGTCTAGATGTCCTTAAATCTTATCAGAATTCCAAAGCTTACTGGGAAATGAGACTAGGCATACATTTACACTTCACCCCCCCTCACCCACTCCATTTCCCAAAAGGGTGGTCTTCATCTGTTTTGAAATTTGAACAATAGCTATTTATTCAGGGATAAGTTGAATATCTACAATGAGTCTTAATAGACGGAAAAAATAACAAAATAAAACGAAAAAAAAAGCATTTGAAAATCCAAATATTATTATAAAGGGAGAAAATAATACTGAAATTTAGATTGAAAAAATCGTTTTACAGAGGTTTATTGTTCAAGAGAATATCGCACTATTGAGGGGAGATTAGCATTAGTTTATATGCAAAATCACCGGGACCACAAAACATTATTGTAGTAGAGGGAGTTATTGTTGTATCGGGTATCGTTGTAGCGAGAGTTTACTGTATACGCACAAACAAGATTAATGCAACAGCTGAAATCATAAATTTGAAGAATATATTAACCACTTAACCTTTTTATTTCCTTTACTTTAATAAGATGACACCTTTTATTCTGGAAATATTTAATTATTTTGATTCCAATGGAAATCCATTGAATATTCGACTTATCTATGTAATCGAAGTAATTTTAATATTGAATTATAATCGTGAATGATTAATTCTCTGTTTGAAAATATCCAAATTCGATAAACATGTGCACGTATGACACTCGGACAAAACAGTAAAGCAATTAAAAACATGAAATTACAATGAAATAATATTTTTGATTTGCAGGCATTTATTTATATCTTAATTATATAATTTCATCCTTAGTTTATTCTAATTAATCTTGTACACTTTCCCAGATCTGTGAACTGCATTTTAAAGAGGAAGACATAGTAAGAAATATGGAACATTTTCACGAAGAAAGCGGTTGTACTTGGAGAGCTCCTCTTAAATATCCAAGACTGAAACCGGATGCTATCCCAGTTTATGTCAAAGATTATTTTCAGCCTACTGTATCCCAAGTAAGAGAAACAAGTTAGAAGAGATACCGCTGGAAGCAAAAGCAATTATGACAAAGTGAAAAAGCACATTTCAAAGCTCATCGATTGTCTTAAATATCAAAATTTAAACCCATTTTGGTCCATAATTAAAAAAAAGGATAATATAATTATTCGTAATATTTCTGATGAAATTCCATAAATGTAAAATAAGATTGAAAGTGTGAAGTAAATTGAAAGAAACAAGCACTGGCAAACTAAATAAGTATACATTTCCTTCAGTTATTAATAATATAAATGAACCATGGGAAGTAATTAGAATAATTTGCAAATATCAGTTATAATAAGGATATTAATGCTCACTCTTTTTTGGAAATTATAATTGAATTGCTCACTAAACTAAAAACTTTTGAAAATGTAAAACATATAATTGATTTTCTCATTGAACAGGTTTAAAAATTGAATTTTTTTTAACAACTCCCCTGAAACGACGGATTTTTTTTTTTTTTTTTTTGCAGTCTTTTTAACTTTATCTCGCCGCATTACGATTAATAATCAGCAGCAAAGCCATGTCATGTTTTTCAACACTACCAAAAATATTTATTTCATTCAAACTTCCATATGATTCTAAATGAGATTTATATTTTCTGATTGGTACGGCGCGCCTGCTAAAATGCATATGGCACAACTGGTTAAACGAGAACAATTCTGGAAATTGCTTGTATTATCTAGATTTTGATTCAACTCAACCTTTGCTTGTTTTTTTACACTAAAAGCAGTACATAAAGTTGAAAGTGGAGAACTTGCGAAATATGCATACGATCTTACACTGGAAGCATTATGCCCTTCTAGTATTGAAAGACTAAATGCCAAATCGGCATTATAAATCTTTAATCCTTTATTTGTAGAGAATTTGCTAGTATCTGGAGGAGGAAGAATAACATTGAACATATTAAAGAATTTTCTGAATATATTCAAATTATTTGCAATTGGTGGTCTATTGTAAATGTAAAAACTGTTTACTATGGTTTGCATAAAAAAAGTTACATTTCAAGAACCTTTTAAAAAGTGATACTATGTTATTTCATAATTAAAAAAAATCTCGCACTACTGTTTGAAGAAAAACTTCATGTTAAAAATCATTGCGCTTCAGCAACATTTATTATTGTTAATATATTAGAAGAACCAGAAAGTTTTCTAGAAGCAGAATATTGTCAAAGTCAAACATCAATTCTTGCTAAGCACTTAGTTTGGATTTGCACTAATGTATTTCTTAATTTTTTTTTTTTTTTTTTTTTTAAAAAAAAAAAAAATATTGAAGGAAAAGAAAAATTAACAAATAAAATAATTTCATAAAAAACGTAAACTTCGAGCTTTAGAAGATTAAACTTTTTTATATATATATTTCTGTTTTAAAACTATTTTAGTGATTTTAAATTGCTCTAATTGAAATTTTTCTTGTATGTTAATCATTGATTTACACTGTTGATTTATGTAATGTATTTTTCTATAGTTTGTTGTGAAGTATATATAATATAGTTAATCAGCAATGTTGTGTATATCTTGCATTATAATACTATGTTTGCAATTATACATTTCTAATATACCTTACTCATAATTTTATTGATATAATTGGAATTATTCAAAAATTTAGAAAGTCCCGACTTGCTTTTATCATGTAAAAATCTGTTTAAATAAATTATTGATTTCAGTTGTCTAATTCATCGCCTTTTCTTCAAAATTTAGGAGAAATTGCAATTATTGCATTCCAGTACATCTTTTAATTAGTTTTGCATCTTGCCAAAGCTTGCATACTTCGTGTAAAAATGTTTTAAATAAAATGATTTAAAATGTCTTATGCTTGACAATTTCTTTTAAAACTTATGAGAGTTATTGGGTTGGTGCATAATTATCAGACATTTTTAAAGGATATTATCAGGTGTTCTTGATCACCATTTGTTATGAAGGAGGCATAAAAATTCAGCAGTAAATTGTTTAAATGATTAATCCGGAGCGTCTGCTTCAATAATGGAACGATGGACCACATTGAAGTTGTCGGCCTGCATTAAAGTTGTCAAGCTTTTGTGTCCTTCTACGGCTGACAAAAGAGCCTGTTCGAAATCCGATGATTGACTTCTTCCTGCCTTATCTTCCAATCCAGTGTCGCTAGATTTGAAACGGGCAAACCATTCCCTGCATTGACTATCGCTGAAGGTGCCTTCACCGATAACTCGTTGAGATCGCGAAATGACTGCCATCCTTCCACAAAGTGTTGGAGGGATGGACGAATGCAGCATGATGGAACGAATACGAGAATGACTAATGACACGCATTTTTTTAACCTAAATGAATATTCATAAATTTATAAACTATTGTTAACTTTTATTAAAATATAGCACGTCAAAGGAACACCCGATAATTATGCGCCGACCTAATATATTATATTTTGAAGTGAAATATCTGTATAACTGCTGGAATAAAATTTTAAAAATCAGATTTGAATGTTTAGAATTATTATAAATATTTATTGCGTATTTAATGAAATGTATATATTATTTAATATGTTATTATTATATTATTTAATATGATTTATATTTAATAAAACCTGTATTTTATAAAAGCGAAGCGATGTGTTTACTAGAGAAAACGTGAAACTGCGTTTCTCTTCCCGTTCGGATGTCGAGATCGTCAGACTTCTCTGGATGACTCATTCGAGCCGTCTGGAGGCTTTGTACTTTAGGAGTAGTTGTCTCGATGTTGTTAAATGTTATTAGTCCGGTAACATTCACTGCTCTGCTTTCCGGATCACCCGATGGACCAATAACCTAGCCACCTAAGAAATCTGTCCCTTCCCAAGGCCAGACTAAGACAGGGGCATGCATGGCAGTTGCCGCGGGCCCCAAATCGAAAAATACCATTTACAAATTCTATACACGATTCATTACTGAAGTAGTGAAACAGAGCCCCCCACCTTAAAGAATTTTTTACCCGGCGCCTCAAATAGGTTAAGTCTGGTCCTATCCCTTCCGGTCCAGAATTCCCTCAAAAAAGAGGCGGTGACATTAATTCTGGCCCTTTCTTCATAGAAGATGTTGTCTCGACCCTCTCCTGTACATCCAATCTCGGAGTCGTTCAAAGCATCTAGTTCGGACGATTTTCACTGTTTTGCTGTCCAACCCAACCCACTCCAGTACAATATTCAAATGAACATCACCGAAATTTTAGTCTTTCCATCTCAGATTTCAAAGACAGAAGAGGTTGCGATGTTAATTCTGCATTTTCTTTATATCAGATGTTGGCCTAACATTATCCTATATATCTAGTTCCGGCTTCGTTTACCGTTCAACGTATCTAGTCTCGGTGGTTTTCACTGATCTTTTTTCCAACCCACCCCAATCCAGTACAGTGTTAATCTGACCACTAACAAACTATTAATCCTTCCCATTCCAACTCTCAGAGAAAATAATCAGTGACCGTGCCTTTGTTTTGCCTAAAATGGTGGTAGAATCACCTTTCAATGTCTGATTCTATAATGTTCTTCAACAAGCTATACCAAATTTTCCATCCTGATTCATTCACTAAGTATCAGTTGAGATACGAGTTACAGTTTTATTAATTGACTGCATTTTGATATGAATACATCCCAGATGAAATTCAGTAACTATTTCTTAATACTCGTGATTGTTTTGTTAATAATGTTCTATATATAGGATGAGTATTTCATATGGTGAATTTACTAATAATTCTTTACATGAAACCCAAAATAGACGTATTCTTTTTCCTGTCAGATTTGACTTTTAATAATAGACATATTATTTCCCCTTTCTTAGACCTTTAGTTATGGCCTTTACAATCCCAAAACCCAACTTCCTCAAAGTAAATCCAGTCCCGAGTAGCATTAATGTTATATACATTTTAAACTTATTTTCTACTCCGTGCCTCTCCTATCTATTTAGTTACCACTATTATCTAATCGGGCGATTTCTTCTCTACAATAGAGGGCCCGATGGCCTGGTGATAAAGTCTCGGTTTCGAAACTGGAGGGCTTTAGGTTCGAGACCCGATTCCACCGTAGAACCGTCATGTAAGCGGGTCTGTTGCACGTTAAACATCCGGGTGAAACTTCCTCTCACTGGTGTGGTAAGGTACAATTCAGGCGTTCTCCTCGTCATGTTACCGCGGCTCAAAATGACGAGGTCCGTCCCAAAATATCTTCAGTGTTTTGAAACGGGACGTCAATAGAATTAACCTAAACTAAACCTTCACTACAATAGTTAAGAGGTAGCTTAAAAGATGTTATAAAATTACTTTGATAATCTGTATCACAGGCGCCAATCATGGCCGTGAATATATTAACTTTTTTTCTAGTATTAACTGAAATCTCATTTGCATTTATTTGCAGACTACCCCTGATGCTGAATCAGAACCTATTTCTGAAACACCCATCACCATCAAGCAAGAAGTTGTTGACCCTGAGAGCGAACCTGTTATCAAAAACATCCTCTGTGCAGAAGATTTGGCATCATCTTCAAACAGCTCATTTTCTTCCAGCAATGTACCACCTAGTCTTGAAAGCGCCAATCCCGATTCAACCAACGTGGAGGAAGGATCGGAAGCAAAGAATGTTTCGAATAAACCACCGAGAAAAAGAAAAATAGACACTTCACTACCAGATACTGATGCAAGTACCTCAAAGACCACACGAGCCAAACAGCAGAGACGTGCCAAACCATCCTCGCCATCAAAGAGAAACAGATCTGCCGGTACATCAAAGAAATCCGCTGGACATTCCATTTCGCCGACGAAAAACGCTGAAGATACAACTAGAGAGAGGCTCCAATCATCGCTAAGAGATTTTGAAAACATTCCATCGGTTAGTTCCAGAACTGATGGCGAAAGGCACAGAGATTTGTTCGACGTGTTTGCAGATTTCATCGCCCAGAAACTGAGGGAGATGAATTGGGACAACTGCGCCACTGCCTTGAGGGATATTCTGGACATTGTCTTCAAAGCAGGTCAGGAAAAACGGGACAGTGAAGAAGACAGTGACATTTCGAGTCAGTCTTCCACTTCATCAAACGAGGACTAGCTTTGAGTGATTGTGTTTAATTCCAAAAACAGTGAATTCGTGTGAACATTCATTTATTGAAATTATTGCCATGAAAGTATCTATAAACTTAGTTATTTTCATGTCAAACACACAGCAAATAAAATTTAATTATTTTACCACGTCGTTTTGACCATTTCTATGTACAGTAAAAGCTCCTTATTCGCGCTTCCTTCATTCGCGTTTTCACTATTCGCGGATTAAAAAAATGCGACCCAATTCCTACATTCGCGGATCTAATAAGTACGTACTTAATAATAAAAGGATTCCAATAGGTATCCAACCCAATATCATTTGTAAATGCCGTCAAATGGACTAATAAAGAAAGTAAAATAGATCTTATCACAACTTTGACTAAAGTATGTTGTTAAATGCAAACTGCAAACATAGCCGAAATCGCGAATGGAATAGGACGAGATGGGTTCGAACAGATAGAATTAAGTGACATTCAGGAATGGCTTGAATCGCCAGATAAAGATCTGACTGAAACCGACTTGGAGGGAATATTAAATTCACAGCCCATTGAAGAAGAGGCTTCAACAAGCACTGGAAACGTGACATTTCATTTGAAAAATCTTAGTTAAGAATGGCAAATAAGCTTTGCGATATCTTTATGAACAACGATCCCTCTAAGGAAAGAATCGACTGTGAACGAATTATGCTAATGCGACTGCTGCGCATCAGTCTGAATGGAAGGAGCTTTTAAAAACTGCCAAGCAAGGGAAAATCACAAAATTCTTTAAACCATTGCCTAAGCCTTAAGATAATTAATCAAAACTGTCAAAAACTTCAATTAAATTTATATATATATAAAATATAATATTCATTTTGTACCCTAGGAACGTATCCCATGTAAATGACCATCCCGTATTCACGGTTTCTGTATACGCGGCATATCTATGGAACATATACCACCGCGAATAAAGAGCTTTTGCTGTAAATTAGATTTTTTGGTAGATTCTGTACTTTATGATGAGTAAACACCGTCGTCCTGGCATAGGGGTAGCGCGTCTTTCCAGTGATCTGGGCGTCCCGGGTTCGAGACCCGGCACAGGCACGGCTGTTCTTCTGTGTTCTCGCCGCGGTGGCCTGGTGGTAAGATCTTGGCTTCGGAACCGGAGGGTTGCAGGTTCGAGGCCTGATTCCACCGAATAACCGACGTGTAAGGGGTCTCTTGCACGTTAAATCTGTCAGGCCAAATGTTTTCCCGCTGGTGTGGTATGGAGAGGGGGATTGCCAACTCGGCTGTCGTCCGCATCGTCTGACAAAATTACGAGATCCGTCCCAAGATAGCCCTGGTATTGCTTTAAAACGGGACGTTAATATAACTAAACTTCTGTGTTCTATCTGAGGTGAGTGAATGTGTCTCCCTATAAAAAGGGGTTGTGCAAGCGAATTTGACGCATGGAGTAGCTAAGTCGCACTCCTGGCCCTAGTTGGTGGTGCTGGAAAAAAAGATACGCTTATTCAGCTTTAATCGCTGATATATAACTGTCATTGGATTTGTAAAGTGCCGTAAGTCACAACAACAACATGATGAATGAACACCAATGCGAATGGTCTCTCCGAAACTTTTTCATATACTCCCTAGAAATTAATTTATGTATTATTAACATCTTGCTTATTTGTGCGCCACCAATGACAGGCGACACCATATGTAACACTATAAAGGCCTTATCACACTGCAAAATATCGTCGGCACTTTCCGTCTGCAAACGACAACGAAAGTGACGTCACTTTTAAGTTCAGTTTAAGTTCCACATGATTGGTTGAATTTCGTTTGCGGACAATATTTCCGCCACTATCGTCGGCATTTTCAAGCTGGTAAAAAAAAGTTGCCAATGACGAAAAACTTGCTTGACCGGAGGAAAGCTTGCTTGCTTTTGAGGAAAACGGAAAATTGCTTACTGAAAGTGCGGACGATATTTCGCCATGTGATAAGGCCTTAAAACCCCTAAACCCTTAAACCATGGCTCTTTGTATTTGCATATATCTGCCATCTCACCCATTATAGGAATAGTCTCACCTATGGGCTTCGATCGAGAATTTCCACAAATGAACAGAAAATTATAAGTGCAGGGAAAGAGGACAAAACGCGTTGAACTCAAGGCGCGCACGGGTCGTCGGAACGGAGCTTAAGTAATTAAGTGCGACTGTCAACGCATCAACCGCACGCCACTGGTGAACAACAGTTACGAAAGAGGCTATTAGTATTGTGGCGTTTTTCAGAAATTTTGTTCAGAAATTACGATATGAAATCAGTACCAGCAATACGAATCGGAAAATATTTCGAAATTTGTTTATAATGACGTCACACTCTGAATCACAGAGTGGGCAGTGGTGGAAACCAATGATATTGATGACCAATGATCGATTTCCTTCTATACATGAAATAGGGTAGGGAATGGGAATACTGACCTACCGTCACAAGAAAAACCGTGAACATGGCTATTGTAAGTAGAGAGTCTAAGTAAGGAGAGATGTGGGCATTTAAACAGACTTCAACAATTGGCTAACTAAACGCTCTTCATTACGCGATAAATTCATTTCGCTTGTGCTAATGCCGGTTCTTAACCGGTTATTTTGTCACCAAACGAAATGCAATCCTTTCCTTCACCCCCAAAACGTAATAGAACATCTCGTTTCCAAGCCGACTGATCCCTACTTTTAGGGTTTTTCTCGTGACCGTAGATCAGTATGCTGCCCGGTTGTCCGAATATAAATTAAAACGATAGCTGCAAAATAAAGGGAACTAGGTGGATAAATTTACACAAATTTAACACCGGCTGGCACTGATATTGATACATAGATTCAAATTTTGTTTGTTAATATTTGGAACCAAATCAAATAATCTACTGTTTACCTGTCGATATTTTCGGAAGTACGTTAACGCGATAACTCAAAAACGCAATAACTTAAATATTTTAAATTTGGTATGGGATTTTGTGGCTGCAATTGTAGTCTTGTTTCAAATGCTGATTTTCGTTTAGGAAAAATGCATCTGAAACACAGATTCGGTTTTCGGATACTATTGAATGCATGTAGGAACGCATCGTCAAAAAAAAAAAAATAAAAATAAAAAAATCGCCAAGACATCATACAATAAATTCAGTAACAATGCTTGATTCATGCCAAACGTCGGTATTCCGTAACTATTGTGTGCCAATACTAAGCAAAGCATTCTTTCTGCCTTATCTAACTTTCACGATTTTTTTATAGAGGGGGAAAAAGATAATAATCTTATTAGATAATATGCGAGATGATTCTGCTAAAACTACACCTGCGATTTTATAATTATTGTATTACGCAAGGTAAAATAGACTTAAAGCCTGTAACCTTCTCCATGTTGGCCACGGTGGCCTGGTGATTTGGTGGTAAGGTCTCGGCTTTGGAAGGTTTCAGGTTCGAGATTCGATTTCACCGAAGAACCATCGTGTGTGTGGGTCTCTTGCACGTTAAATCTGTCAGGCCAAACGTCCTCCCGCTGGTGTGGTTCAGTTCAGGTCCTCGTCATCTAACCGTGGTTCAAAATGACGAGGTCCGTCCCACAATAGCCTTCGTGTTGCTTTAAAACGGGACGTTAATCTAACTAAACAAAACTTCTCCATGTTATTAAAAAAAGATAACCAATATTAAGAAAGCCATTTGCCACTATACCACCATTACCATAATATATATTTAAAAAAGCAGTCACATTAATTTCTTAAATTAAGTTATCCGACCACGTTCGAAGGAAAAAATTTGAAAAACTGGATTTCTTAGAAATTATTTGTGGTTTTTAGACGTATTGTCCATAATAAACACTACAATTACAAAAATATGTTTGAAAATATGACATATTTTCATAAATAAGAAAATTTGTTAAAAATGTCAATGAAATTTAACCAAAACGGTTAACATTCTACCCAAAAATATAATACAGCAATCCTATATTTCTTTGTACACAAGTTATAGAATTCAATGATGAAGGAAATGAACCAAAATCTAAGAAAGATTTTGAGATGCAAAGAAATTACGGGTAAAAATATACGTATAGATGCGTTTTTCCCCTCATAGCTTAAATAATTCCCTCATAATTCATAGCTTAATATTTCTAAAAACACTTCCAAATGGAAAAGCATTCAACCAACACTAAAACTTTTGATTCATTTCATTGCCCATGCCATTTAAAACACACGCTGAAATTTTTACGTAAATACCCCTGTTAGTTTTGGAGATATGTTAACGGATGGAAGATTTTTATGAAAATTCGAGTTTTGAGAAAATTTAAGCGAAAGACAAATTTTAGTTGAAAAATGTGTGACCCTGGATACAATAGATCAGGCCTTCTTTTTCTTAGAAGAAATAACTTTTTTGGGTAGAGAAAAATCTGAACTATAAGAAATAAGAAGAATTGTTTTTAGAAATCGCAATGTGGTCGATAACCAATGTTTTAAACGTTGTCGGATACCATAAATTGATTTTTTTAAAAACCGTAATTGTTTTTTTAATTATCAGAACCCGTATTTCATAATGAAAAGGAGTTTCTTTAATTAGACTCTACGCAGGTTTTCTTTATCTGTGCAGCTGTTGCCATCCACATTGCAAAGAATAGTAATACCACGCAAAAGAAATCGGCTACCTTCATTGTATAAACACAAAAAGTTTGCTGTACGTGAGCTCTGCAATCAATAGAAGTTAAAACATCCAATCAAAATAGAAAAATTCTTGGCTTATCTGTGTAAGCAGCTGAAAACCTCACCGCTGTTCTATCTTGCGGTGATTTTGAACAACCTGTTGCTTGTTCTTCCAGCTGGCAGCTGCATCTGCAAGCACTTGTTTCCAGGGAATATTTTTAATCGTTGACAAACATTTCGAATGGATTTTGATGCTGTTTCGAAGGCACGTTGGGGAAATAAAGCGGTAACACATGCTGCTTGCTTTACATCAGATGCTGTGTTTTGAAATTCGTTAGGAAAGAATGCTGATTATTGGGGGACGTTAATAGTGGTTGCGTTTGGATTAAGTAACCAGATTTTATGTATTTCTTTCCAGAATCCTTTCTATATTGGAAGAGCTGGGGATGAATAAAAAAAAAATAAGAAACAGTTCCATATAAGGTATCCGACTACGTCCGATGGAAAAATTTTAAAAAATTGAATTTTTTAAAAACTATTGAAAGTTATAGTTTTTAGATGCATTGTCAACAATAATACAAAATACTATAAATGCAACCAAATTATTTGAAAATATAACGTATATAAATATGTATTTCGAGAAACAAGAAAATTTAATGTAAATTTCAATGAAATTTAACCAAAACGGTTGACATTGTACAAAAAAATATAATACAGCAATACTGTATTTCTTTGTACACAAATTATAGAACTCAATGATGAATGAAATGAACCAAAATCTAAGAAAGATTTTGAGATGCAAAGAAATTACGGGTAAAAATATACGTATATATGCAATTTTTTCCATAAATTCTCAACTTTAATTTTTTTAAATACACTTATAAATGCAAAAGCATTTCAACAACACTAAACCTTTTGGCTCATTACATTGCCCGTATAATTTAAAACACGCTCAGAAATTTTTATGTAAGCACCTCTATTAGTTTTTGAGATATAATTTTAACGGTGGAAAATTTTTAGGAAAATTGATGTGAAAGACAAATTTTAGCTGAAAAATTTGTGACACTGGCCAATTCTTCCTTTTCCTAGAAAATATAACCTGTTTTGGAAAGTGGAAAGTCAGAACTACAAGAAATAAGAATTTTTAAAAAAATTCGGCAGTGTGGTCGATAACCAGTGTTTTTAACGTAGTCGGATACCTTAATTCAAGGTACTTGGGTGGCTTTATTATGTATACTAGCCGCTTTTAGCGACCAGCTAGTTGGCCATTATTAATGCTCGCTAAAATATTCAATTAATATTTTATGCAATTTGTTCCCCTAATAGGCTATCCAGCAAAATATTTTTAAGCTTCAAATTTCGATAGTCATATCAATCACTTATATTTTTACATTGTCCTTAAGTCATTGTTATGCATCTCACTAATTTTCTTCTAGCCCCTGTAAAATTCAATTTTAACTCTCAGCACCCGATGTCTCCTCTCAGGCACCATTCAAGGCAGCGCATCATTTTGTCGTTTTATTTTAATATTTTCTTAAATTTTGACTGGCAAAAATATGTAGATTGATTTTCCCGGAAAGTACAACATAAAAAAATTTATACGATTCATTTTTTGGAGCAATAAACAAGTCCTCTTATTCGGCAAATATTATTTATCAGAGCGCTAAAAGTTAAACGAAGGTGGAAATAATGAAATTACATTTAATATAAAGACATATTTTAGTGAATCCCAACAGGACTTAAGAAAATATAAATATGAGAATTGATAACGCAGTCGTTCGGCATTGAAGTCTTACATTAACTACTAAATAATTTTCATAATTTTTAGTATCTCAACGAATTAATTCAACAACACTTTCACGGATCAATGAAACATTCAGTTTTTAGTTCGATTTAAGCCAAAATGAGCGTCTCTTGTTTGTTCAGTAGCGCCAACTAGGGCCAAGAGTACGACTTATCTACTTTATGCATCACAATCGCTTGCACAATCCCTTTTTACAGGAGGGCGCATTCACACAACTCACAGATGAACAACCATGCTTGAACCGGGATGAAAAGGATATCAATAACAATTTTTTTTTTCGGTTTATAAATATGTATAAAAAATTTATGAAGTCTAAATTTTAAGCAGTCCTTTGGTCCTAAGGAATCACATTCTTGATTCTCCAACTTTTTAATAAATAAATAAACGTTTGTATTTTCTGCGTTCAAATGTGAGCGATTGAACAAATTTGGGATAGTACAATATTAAAACAAAAAAATATTTTTATAATCTAGGTCCATCACTCTTAAGAAACTCTGGAAGATGATTGACTTCTTTGAGACGGTCGATGAAGTGATCTGTTATCACTCGTTTTTATAGAATGATGATGATGTGAAAATTTTCATAAGTCGATCATATTTAGCGATTGATTTAATTAATTAAAATGCAACTTATTTTAAAATCATCTGAGAACAAGATGTTTTGGTTTAAGATTTTTTTGAGGCCTCAACATGCAACAAATTGGCGGCTTACAGCTTTAGATGCATCCATTTTTCGCTTTTAGGGTTATTAGAAAATAATGCAGAAGTTTGTCACATTTGGCGATTCATCGCCAACTAAAGTTATAATTTGATATGCAAATTATACATTCTCTGAATTCATACGAATCGTCTTGATTAATTTGTTATTAACCGGTTTAAAACAATCACGAAACTATCGGATTACGCGTGCTTCGATATTTAGAAAAACGATAGCCGCAATAATATTTAATATTTTTTTCTTCTCAAAATCGATCGAGCTTCAAAATTTTGTTTGCCAGCAAGAAAAATCAAAAATTAAAGTTTGTATATAACGAGACAGAAAGAAATCTCGTGATTGTTTCAAGCCGGTTTAAATTAGTTAATGACTTAAATTAATTAAAACAACTAATGACTGAAGAAATAATATTCTCGCATGGGATGGAAATTTGGTATTATGGATATCATTTTCACTTTTTTTTTCTTTAACCCCTTAATTGTTTTATTTTCTTTACTGTCTAATAAGATGACACCTTCTATTTGGGGAATATTTTCTTATTTTGCTTCAAATAGAAATCCATTGGATACTTGATTAATCTATTAATTTGAAATCATTTTAATATTGAATTATAATCGTTATGAAGGGTTTATTTTTTGCTTACAACTATCAAAATTCGATAGACCGATGCACGTATGATACTAGGGAAAAGCAGTTAAAGGATTAATATTAGCGTCTGAAGAATATTTTGTTAAATATGAACTCCCAGAGCACAAGATATACGTAAAATTTTAAAATTCATAATTCATCAGCCTTTATTTACTTAAATTATATAAAATATAATTGTTTCATTTGGGACATTTATTAACAGATCAATAATCGTGAGTTGCGCTCTATAACTTACAGCACTACTTTGAGTTTTAATCTATTAACTCAAATATTGTCTTTTTAATTACGCTTGAATAATTCAATAAGTAGCGAATAAAAGCATTAATTTTACTTCTCGCTTGATTCAGGTAAATTTTTAGTAAAAATATTGATATCAATCACTAATTTTTAATTATTAATCTAATTCCAAAATAATTTTTATACTTTTTTTTCGTATTTTTATTTGTGAATTTTTATCCCATGTTTGTTTGTTATGTCGATAAATCCTGAAATTTTATAAAGTTTTATGCATATCATTGATTCCACCTCCTAGCTTAGGGGTAGCGAGTCTTCCCCGTGATCTGGGCGTCCCGGTTCGGGAATGGTTGTTCTGTGTTCTATCTGTGAGTAGTGTGAATGTGCCCTCCTGTAAAAAGGGTTTGTGCAAATGAATGTGTGTGACATCTTCATTTGAGCTAGAAGTCAGACTTCTGCCTTCCGGGTGCTCAGGGATCTTTACCCTCAGAAGCTACTGCACCCTCTTTCCGTGGAAACACGGACACAACATCATCATCAACGATTCCACCGAAGGACCGTCGTGTAAAGGCCTTTTCACACGGCGAAGTATCGTCTGCACTTTCCATCAGCTATTTTCCATTTCTACCCTCAGAACCGATCAAGCAAGTTTTTCATAATCGACAACTTTTCCTAACCAGCTAGAAAATGCCGACGATAGAGACGGAAATATTGTTCGCAATCGAAATTTAACCAATCATGTGAAACTTTGAAGTAACGTCTCGATGATGTCATTTTCTGCTGACGGAAAGTGCAGACGATATTTTGCCTTGTCATAAGGTTTTAAGAGGGTCTGGTGCACATCAAATCCATCTGGACCAAACGTCTCTCACTGGTGTAACGTGGTAGTTGTGAGGGGGACGGGTATGCCAGCCCAGGCGTCGTCCTCGTTATCTGACTGCGAATCAAAATTACGGAATCCGTCTAAAAAAGCCCTAGTGTTGCTTTAGAACGGGATTTTAATATAACTGAACTAGGTTATTGCTTTTTAACATGTGGCAACTTCTTGGAAAACTTTTATCCGTTGCAATTTCTTCTAATTTTATCACTAGAGAGAAACCGGTACAATTAGAGAAAGTATAAGAAATTGCTATTAGTACTAGAAAGTACTATTAGTACTAGAAATTAAAGAGAAACAGTAGGTAAAAGAGTGATATTTTCCTGCTCTTATTGATCTGAGCGAAAGGAATTGTGGATAGGAATTGTTTACAATGGTCGATCATCACGTAGACAAAATGTAAGCTTGCATCTAGAATTCAGCTAATCACAGCTTTAAACGTGCGCTTTGATTTTACATTTGACAATCTTTGATTGATCTAGGGGTATATATGTCGCATTTTTTCTCTTAGGTGCATCAGCATATAAGGCAGTGTTTCACTTCCCTCGTCCTTGGGAAAATGCACATCAAGAATCAGTTTTCGATCCAGATTTCGTAACTTTATCTCAGGAATTCTTATCGATAAGTAGCTGACCTATAAGTGGATAAGACGGTGCTGAAAAACGAGTTTTTTTATCCTCTACTCAGCTGATTTGGATTATCACACTGCCGTAACAAAGATATGTAAGATTACTAAACAAGCCTTCGCGATTGTTTACTTGTAAAAGTGGCGTTTTTTTGTGGTTTGGTGATAAATTGTTGATTGAAAGTCGTAATGTGTTTGCCATTTAAGGAAAGAAAAATTACATGGAATATCAAAATAAATTTTTGATGAAGAAAATAAAATCATTTGAAACCCAAACGATTTTTTTTTCGAAAAGAAAAAAATTAGTAGAAGTTATTTGTAAAGAAATAAGAAGATAAAAAAAACTTGTGAACTTTTAATAAAAACCTGAAAGATAATAAAATCATACGATTATAAATTTTCATTTGTCACAATATCAAAATTTGTAAGCTTGTGTACAAAAATTCAAGAACTATATTTTTAAAACGTAAAGTAAACTCTTCTTGCATACAGCCGACCACACCGCCACCACTAAACGCAGCAGTATCGACAGGATTTGTTGTGGTCGACTGCTGAATAAGTATTGTCCAACCTTACACTGACCAAACAAACTCCCAAAAAAGTGAATGCCGTGGTGGCTTGATTTTAGGTTCGAGACCCGATTCTACTAATGAACCGTCGTATAAGAGGGTCTGGAACACTTCAAATCCGTCGGCGTCAAATATCCTACCACAAGTGTGGTGTGGAAGCTTGGAGAGGGGGCGACTCAGATGTCATCCACGTCATCTGATCACGGTTCAAAATGACGAGGCCCGTCCCAAATTATCACTAGTGTTGCTTTAAAATGGTGCGTTAATATAACTGAACGAATATAACTGCCCACACTAACGAATCAAATAATAATTTTAACCGGCAGAACAGACAAGCTTCATCATCAACAACAGAAAATATCAGCAAAGTTAACATATTTTAATGAAATTCTAAAATACTGAGAATAAGAGTTCTGTATTTAATGAATGCTGCCAACAGAAAAAGATAAATTTAATTGATTTCAGAAGAAGATGCAAGAAATTTTAACGCAAACAAAACAAGAAAGAAAGAAAATTGTGAGAGAGTGATCGCCCAAACTATTTTGTATAAACTCAATAAAATTCTGATCCTCCCATTCCTCAGCATAAAATTGTAAACTTTGGGTGAAGTTACGAATACCTTTCATGGCATTGATGAGCGATAGTTACGAAATATTGATCTTTGCCGTGAATCTAGTATTTTTACTGAATCTGTCCTTTGAATAAGTATTTTGGATGCCTTTCCAGCAGCTTATTGATACCAAAATGTAATACGAAATTGTAATTGTATATAAATTTTATTAATTAAAGTAAAGTCACGAATACCTTGCATTGCATTGGTGAGCGATAGTTACGAAATGCAGACCTTTGCCGTCAATCTTGCATTTTTACTGAATCTGTCCTTTGAATAAGTATTTTGGATGCAATACTTTTTCTATGCATCCTATACGAGAAAGGAAAAAAAAACCTTTTAAAAATTAATTTTCATTCGAGATTATTATTTTTTAACAGCTATTAAAATATTAAAAAAACTTATAACACATCTTTTTTTATGGTACATGGTATTTATTTCTTATTTATATAACTAAATAAATACCGACAATTACAATACTTTAATACAATTACAATACTTTACAATACAATAATGACACTTTTTATGGCACAAGGTATTTATTTATATCAATATTTATTTATTTATTTATATCAATATTTATTTATTTATTTATTTATATAAATATTTATTTATTTATATAAATAAATAAATGCCGACCATTACAATACTTTTTCTCTGCATCTTATACGAAAAAGTAAAAAAAAAGCATTTTAAAAATTAATTTTCATTCGAGATTATTATTTTTTAACAGCTACTAAAATATCAAAAAAAAAATGGCACACGGCGCTTTTCTTATTTCATTGTGCAGAGATATTAATATATTGAACTAAAGTATTAAAAAGTGTCTCTTTAGTATACTGCAAACGATATCATTACGATCTTTTTTTTCCCCCCTTTTTTCTTTTTTTTATTCTATCGCCGTGTTTGTTCCGTATTATTGAAATGTTCAATTATCGTTTGGCTTCGAGCTAGAATCCGTTTCCGCAGAATAAAATCCACATGCATCAGCCGCTGAAAGACAAGGTATTTTCATTGAGTGGCACATCCGTTCGCCCTGTCCTGGCAACGGTGTGTCTGTCCAACCATGCGTAAACAATTTGCCCTTGCGAATTTCAAATATCCCAGCGCACACTGCGCAACAACTGTATCCTGCGCCGCCGATACCTCGTTTGAGGTCATTAATTTGGCATTCACAAGCCGATAGTCAATAAAAAGGCTATCCCATTAAAAAGCTGCTGTTGAGCATTGCAGGAATTGCGTGTTGGCATTGAAATTGAAACCGACGAGCATTGCAGGGATAAAAGAATTAAGAATTTTTGCTCGTGTATGTGCACTCGAAATATTGTGGACTATCGTATGCGAATGCAGCAAATATATATAGATATGTATATGTAGGAAAAGGCAGCGACCAGTATTTATGTAAAATGTATTCATTAATATTTAAAAGGACAAAAAACTATACAAACAAACTATAACTAAACAAACATTTAGCACATAAAAAGATACAGAGTGTCAGCTGTATGTCCTACAGTCTCAGCGCCGAATTCTCGCCTCCCATAATGGTGGTGAAGGATCGCATGATTGATGGCCAACATGGCATCACACAAGATTTGATCCGAGTTGAGAGATTTTAAGCAATTCCCATATATATATATATATATATATATATATAAACCTAATTAACTTCGATTTAATTTTTATTGACTTAAAAAATGGGTTTTAATTATTTTAATTGCTTTTATTGGTTGCATATATATATATATCCGCTTGGTTATTCAATGCATTAACCACCTCGGATGGTCTCACCAAAATTTTCTCGTGCTTCCTCTAATAAGGATGTTATACCAGAGAAGGCCTTACGTTGGATTGGCGTACAATAGTTACGAAATATTAACCTTCGACGTGAATTCAGCATATTTACTTGACCTAACTTATGATACTCGGCGATTAATCCATGACATACGGTGAATAATAATCGGAAATCAGATTTGTGTCTTAGACGCATTTTTCTCAATCAATTACAACAAAAATTTGACTCAGAACCTTTTACAATTTCTGGAAAAATCCCATATTAAATTTAGGTCTTCATGTTATCGCTTCTATATATTTCAAAAAATACAGACCGACAGACCATCAATCCCGGTTTGGATCTGGCTCAAAATTTGGAAGGTTTCTACACTACACTTTTTAAATATATGTACGAAATTCTATAGATCGAGTTTTCTTCATTTTGTAATTATCGTGTTAAATTATGTTCGAACACTTGGACAGACAGACTGCACAAAATTTGTTTGAAATCTATAAATTCGGTAAAAAGCCTGTATACCAAATTTCATCTACTTAGATCAAAGCATCTTTAATTTATCTTCATCACAAATCAACATTTTCCGAATATGTGTTCTTTGAACTGAGAACTCTAAAACGTAGAGTTTCGTCAATATCTTGAAACCCATTCTAATTTATTCCTCTAATATTCCCTAAAAAAAATCGTTTTTTTCATAAATTAATTAATCGAATTATCACTAATAGATTGATACTCTTACTATATACGATTATAATTAATTTCATTATAAATTAATATTATTAAAATGAGTATTTTCAACTGCACTTTCAATTGCTGCATTTTATTCAGTAATACTTAACTACATAACATAAGAAACTTTCATTGCTTTCAATAACTGTATTCTTGCAATTCATTCTTATTCTTCTAATATTCAGCAGAAAATTCATCGTTTTTTTGCATAAATTAGTTAACCTAATTTTTATAACCTTTATTTATATAATCTAATACTATTACTATGTACTATTATAATTAAGTCTATTATAGATAAGTATTTTCAATTGCATTTTTTACAATATTCTATTCTATGCTATATTGCATAACATAAGAATCTTTTACTGAAAGCAAATTTATTAGCATTTAATTTTCCATAACTATATTTTTTTCATAACTATTATTCTTCTAATATTCATTAGAAAATTCCTCGTTTTTTTGAATAAGTTAATTAATAATAACCAATTTTTATAATCTAACCTTTTATAACCTTTATTTATATAACCTAATACTATTATAATTAAATATATTATAAATTAGTATTTTCAATTGTATTTTTTACTGTATTCTATTCAATGCTATATTGCATAACATAAGAATCTGTTACTGATAGCAAATTTATTTGCATTCAGTTTTCCGTAACTATATTCTTATAGTCCATTCTTATTCATCAGAGATTTCTTTATTTTTTGTATAATTAACCAAATTTTTACTCTATTACTATACATTGTTATAATTAATTTTATTATAGATTAATATTACTAAAATGAGTATCTTCAATTGCAATTGCATTTTATTACATAAGATAAGAATCTTATTGAAAACAAGTTAATAGCATCAAATTTTCCATAACGAGTTTTTTTTTTTTTAAAGAATATTTCTTGCTTTTTGCTTCTAATTTGACTACATATTGGTCTAAGAACAAAATAACGCATCGAGCAAAACCATTATTCAAAGCTTCACTGCACGAAGAAATCGTTTGGAAATTGTTGGAGACAATTCAAGAACCTCTCCTGGCAACAAGAACAAGTCACGAACATAGCATAATTTACCGAAAAGTTCTATCCGTTCGTGCAAGGTTATTTATTTATTTATTCTAAGTTCGTCGGTTGTTGTACCAGGTGGTGCTTCATCTCCTAGCAGATGACACACGTGGATGACATACTTTCATGCATTATTCTTACAGAACATAATAATTTTTCATTTCAAATCTAACTATTAATAAGAATATTTTCTGTTCCAGTCTGTTCTTTATTTGAACTTAGGGTCAGGTTACGGTTATGGGAAATCACAGAATGAATCAATTAAAGATTCATTTATAATTATTCTGACGGTTACAGAATTGATTACGAGTGGAGGTGTTCGGTTCAAGGCGGAGTTAAGCCTTGCACAGATTTCTGAGAGCGAAGGGTTATGGGAATTCTTTGGAATATTAAGGTGTAGTTCGGATTCGAATGAAAAGCAATTGTTCCAAAGACGATTTGTTATCAAATAAAACAATGCTGGAAAGTTGTCCGCCTTACAAAATGGCCGTGACATATTAATCCGCACATGAAAATCCTAATAATATTCCATTCATTTTCAGTTTTCTACCACTTTTAGAATAGATTCAAAGATTTTATTTTATTTTGCAACAATGCTAAATGTAAAAACAGGTTTATTGCTTTTCATCTTACCGCACTTTCTGGAAGAGGTAGTCTTTTAGTATTCGATTTAAGCAACGTACCTTTTGTCAGCTGTATAAACATGGACCCAGTTTCTGTTGAATCAGTATTGTTTGGACTATTGTTATTTATTCAGTGCAAGAAAAGCAGAGGATAAGCCTTCTATTGAAATATTAAAATATATAATTCAGCAAAGTCATTTAAATTCAGGCCAATTCACTAAATTAAATTAACTTGTTTAAGTATTATATTTGAAGCTTAGCATTTACATTAGAAAGAGTGAGCATTGCTTTAATATTGTGAAATACCGACTGTTGAGCTTAAAATATAATTCGAAAAACCAGAATATTTTAAAAGAATAGATTGAAGATTTGATAGCTTGCATTTGACGTCTTTTGTGTAGTATATCTGAACGAATTGTTCTTTTACTCAGAAAAGGCGGGAATATTTAATGTAAGCATACTTACAATAAAAAAATAGCAGAAAGAATAAGAATAGAGAACAGAAACATTTTTTAAAATTATTCCTTAATTAATTTTTTTAGAATCATTTATTTAGAATATCGAAATAAATTGTTTTTAAGAGCAGATTTGAAGGAAAACAAATTTCTTAGTAAATCTTTTTTCTTCATTTTTTTTCATTTCTTTGATTATATAATTTTTGTTTGTTCTATTTTCTTTTTTATAAAAAAAGAAAATAATGCGATTTAACACGAAAGTGAAATAAAAGCATTATGATAAAAATTGTTGTTGTATGTGAGAAGCTTTAATGCGCTTCGTCGAAGACTGAAACAGATGTTTATAAGAGCTTCCTACTACAATTTAATGCCGAACAATTCGAATATCGTCTGAACGAAATCTGTTGCCAAAGCGTGAACTCCAAAAGCAGGAATGAATTCAAAACTGTTCTTAAGAACAGGATTATTCTGATTATTGTTTTATTTCTTGTTTGTTTGCTTTCTTTCTTTCGTTCTTTCACATCGAATTACTTTTCAATGTCATTCGAATCTTTCGAAAAGTAGATTTAAAGTATACCTCGCTTGCGATTTTCCGAACAGAATAATCGATTTTAGACTTCATTTAACATTCTAATCTCACGAGAAGCAGCTTATGCGCAGAAAACCCTGCCGGGAGGATAATAAAAGTTATATAGCTCGGCTGTGATAACAGAAAATCACGCACCAGCGAAGCTTCAGGCCGTAAATGCTATGGTTACGCCATCTTGGAAAAGCAATATTTCTTGAGAAATCCAGTCCTGATTTTTGAGCAAACGAGAATCTCAACCTATCATCTATTTGCCAAAGACTCGTTTTCGGAATGGATAATAATAATAAAAAAAAGTAGTTATCGTTCTTTTTTTTTCCCTCAAGAAAGCTAAAAAGCGTTGGAACGATTTTGGAAGTGGTGAAATCACTTCGACTTCCTCTTCACGGCGAATGAAATTGCTCATCTAATGGTGCGTTTGCATTACGTTCACTCGAGTTGATTTGGGCGAGAAGCTGAAAATGAGGCGCTTAATGTATTGCTCAGGATTCAGCCTAAGATGCTGGGGAAAGTCATAAAATTTAGCAAACGATATTTTGTAGTTCGCAATGACTGGAAGCAAATTCTAAACTGCAAGTAAGATTATTCAGTTTAATATGTTGGTTATTTCAGCAGTTAAAAGAATTTGTTGCTTTAAAAGATTTTTTTGACAAAATAAAATTGGAATCTAATACTATAAATCATGGATTGTGGAATTTGTATCTTCTTCCCCATTTTCAGGACTATTTTAAAATCTTTTTTTTGAAAATGGTCATGGATTGTGGAATATGTATTTTCTTCTTCATTTTCAGGACTATTTTAAAATGGTCATGGATTGTGGAATTTGTATCTTCTCCATTTTCAGGACTATTTTAAAATGGTTTTTTTAAATGGTCATTTATGGATTGTGGAATTTGTATCTTCTTCTCCATTTTCAGGACTATTTTTAAATCTTTTTTTTAAATTTATGTGCGTATGCAGTCTTTTTTTCTGTTTGTTTTAATTGCTTACGGTAAAAAATATTCATAAATTCAAAACAGGAAGGTTAAAAAACAAAAGCAGTGATATAGTGGAATCAAGGGTATTAGGAAATTATAAATCATTGGGCATTATATGAAATCAGAATATTTCTATGTTTAAATTAACAAATATATGAGGCAAACAAATATGCTACGACTATTGTTCCTTTCTATAGTCCTGACAATACGAACTACGGGTTTTAGTATTAAATAGTGTAGCGGATTAGAAGGGTTTTGCATGAACTTGAAATGACTGCATTATATTGTGAATGCTACTAAATATCGAGCCAGATGGTGGAGTAGTCAGATGTCAGCTTTTGATAGAACTGAAATGCTCTACTTTACAAACCCAATTTCACAAAAATTCAGTAAGTAAAATTCAGTATTTTGAAGTAACAAGAAAGGCTATGATGGTTAATTGGTTAGACCTCGACTTCAAGATGAAAAGTTTGAAATCTTAAACTCGATTACATTAAAATTCCGTTTTGTATTTTAGTAGTTTAATTTGATTCGTAGGCCAAATATTTTCCCATTGATGCGGTTTGGGGAGGGGTTTATCACTTCGAATATTGTAATCTGACCAGCGATCAAAATTACAACGTCCGTTCCCAAATAGCTGAAGCTTTGCTTCCAAACTCGTCGTTTAAAATATCCCTAGTGTTGCTTTACAACGGGACGTTAATATAACTAAACTAAACCAAACCCTTCTGTAATATAACGAAATGAAATTAACTTTAAGGAATGGGACTATTTCAGAACTATCTTCGCAATTTTAAGCAATGATCAGATGACATGAACAATCCCGGGTGCCTCTTTTTCCAAACTTCCACAAACCAGCATTTGTTCCAACAAACTGATATGCACCACGTCAATGTACAGGCGATTCTGTGGTGTAATTTGTTTCCAAATTTGGAACTTCCTGTACTTCGAATCCGAAATGTTGTACTCAAGCCCTAGAGACCCATCGCGGTTTTATAAAACATATTGCTCTCAAATGGACTAGGTGCAAGCATCGAGTACCAAATGTCTCTCCGTTGGTATGAAGTGGATACTTAGAAGAGGAGTGGTAACTCGGAAGGGCAGCCATTAGAGGAGAGCTTCGAATGGAAAAGGATTAACCTTCATTTTTTTTTTTTTTTTTCGTGTACTGAGATAGCTTCTTTTACAGTGTAACTGTTGTTGCTGCTGGCAACAAATGATTCGGGTTTTATTTTCACTTTTATTCTTTGCGAAATGCATAGTTCCAAATGAGTTTCTTGGTTAGTTTTGAGGGTACTTTGCCACGTTTGTTGATTCAAAAGATTCGTTTACTTCTTTAGAAGGAAAAGACGAAATCTCCTAAGTCGAAGTTATTAAAAATATGTTTTTGTATGAATTTGATTGACTTTTCAAATGTCGGTTTGGGTAGTTTTTTAAAAAAATTTCTTTGTTATATCTGATAAAAATTTGGACAACCTATGAAATCAACTATGGACTTAGTAGATTGCGTTTTTTAAAATTTAAAACTTAAAAATAAAATTGAAATTCGAATGTCACTGAGGAAAATATTCATTTTCTCATCATTAATTAAAGGGTGTCTCTAAATCAATACAAGTTACGACTTTGCCACCATTCATACAATAATGTGCAGTCAACACTATTTTTTAAAAAAACCATTAGGCAGCTGATAGTTTAATTTTAATGAAAAGAAAATTACATGATAGAACGATGTGTTGAACAATAGTTCAAAAATAATGAAAGTTTAGCTGTCACAGTTCAAAAATTTAAGAATTTTCCCCCTAGATCGTTTGATTTAACACCACTGAATTTCTTTTTTCATTTGAAATCAAATGTCTAGGTTAACAAGTTCAAAAGAAACGCGTACATTGATGGAAGAAATTCAATTGCATTTATGCAAAATGGGAAATATCTACAAAAGAATGTTTATACTTCAGCAAAACAGTAGAGACCATTTGCCTTTGTGTTATTCTACACAAATCCTATCCTGTGTATTTTATAATTCAATAAAAACATAATAATTTAAAGAAAGGAACTGTGTTTTTACTTAAATCAAATCTTGTGTTAACCCGTTGTTCTATCGTGCAACGCTATATGTCAGATGCTTTTTTTAATAGGAATTGCCAACACTTTATTGCACAAATGGTGGGAACTTCACATCTAGCATTAACTTTAGGACACCTTTTACATTCCTCCACTTTTGCATTCTTACTTTATTCAAAATCGATGATTAATCTATAAAACTTCAATCGTATTTACTTCAAAATGTAGTGTACTTGTTAAACCAAATGCTAACATATTACAGCCAATTCTTATCAACAACACTTATAAATATAAACAAAAAACAGCTTTCCGGAAATGCGGGCTGTAAATGATTCATAACTCACTGTCAACGGAACTCATTTCAATCCTTAAGGTCATTTCCCCAATCGAGACGCCTGTTTTCAAAGCCGAGCAAAAAGACTGCTTTCACCAGCATGGCCTTCCAAAATGCTTAATCATACCGCATCTGAGGATGACGGGCGTTTTAAGGAACTAAGATCAGTTCTGACCATCATGTGGGTTTCATGGTCATCTGTTCCCACTCTAATTCTTTTCTTTTACATTTTTTTATGAGTCAGTCTAAGACTTCTTTGTGTAATTATTTCCCCAGTGAAATTTTGGACTTCGAAATTACTTCCGATTTGGAGGCAGCAGTGATTGTTAATGTTAATAAGTCAGTTAGCTAGGCAATTGCACTTGGATTGTTAATGGTTTTCTGAAGATTTATGCGTTATAGTGGGTAAATGTTGAGAGGTCTATAGAGTGGCAGATTTTTGGCCATGTCAGTGATTCTCAAACACTGCGCCAAGGCACTTTTGTAAGCCGCCAAAATCTTAAAGTATTCCGCCAAATTTTAGAAATGTATATAGTAAAAATTATAATGCTTTTTTTTATTACGAGTAAAGTTTATTTAAATTAAAGAAAAGTACACAGTAAAAGAAAACTGTTGTTTTTAAAACAGTTAAAAACTGTTCTCTAGAAAAACAGTTTTTAATTGTTTTTATCTTCGATAACTGTTCTACATCTTATAAATGTGAATTCTGATTTTCAGTACTAACCAATATAAAAACGGAAAAAAAAAATTATCGAGACTGTTAAATTTAGAAAACGATATGAAAGTAACATTGTCACTTTTAGGACCAAATATAAATGAAATTATCAAAAAACATTTTTGATAGCTCATAAAACATGAGCTCAAATTTCTCATTAAAAATATTCTTATTATTACTTTGTAATGAATCTCTTAATAAATGCACTGTTGTTTCTGTAGCACATATTATTATAATATTATACTTTAACTCCCAAAGTATCATCCTAAACTATTTTACACAGTGAATTATAGGTAAGTAAATAACTTTTAAACACATATTTTTCTTTGAGTACAGCCGAATTTGAAATCATTAAAAATGTGCTCCCCCTCCAAAAAAAGTTGAGAATTACCAGGCTAGAAAGATGCTTAGGATTGCTGGCTTATGAGAGAACGTCACAAACGGATGAAAAGAAGCAATTAGTCTAATTGCGAAATGCATAAATTAATAGAAAATTGCAAATGCTATTAAATATAAAAAGTAAAAATAATATAAGCGCTTTATCAAACATAATATTACATTTCGAACACTATTTAGAATTATTAAATACCAAGTATCTGCATAAATAATAATATTATAATATTTAATAATATAATTAATAAATTATAAAACTGAGGAATGTGTAATCGCGAGTCGTAATATACAAATAAATAAAAATATCATTTCAAATCAGATAATTTTCAGAAATGACTAAAAAATAATTTAAAATAAACCATTATTATATTGATAAAATCAAAAATATGTTGAAATGTAAAATGAAATGAACTAATTTATAAATAAAAAACAGAGAGAGACTAGCTGTGCAAAATGCCTGAATCCGTCTGTGTTAGCTGTAAATTGCGCAATAGTGAATATTTGAGAAGGTAGATCCATTAAGATTTGGATCGCAGCGCATTAGATTGAGTATTTAATTAGTTACCAAATAAAGAGCAAGTTATAAGGAAATATAACATATTAGAACCACAATGTGTACTCAAATTTAATCAGTAAAATCGTTATTAAATAACTTTATTGATAATAGATTACATATTTATAATATATTCTGGTAGTATTAGTTTAATTTTTCTACGCTATTTTCCTCTAAGTAGATCCTGTAGAATTATAATTTTTAATGTTATATTTGTTTGGTTTATTTTGTTGTAATTAGCCTGATAATTCTGCACTTTTGCTTACAAGATAGGAAAACTATAAATTAATATTTATGATTAATTTTTAGGATATCAATAGATACGTATATATAATATATACTTATATATAAATATATTTTAGGAGTTGCGTGGTTAAATAGAAGAAACGTTTGAAAATTTATAACTCGGATTTATTTCATCACTAGAGGCGTATTATGCATAAATAACAATGATGAAACTGACATACATTTACATCGCGATACGAGAGAAAAAGATATCTAAATTTTTCATTTCAGTGGTTTTAAAATGAGATTTTGTCAGGGATTTTTTGTGAGACGTGTAATTTGAGAAATGGAAATTTAGGTAGACCATCAGTTTTCTAGAGCTTATGCAGAATTAACTAAGCAAAAAAAGTGAAATTGGATCTGAAAATAAGAGACCATTTTAGAGTGAAATTAACATAGACTAATTTAAGATAAAGATTTGAAATCCATTTAGATTTCAATTAGACTTTAAAGTATTGTTACATTGATATGTAAGTGTGGGTGTATTCAAAAATTTACTGAAATAAATCAGTGGGAACTTTCTCGCATTTTCTGCAATATCACCTCCCCCCCCGTATAGAATTATCGACCTTCGGCAAGAGTACCAATGCCCCAAAAGTCATTGGTACTCTTGTTTGTAAAGCTTGTTTTTAACAATTTTATTGTTATTTATGCGTCCGATTTATTATTATTTTATCGATTTGGTTCACATGCCCAAAATTAGCATTCTATACCATTGATCCAAAAAGTAAATATAAAGCTCTAAAGAGCTTTATTTGCCTATGATAACTA
>JAPMOQ010061697.1:2330767-2397279 GCA_026543055.1 Argiope trifasciata | reverse complement strand
TCCACTTGTTTAGTGGCTGTTACTAGCTTATTAAGATACCACAACATATCAAAATCTCTAGCTCGATGGTTTTAAACGCTTACAATCCTAAGGATTATATGATTCTCACACGAGAGCATAAAAATGAATTGGATTTACACTTTAGATTACAAATCTTTATTTCATATTAGAAACATCATTAAGAAATTAAGTTGAAATATTGGAAACCAATCACTGCATTATCAGAAATCACTCACAATATTTCAGAAATCTTCTGATTTTCCTCTTCGAAAGGTAGAACAGATTTCTATTGGAAAGGAAATGTGTCGATCTAATGCTCGCTGCACGTCTGAAACGAATTAGCAAGCGTATCTTCTGTCAAAATGGAGCATTTCAAGGAAAAATTTAGAAGAGCGAATCTTTTTTTGTCTCTATTTCCTTTTGATAACATGATGAACTAATAAAAAAAGTACTTTTGCATGGTTTGTATGTGTAGAAGATGTAGAGGAAGTATTTTAATCGTGAAAAAAAAAATTAGAAAGCTCAAGATTTTGACAAATATCCTCGTTTCATAACTCCTTGAGTTCGAAAAACGCATTTTTGCCATTATATCTGTACTAGCCATTACCTCAGTTCACGTGGAAATTTTGAAGTTCATGTACGAAAAACTATCAAATAATGACAAATTAAAAAATAAATAAACCTAACCTAAAAACGAAACGTTTAAAAGTATAAGCATATACGAAAAATATGATATAAATACAATTTAATAACAAAAACACACAACTAACGTAAAAACAATTTATTTACATTCTATACCCAAAATAAAACAAAAAGCAAATCAAGTTCGATCAAACCCATTTTATTTACTGATGGAGAATGAGATATCTACAGCAGTATTACACACACACTTTTTAAACTTTTAATTTAAATGAAAACACAGTTGTTAACAATCACTCGTGAACTTTCAACGCCAGTTGTCGAAACACCCGTGTCTGACTTTCCTACGCCAGTTGGGGTCACGCAATGCAGATTAGAATTTTTTTTTTATTTCCTTTATTCTGTTTTCTTTTAATTTGAAAGTTCTTCAGAATGAATCCGAAAGATCGATTCATTAACAACATTTGATTTTAAATACATCAAACGCAAAGAAAATAAACAGAATCTCTTGAAATAATCGGTCGAAATCATGCGAAGCCTAACTTGATTACTGCTGGGAAAAGGAAAAAAAAAAATTAAAATCAACCACTCAATTAACCGGCATAAAAAGAAGACTATGTTCTTTTCCTGACTATAATCTATCCTTGTGCAAAATTTCATCTAATTTTGTTCAGCCGTTCTGGCATAATTGAGTAACAAACATACATACACTTTTCACATTTATAATATTAGTACAGATGTGAACATGATACTCAAAGATGGTTGAAATAGTTTTGATGATTGAAATTAGGTGTACGAAATTATGACCAAATTTGTAGATTTCTGTCAAATTTTGAATAAAATCCATTCTCAGGAAATCTATTTTTCTGTTTGTTCGATTACTTCTAAAGCACGTTAATGGGCCACGGTGGCCTGGTGGTAAAGTCTCGGCTTCGGAACCGAAGGGTTTCAGGTTCGAGACTCGATTCCACCGAAGATCCATCGTGTGAGGGGGTCTCTTGCACGTTAAATCTGTCAGACCAAACGTCCTCCCGCTGGTGTGGCGTGGTGTGGAGAGGGGGGTGCCACATCAGGTGTCGTCCTCGTCATCTGACCGTGGTTCAAAATTACGAGGTCCGTCCCAAAATAGCCCTCGTGTTGCTTTAAACGGGACGTTAATATAACTAAACTAAACTAAACTAATCTAAAGCACGTTATTCGATAGCTGTAAAACACAAAGATCTAAGTAAATAAATTTTGCACATAGGTTTGGCATTTAAAGCATAGATATACTTTTCAGATTTTGAGCCAAAGTTGTCAAACAGTTGACCTTGTATCGGTCTATATTTTTATTTGCATATGAATGCAATAATTCAAAATTGTAATGACTTAAATCAATGAAATTCGATATGTCTATGGTTGTTTTTAATAGTGATATATTTGGCTGTTGATTCTAATACGCCTTACCCACTTTTTTCATTGAGTGATTATTTATCAGCATCCTTTTTTATTTATTTATTTTATTGGCGGATTATTTATCGCCATTTTTTTATTGCCTGATTATTTATCAGCTTGTTTTATTTTTTCTTTGGATAGAAGGCGACATTATAGCTGCGCGAAGGTCGCGTATTTATTTATTTTCATCGTTCTACGTCACCAATGTTGCGATTGGCGATTGCGAGGGTCTTACAGTTCGTAGCCAGATAACATAACCACAAGACTAAAAGTGATCGCTCACTCTTGAGGATGTTATCTGACCTATAAAGTTTCCACTATAAATACTTTGTTGACTCTGGCCCCGAATACTCTCATTAGCGATAAATTAGGGTGTGCCAGAGAAACTTACTTACTCCCGAGCGGTGAGTTGGATGAACAGAGGGGTGATAGGTGGTGCTACTGGAGGGGAAAGTCCCCCAAATTTGATTCCCTCTCTAGTCAGTTATCATCATGCTTTGATCTAGAGAATAACGGGCCTTCGCCATCGAGAGCCCCTTTTCTAACAGTCACTCACTTTTTGCTACGTAACGTGCTTTCCACGCTCGCTTTGAAATTCTTCCTCGCAGACCCTTTTCTGACCGTAATTCAATTCTGTATGGGTTAACTCATTTCGGGAGAGTCTCTAAACCCAGAAAGGGACATCAACGAACCACCAGAACTCTGGAAAATGTCGAAAGAGTGAGGGAAGTCAATTCTGCGTTCGGCTCGCAAACATGCAGCTGCTCTGGGAATTTCTGACACCACTCTTCGAAGAATACTCCATCAAGACATTCCATTTCATCCCTATCAATTGCCTGTTGCGCAAGAATTAATTGAACCCGTTTGTTGCCAAACTGCATGTGAAATGCTGCTTGTCAACGTGCCTGAAGACGCGGTCGTTTTTTTCAGTGACGAGGCTCACTTTGAAATCCCTGGTTTATGTCGATCAACGACGGACAATAGCTCACTTCAAAGACGACATTCATGACGCCATTTCCAACATACCGATTGATATGCTGCAAAGAGTGGATACGAACTTCAAAAATCGTCTTAATCAGTGTATGCGCAATGGGGGTCGCCATTTAACCGATGTCAATTTTAAAACTGTAAAAAAAAATTTGGGATATTGTACTCTCAAATAAAAAAAAATTAAAACAATCACTGAAGTACTTTTGCTTTTATTGACCTATTAAATAAGTAAGTTTCTCTGGCGCAACCTGTATTATTTTGCTTCCTGGTAGTGAAATTCGGTCGATAATTTGACTGTTTATCTCAAATCAAATGGTGAAGCTAGCTTTCGTCCCGAGCCCTCGTGGCCTAATGGATAAGGCATCGGTCTCCTAAACCGGGGATTGCGGGTTCGAGTCCCGCCGAGGGTACAATGGGTTAATTTTAGAATAAATCGACCAAAGTGAAAAAAAAAAGTTTAGTTAAATAAAATTTAAAGACTAAAGGTCTCGACAAAAATGAAATATGCAAGTTTCTTTACAATAGGCAGGGCTAGTTTACAAGCTTATATTTACAGCTAATTTTATTTAAATACTATTCGAACTTACAAATTATTCTTGAAAAGGGTATATATGTCAAGAAATAAAAGTGAAATTGAAAATCCTAATACGGATTTAGGATTTAATGACAGAATTTTTTTAAAGTTTAGTTATGACATTAGCAAAGCCCGCAGTTACATAATATTGCAAAAAAAAATGAGATTAGTTCGAAATTCTACATACCACTGAAAGCACTATTGCAACTATCGATTAATTTAAGTAAAAAATAATCAATTTTTGAGAAAAGATTATACGAAAATCAGATTCAATTTGAAATTTTTTTTTTCACCTTTAAGGTTGCGTAAATATCATTTTTGCAAAACAATAATTTCAGATGATAAAACTAGGAAAAACTTATTTGATTTTTTATTGATTTGCATTTTAATTCACTTTTAAACTTTCAAAAACTGGCAACGATCTTCCACTTATTATAAAGAACACGTGTGCTAAATTTCATCAAAATAAAACAGAAATTGTAGATTTGAACAAAAAGACAGATCAATATCAACAAAATATTCACCAAAAAAATATCACAAGAATAAATAAAACAAAAGAATTTAAAATAAATGAATCCGTTAAAAAATATTAATCAGCATTTTTAAATCAAAATGTTATACTTGAACACTTTTATCGAAAGTATCAAATTATACAATTTCTTCTGATGTTTTAGAAATCACGATTTTTTTTATTAAAATTGGAATGATCATAAAAAATAAAATAAATATATATTTAATATCTAAGAACTAAATAACAAAAAACACTAATACTACTTGAGCAAATATCATTTTTTACTTTTTTTAAATTCATGACTATGTGGAAAAAAAAATTATTAAAAAATTATTCTATTATTTGTAAGTGATACTTCGATCAGCTGCATTCGTTATTTCATAAAAATTTATTCAAAAATCTTAATGCATGAGCAGTTGAACTAATGGTAGCTGCTTGCTAAATTCAGGAACTGATTAGAAAATCTTTAAGAACAATGCAATACTTTTTTCAGAAAACAAAATAAATGTCTTTGTCTAAAATTTAAATAACATAATAGAATAAATGATTTCCCAAGGTTTTCGCGCATTAACTAATTCATTTTGAAATTGAAAATAAATTCCAGAAATAAAGTAACCTTTTTTTAGCAGTTTCAGTTCAATTATGACGTATTTCCTTGACCGGATAATGAACCTTGAATTTACGACAGTTCGGAACGCGACCGTTTAAATGACCAGGTTAGCAGAATTCTTTTTTTCGGGTTAAATCAGTTTTTTTTTACCAATCAAATAAATGACCTGTGCGAAATTTAAACTCTTTTCTGTTTTTTAAAACTCTTTTTCTCCTCTATTCTTCATTTTTATTCGCCTGTAAAAATATTTCAATAAATATCGTTTGCATTTAGAACTCTTTGAATTTTTGATTAATTTTTTCTCTTAAATGCGAAGGAGCAAAGTTTTTAATTGATTTTAATAGTTTTTAATTAATTATATAAAAAAATTCAGCTAAGCAGAATACATATATATTAAACAAAATATTTGTTCCTTAACTTTTAACAATAAAAGAAAATCACGCAATTTATACATATTTAATAAAATCCTAAAAATTATTTGAATTTTAGTGTAATCACGTTATTTGTTGTTGAAAATTAATCAAAAAATATATTTTTTTAACTGCCAAAATTTCTAGGTGAACATTTCCAATTTTCTAAGTACATTTGTGCCAAATTTCGTAACTACAGATAAAATGGCGTATCTGCTCTGCAGACATACACACTTCCTGCTTTATTAATAGTAAAAATTACAATTGATTAAGTTTTCGATTAATATTTATTTCTTAATCTCGTGGAAAAACAAAGAAAATTTGTAAATGATATATTTTTATGATAAAAAATTATTCCATAGTCTTCTTCTTTTTTTCGATTAAAATGATTTAGTTTTCAACAAAAATTTATTTTAAAAGTATTTTATGGGACATTTATTTCTTGAATTTATTATTGAGAAAGGATTTAAGAATTTTTAAATGCAAATTTGAATTTGATTTCTTTAAATAGATTTTTTATATATAGTTTCTATTTTTCATTTGTTATTAAAATGTGCTGTATTTTATTTCGCTGTGGAAACATTCAGTATCGTTTGCAATTACGTTTCATAAGTTTCTTCTAATTAGCTTTCTTGTTGTTGTTATTTATACAGTTGTTGCTAAGCGACGACTTACTTGCTCAGTTCAAATAAATTTTGATTTACATAACTATAAAAATATGCTTTTAGAAAAAATTTGTTATTATGTTATTCTGTTTATATCATTAGAGCAAAAGCGTTGTTATTTTTATTTATTTATTATCTATGATTATTATTTAAAAAATATCTTCATAAAAGCCCTTTTCGTTTCTTCCTTTTTTACTTTCTTTCTTTCTTTTTTTTTAGAAGAACATTTTATTAAATGTCTGTTCTTTATTCTTTTTTTTTTTTCTGTTTTAGGGGGGAAAAAGTTTTAAAGCAATGTTGTGGAAGCTAAAATTTTAATTTGTTCCTTCCAACTTTCTAACAACTTTAATAGAAAATGGTTAAAGTACTGGTAAGTAAATAATTTCAACTCATTTAATTAAATTTTTTTAACTAACTGTTTTAAAAATTTGACTTTTACATCAACAAGTACGATTTCTTATTACAACAAAAAGAGCAAGAATGAGAATTCTTCAAAAGCAAGAATGAGAATGCGAAAAAAATTTTCGCCTGGAGAAGAATCATGAATATAAAAAAAAAAAAACTTAAGCTTCGTCTTTGGTGATAAGCAGGTAACAGCTTATAAATTTTGCTACTCAGATCGTAATTCAGTGTCTTTTCACTTTACAACTTTAAATAAGTCTTTTTCTTTACTGCCATTAAACTCGTGAAGAACATTCAGATGACTTTCAGAAAAGGTTTCAACAGACATTACGACCATCGCTGTAGAACGTGTCATAATTTTCGCAAGTTGTGACACGCTGGGTTTTTGGGCAGCAAACTTTCGAGCGGAATTTTGCAAGAACAAAAGAAATTACTAAAAATGTTTCGGAATTTAAGTTTGTTCTAAGTTCAGGAGATGAACTCGTTTATACTCGGTGTCTGTGTCAAGTATTTACTAATCGGGTCAGGTTGTCGCAATTAGAGGTCGTGAAGTATAAGTTAATAAAAGTTTACTGATGTTTGCTAAGACAATTTTTTTTAATTCTTTCCTGCACGTTGTTTCATATGTAAGTTCTCAATGAACTGTTTTCTAATTGATATTTCATATTTTCTTTGAAGAGTCTTTGAAACCTCTAATTATAACACTTTCAATGCTACCGACGTGATATCACGTCTTTTAGATACCTCTAATTACAGGTTTCTGTGAGCTAAAAATGTCTTTTATTCCAGTTTAAATAGACTGAACTTTCTAATACATACTTATCAATATATTTAAACTGGCATAAGAGACAAAATTTAACCCACAGAAAACTATAATTGGAAGTATCTGAAAGACGAGATATCTCGACGGGAGTGCTCAAAATGATACTCTCTAAGGCTTCTAATAATAAATTTAGTGCTCTAAGTGATACTCTCTAAGGCTTCTAATAATTTAAATCGCAAATGTGTATAAAAATTGCCCTATTTGAGCAAAGCATCGTATCATTATAGTATTATTAAAAACATAACTCTTCAATTCTTCTAACTTCTAACTTTCGCCGTAAATGTAGCTTTAATTTTTTATTCATCACACTAATTTCATATATATTAATCAGAATATGTCTTCTTTTGTTTTTCACTTTGAAAGATAATCATGAGATTAAATATTCGATGGAACAATGAAAATTATTATCATTAATTATTAGTATTAAAATAAAAATTAATATTATTTATATTTGAAATGAAATATACAGTGAAATGAATAGACAATGAAAATTATTATTATTAATATTTGATAGAACAATAAAAATTATTATTATTAATTATTAGTATTAAAATAAAAATTATTATTATTAATATTTGAAATGAAATATACAATGAAATGAATATACAATGAAAATTATTATTATTAATATTTGATGGGATAATGAAAATTTTTTCCTTTCTCATTGTAACAAGGAAATCTTTTGTTAAAAATTATGCAATATATATAATGAAAAAATGAGAATTCTTTAAACTTTAAAATAGTGTAAAATCAGTTTTCAGCAATAATGTTTTTGGAAGTAATCCGAGCAACCTCCTAAGATTTCTTTTAATTTTCAATTAAATAAATTTTCTAAAAAGGGTCCCGCGATACACATTTTATATTATATTTGTACCAAATTTAATAAATGTTGGTTGTTTAGAACTCTAAAACGCCAACATACATATAAATACTCATTCTCTTTTATTATTATTATTAGGGCATATAATATAAATACAATATTTTACAGATACAAAATTTTAATAAATTAGTGAAATATAATATAACTCAGACGCATTTGCTGTTTTTACAATTCTTTTAATATGATTTGTTAGCATACATTCAAATATTCTTCTTTCCTAGCTATAAAATAGATTTTTCATTTTAGACTATAGAGAATAACTTGGTGAAATTTGAATTCATATTCATTCCTTAATAATGGATTTCGTTTTATAGCATATTTTCAATTTGGTCAGATGTATGTTTTCATTATGAATTTCGTATATCGCTCTTAAGTAATGTTTTTCTTTTTCGGATGAAAAAAATTCAGTATTCAAAGTAATGAAAACAAAAGATTTTAAATATTGATTTACAAATACCTACTAAAACACAAACATTTAATTCCAAAAGCTCGATTCTCTTTCTATAGAATACATAAAAGAATTCAACTTGCATTAAATCTAATAATTAACCATAACATGTTTACGCAAACTATCTAAACAAAGCAAATTCGAAACATTGATTGTTTCAATAGAGAATCACCAAACGCAGACTATTTTGTCTTTCTTGTTTTGTAGACAGTTGCCATCATTTCAAAACAATTCTTCATAAAATTTCAAAATTTCTACGCTCAAACGGAGGTTTCAAAATAACAAAGCCATTTTCTGTATTATACGCAATTCGAATATAATAAAAATAGGGTGCAATCGTCACGCAGATTAAAAGATTCGCAGATGCTATATAAACAAGGAACACAGATGGCAATAAACTATTGAAACACATACGTCATTGGCAGGTGTTAGAATACTTTTTATATATTGAAGCAGCTTGTGTTCTGTTTGAAAATAAAAGAGTGTTCTGAAATTTCTCGGAAAAAAATAACTGAAAGTAACCTATTTTATTCTACAATGGAAGAATAGCATGGTTGGAAAGGGTGGATGAATAATGTCATTACTTAGAAATAGAAAAATTTAACAAAAAAATTCGTCATTATTACTTAAAGCAGTGTTTCTCAACCTTTTACTATTCACGGCCCAATTTTCAATCTTAATTTTCATCGCGCCCCCCCCCCCTCACCACCTCATACAGTAAAATGTATACAACAATAATGTATTTTGGGTATTTTAGCGCTAAACCTACACTAAGACCTTAATTTTAAACTTTACAAATTACCAAGAATACGAAAATTTATTATCATTTTGCAACACCGATCCTCAGTTTTGAAAAAAAAACAAGAATCCTATGCCTTTTTATTGTTCTTGCGTCCCGCCATGTCGGACATTCTCACGGTTTCGCGAGAAGTTTCGATTTGTCTGGAATTTATCTGGTCAGCTTAAAAGTTAAGTTAGGAGAGTGCGCAGATGTGAACAAACGTTTTCTCAAAGGGAGAAGGCGAAAGTTCTATGATGCCAATTTCAATTCCAGACAATCTCATTCGAGTCGATCCTTCTATCACCATTGAATCTATTCTGAATGTGTATGTTATACATATTTTCGTGTAATTGTAATTCACCGTATTAAATATTCACGGCAGCAGACTTATGCAGAATGATGGATAAATTGTTAAGCGGGCGTAAGCGAGTATTAGACTATAGACAAGCATCAACAAGTACACAGACGAGCGTGGAACCGAAAATAAAATCAAGAAAATATTCTCAAGAATACTTAAATTTTGGGTTCACTAGTACTGAAGTAAATGAAGAAGAAAGGCCCCTGTGTATCATTTGTTCAAAAATGCTGGCGGCAGACAGCATAAAATCTAATAAAATTAAACATCTGGAAACGCTTCGTTGTGAGTTAGTAAACAAGCCCAGAGAATTGAAATTAAAATCATATAAAAATCAAAAATCATTGTTTAAAAATATTTTGTCTGTGAATGAAAAAGCTTTAATTGCCTCTTGCAAAGTTTCATATAAAATAGCCAGATGTAAAAAGCCTCACACCATTGGTGAAGAGCTTACTTTGCCAGCCGCAGTTGAGATTGTAGAAATTATGTTTGAATATAATTTTGCAAAACAATTGCAGTCTATACCTCTTTCAAATGATGCTGTTGCCCGTCAAATTGCTGATATAGCTGAAGATGTAGAGTGTCAGCTTCTCTCAAAGTTATGTGACAAATTGTTTTCAATACAACTCGATGAGGCAACAGATAATAATAAAGATGCTCATTTCATTGCCTATGTTAGATTTTGTGATAATTTGGCAGTAGTAGAAAAATTACTTTTCTGCAAACAATTAGAGCTCAAAGCAACAGCACTGGCATTATTTGCTATCTTAAATGATTTTATGAACGAGGCAAACATAGAATGGAAGAATTGCGTCGGAATATGCACCGATGGTGCTCTTTCTATGACCGGAAGATTCCAAAGTATTTAAGCACTTGTGAAACAAAAGTCGCTACAATGCGTCTGGCCATATTGCATGATCCACAGAGATGCTTTGGCTTCCAAAGAAATGAGTCCTGGTTTGAATATTGTGTTAACTACGGTTGTAACCGTAGTAAATTATATAAAAATGAAACCCTTGAAATTAAGAATCTTTCCCGCACTTTATAAAGACATGGGTGCAGTACATTCAGCGTTACTATTTTTATTGCGAGGCAAGATGGTTATCACGAGGGAAATTTTTGCAACTTGTTTATGAATTAAGAGAAGAAATCGCTGTTTTCCTAGAAGAGGAAAACAGACCGGAAACTGAGAATTTTCTCAATAGTTTATTTGTGATGAAATTGAGCTACATGGTAGATATATTAGAGAAATTAAATAACTTGAATCTTCAACTGCAAGGAGCAAATACACATATATTGGATACAAGTGATAAATGCTTTTTGTAGGAAATTGGAATTGTGGAGCAGAAACTTAAAACAAGAAAACTTAACAATGTTTGCAAATTTGAATGATTGTATTAAAACTTACAAGGCTGAAGAACAACATGTAAAAGTTGTTTTTGTAACAATTGAAAATCATTTAGCATTGCCAGCAAAGAATTTTAAAAAGTACTCTCTTGCTGACGACAAACTGATATCGTTACAAGTGGGTGAGGGATCCATTTCAAAATACTCCCGAAGGACTCTCAATTGAAAATGAAGAAACCTTCATAGACTTCACGTCAGGCGGCGAAACCAAAAGACAATTTAGTAATAAATCACTCTTTGAATTTTGGGCAGGAGTGGATGATGAGTTTTCTGCACTAAAACCAAGGGCATTTCTCATTTTCTACCAATGGCAATTCTGTTATCATTTTCAACATCTTACCTTTGTGAAACTGGATTTTCTGCGGTGGCTTCTTTGAAGACAAATATAGATCTCAGCTAAATATCGAAAAGGAACTGAGAGTATCTATTTCTAATAGTAAACCCTGCTTCGAAAAACTTTGCTCTGCAAGACAGGCTCAAGAAAATCACTAATACTTATTAAATTTGTTTTTAATTTAATAAGTTGTTTTAATTTAATAAGATAATGATTAAATGTGTCGAAATGTATTTTGTTTTGTATGTGTGTGTGTGTTCATTCCTTTCATTCACTTAATCATTTTTTTAAATAACATTTTCTCTTGGATATGTTCGCGCCCCCCCATTAGTGTGCTCGCGCCCCCCTAGGGGGGCGGGCCCCACAGGTTGAGAATCACTGACTTAAAGCATATTGGGTGAACAAGTCAAACAAGATTTTTGCTTGACATGAATATTAATGTTGTTTATGTAATTTTTTTGAAATATTTAAATACCAAGAACAAAATTACGATATTTTAAAATTCGAACTTAAAATTCTTAATTAAAAAAAATTATCAGTCAGTATATACTATAAAATCTTAAATAACATCCTTTTTTTCATTAAAAAGCACTATTTTCTTCTAGACATATTATAAACAGATAAATTTTTTCAACTAATTACTGAGATCTGATAATATTACTTACGAATAATCCCTTTAAAATATATATTTCAAATTTTCAGAGCACTTAGAGATTTAATTTTTTGATGGAGTATTGTTTTTCAATTTTTTAAAGATTGTTTAAAATGGAACTTCCTCTGAAATTTTTGTTTCTTATGGATTAGATTTATGTAATTTTCATATTATTTATGATAATATCCTTTGTATTATGAAATATGAAGTTATTTTTGTCTCTGATTAAAGATATGGAATTAAGAGATATTCTTAAAATTCATCAAATTTTCCAAAGCACCTTTTTTGTTTGCCATGCTAATCAGTGTTATTAGTATTAATTTTTTCAGTGTTATATTATTATAATCAGTGTTATTATTGTTATTATTATTATTGAAAGAAAACCGAGGAATAAAATTTTCTATGTTCCTAATAAACAAATCCGATATGAATAAAGAATAAAAACACAAGAAAAAGAAGAAAAAACATTTAAAAATATCATTACTTTATAATTAAATAAATTGTTTACATTAAGACAATTTATATATTATTTTAGAAAGTTGGCAATAAAATTCTAATTATTTAGATTAATTGGAATTAGACATTCAAATATATTTTTAATAAGATAGTCGGCGAATAAGATAGTATTTAGAAATAATGAAATTAAAAACGACATTGTTTTCATTTTGTATGGTTACTTAATATTGAAAAATATTAATGTTCGCATGCATACGTTGATCTAAGCTGCTGTTTCATGATCTTAATTGTTTTATTTTATCCGAAATGTTTATTTCATCTCTCAAAGAATATACAAATTATACTAAATAATTTTTTTCCTGCCTAGTTCATTAACCAAAAACAGTTTCTTTCTGAGAAATAATTTCATTCTTCGAATTTTTTCGACATTATTTCTCTGTTTGTCTTCTGTATTTCTTGTAAAACTGCAATTTGTTAACTATTATTCCGTACTTTTAGACGAGGGTTATTAATAAACATCCTTATACGAAACCAAACATTTGAAAAATTTAGTGTTTTGCTTTCTTCCTGTAAAAAGAACTTTTATATATATTTATTTAAAAACATAATAATTCGAATGTTTGATGAAATTTGCATCTTTTTTTTTCTTCAGATTTTAACAATAAACACGATTTTTTTTCAAACCTATGTTATCGTATCTTAAATCATATTTATATATTTTAAATATTATTTCCGGTATTTTTTATCCCTCTCTTAAAACTTTGCTTATTATTTTTAAGAATTCTATGTATCGTTCCGTTGTTAATATTTCCTATTATACGTATTATCCCTTATTATACAGAAATATTTATATCATTGTTCCAAAGTTCATTGGAGTGCCACTTCGAGTTCGAACTTTTATTTCTATTTCAATAATCGCTATACAATTTCGAACAAGATTAATCTTTCTTTTAAAAAAAAATGTTTTCCTCCAGAATTTGCAATTTTTTTTCATTTTATTTTCCCTTATTCCTGGTACTATTTGAACCGAAGAAACAAAAACCGCTTTTACATAAATAAACCAAACGATTTCGAAAGATCTTATCTTATTGTCCATTTGTTAAATCGTGACCACGATAATTGATTAGCAATACTATTCTGGGCAACTTACCTTTTTTTTTTTAATTTAGAATAAATAGAAAAGAATAAATAGCATCGTAATGCTATTATCACTACTTAAATGAGGTCAAGCCAGAGCAATAGTTCAAATCCAGATCCATCATTTCCTCTTTCATTCTTTCAGCTGTTTTCACAGAAGAAACAAAACAATTTCTGATCCAATCTGTGGCAACTGCACATCGTTTCAGACAGTAAAAATTGCGCATGCTTACAAATAAATAGATGACAATGTATGTATTTGCTGCTGGCTGGTATGAATTTGAAATGCTTTATCAAATTCCAATCTGAAAAAATATGAAATAATTTTAAATTATTCTTCTAATTATTTGTTGAAGAGATAATTCGAATAAATAGCATCTAATAGAAAGAATTTTAAATGTAAAGTGGCTAATTCTAAACTGATAGAGTCAAAATGAAAATACTAATTGACAAGTAATATAATTTTTTTAAATTCAATTCCTGCTTAGGTCAACAAAGGAAATTTTTATTTTAGTTACTTTTTATTAAAGAATTATCAAAAAAATTTATTAAGTGCTAAAAAATTATTGATTTTTCCAAGAATTGAACTCGCATTATTCACCTGTAAGCCAAAAATACTGAAATCCTCGCATTTTACTGATTGGGCAACTAGGCCCGTTGATTTCCATTTTCATTACATAACTGCTAAAACTCTGTTTAAAGTTTCAAAAATTAAATATATTTATTTAATAAATGAATATTTTTTTAAAAAAAAGCTGTATTAACATTGAATGTCAGCCATTACAAATTTAAAAAAATATATTTGAACTCATTTGGTTGAATAAAAAGCATTTTATTAACGATTGAAAATTTGAACAAGATTATATATGAAAAAAAAAAAATTGTATGAGGAGAATTTGAACTAATAATAAGAATTGAAAAAAAAGGGGTGTGAAAAGGAAAACAACAAGGTCAAGCGACATTTTTTTAAATAAAAATAGTGGTGTAATTTTATCCTTTATACTGAACAACTTTAAAGTTGTAATGATAGCACGTAATTTTTATAATAAGAACCAAAGGAATCATGTATCTTAATGTAATTGCATTGGCTCTTTACAAATTGTTGGCAATTTGTCTACAATTGTTTGAATACAATTGTTGGCTCACTTTTTGACATAGCTCCACCAAATTAATATAAATAAACTTCAAAGAAATGCGCACTGCAAGGCGATTTTTTTAATACAAATTTGGATTGAATTAAGAAAAAATGAAGGAAGAATTTGGTTTCTCCCTCCTCATGATATCCAATAGATAAATAACATATAAAAATATATTTTTTACTATTTTAAAATTAAAAAAAAAAACCCTTTTCTAATTATTACAATTAAATTATAGAGTAATTTATTAAAATTTAATCTTAGTTTTCAATAATATTTTTGGCATAATCTTCAACAATGCATTTTATTGCAACATGAAATTTAAAGTTTTTTCTTTGTTTTATAAAATACTAGCCGTCTTTGGCGCACAGCCATTTCTCCAATCTCAATATTCGTTAAAATGTTTATAATTAAATATTTTATGCAATTCCTATTTGAACAGCGTCTTCATCAAACTATTTTAAAACTTCAAATTTTCTTAGTCATATAATTCATTCATAATGTTATAAAGTCTTCAGTCATAACGTAGTACGTATCTCTCTAATTTTCTGCTAGCTTACGTAGAATTTATGCTTTAAATTAAAGTGGAAATGATTAATCTGCAATTAATATAAGAATATTTTTTAATGAAACAAGCATTTTGAACTATGAGTACTGGAAGCAGAGTCACTGAGTGTTTAAACCTTATTGGCACTAAAGAATATCTTTCTTAATTTATGTAATATCTCAAGAAGTTTTCAACAAAATGTTCTCAGATTCTTCATGAGCAGATCGATTAATTAACAACGTTTTGATTTAAAGGCATCAAACACTAAGAAAAAAAAACAGAATCGTTTGAAATAATCTATCGAAAACATGTTAAGCCTAAACATGGAAGAAAAACTGAAGCCTTACTCGTTTGGTAGCAAAGTTAGTTTTTAATTAATAATTAAAATTCTAATTATAAATTCAAAAAGTGGCCCCCGAGTTGCACATTCCCGCCCTCCAAGGTATGCATATTTCAAATTTGGTACCTCTAGGTAGTCTGGTCTGTATAGCGCCAACATGCGTACACACACATATTGAGTTTTATTATAAGTATAGATATACATTTTATTGCATTAATTTCCTTTTTACTAAAGAAAAAAAAGAAAGATTATGTTTACTTCTTTTTGCATACAGCTGACCACCCCGCCATCACTGAACGTAGCAGTATCGACAGGATTTGTTGTGGTCGACTGCTGAACAAGTATGTATTGTCCAACCTTACATTGACCGATCCGTCAAACTAACATTCCTTTCGGGTGGTAAATAGCTGTCTTTCTCCCCATCTGCACACTCTCAAACAGTTGGAATGAAATTATCATCATATCCTTCAGGGTTTTGAGATTACCTGGTACCATCAGTACTGCACATATACCATTAATTTACAATCTTCAGGTTTTTCCTTAACTCTGAGATCTCCATACAGATAAAAATTACGAGGTTTGTCCTGATATAGCCCTAGTGTTGGTTTAAAATGACACGTTAATATAATTACACTAAACTAAACCGTATTTAGAAGGAAATGACTGTAACCGCAGTTATTCCCTTTTACTCTCGTATACGAGAGTGTCTCTCCGCACTAAAATGAAGTGTACTTCTTCTCTTCTTGTATACAGCCGACCACCACTGAACGTAGCAGCATCGACAGGATTTGTTGTGGTCGACTGCTAAATAAATATTGTCCAGCCTTAAACTGACCGATCAGTCAAACTAACATTCCTTTCGGGGTAGTCAATAGCTGTCTTTCTCCCCATCTGCACTCTCACAAACAGTTGGAATGACACTATCCATCTTTAACATCATATCCTTCAGGGTTTGAGATGATTTATTACCCTCAGTACTGTACTTAAATCATTATTTTCAATCTTCGGGTCCTTCCTTAACTCTGAGATCTCCATACATTCCATTAAATAGTGGTAAACCGTAGCCATTTCTCCCCAAATGCATTTATTTTCCAGTGTTAGATTCTGTTTATTATCTGCGCTCTCACGCATCAATTTATATTAAGAACCAGAAAATTAGAGGAAAGAGGGCCCAGACAGTTATACTTTTAGTGACACTTTTACTTTCTCTAGAACGAAGATTCGTTTGCTTGATAAGCAGAATAAATGTAAGGTTATAAAAATAACCCGGCTTTCATATCAATGACAATTAAAAGATTAAAATTATTTTACAAAAGGAGTCATGGTCAGCAAGTTATGATTAGCAGATCTAATTAAAATAATTTATAACCCATGTTTCCATCAAGCTCCGTTAGAAGGCTGCCTTTGAAGACAAGATGGTCACCCAAAATAGTTGAAAAATAGTTAGTTGATAAATAAATACCGAAGTAGTTAGTTGATAAATAAACCTCCAAAATAGTTAATTGTTACAAATCAACAACCAAAATAGTTAGTTGATAAATAAATAGTAAGTAATTTTGATAAATAAGGCTTTTGGTGAAAAAAATTCAATTAATAATTTCAATAAATAACTAAATTGTTCAATAAACAAGCAACATAATTTTAAAATTATAAACAAATTACAAATTTTAATATCCCTTTTACAAAAATTAAAACAAATTTTAAATAAACAATACGATCCAATGTTTTTGAATAAATTGATTTTTTTAATAAAAGTAAAAAGCCTTTTATTGCTTTTTTTATTGAATACGTGACTCATGGACTTAAAAAAAAATGGCTTTTATTTTATACCTTAAAAAGTATATACATGAGATTGCGCGATACAATGTATTAATTAAAGAAAAATAATTAAAAATAAAAATCTTTTTTTCAAAACTTTAAACTTTGTCTTCAGATTAACCAAATTAATTTCAAATTATAGATGGCATTTTAACTTTGTGTTAATAAGAAACTCACTGCTACATAGAAAAACAGATTCCAAATAACGAATTTGATTGAAAAAAATTCGAATTTTCTTTCTTATTAATTATTTATTTTAATAAATATGAAAAGGTAATTATATTTAATCCGAATTAAATAATTTTAGGATTGCTTAGCGATAGTGCATCTGAAACCTTTTTTTTTCTTTTAATGTCGCCATTTCCTCGCGACTTTTTTTCTTTCTTTCTTTTTTTGTGTCCTTATTTATGGTGCTAAATTAAAAAATTCTTTCTTTTTAAGGAAAAAGGAAGAAAATCAATTTAAAATGGTTACCCGGAAACTTAATGGAATTTTTAAACTTGCTATCATTTTTTATTTGCTTTTCTGAGAAATATTCTAAAAGAATATATTAAATTTTTTCCTTCATTCTTCAATGAATCATGATATTATGTACTGATGCACAAATTTTATAGAATCATAATAACGTCCTCATTAAATATTACATATTTTTGAAAAAAATTGGAAATATAGTGTCAAAAATTCATTATTTACAATTAATAATTAATTCATTATTATTTTAACTAAATAAGTAAAAAATCCTCCAAAATTATTTTCTTCAGCATTTACTATTAAAAATTGATTGAATGGATTTTTTTAACGATATGTTTCCCATTAAAAAGATAAATCTATACTTATAATAAAGCACACATTGTGTGTTTGCGCTCTATAGACCAGACCGTTCGATCTACTACTATCAAATTAGGTATATGAATAACCTTTGGGGTCGTAATTGTGCACCTCGGAGAGAGTTTTTTTTTAATTTTTAATTAGAATTTTTTCATCAAAAATTAAGCGAAATTTTAATGTTTTTTTCACTATAATTCCAAAAATATTATCGTAAAAAATTTTCATCATTTACATCCAGTTACAATTATCTTTTAAATGGTACCAATTTTTTAATCTATTAGTTAAGTTTCGATCTTTAATGAATTATTAAAGAAATAATTTAACTATATTTTTCAATAAAATATTTCATCTATACTTATAATAAAGCTCAATGTGTGTGTGTGTTGGCGCTCTACAGACCAGACCGTTGGACCTACAGCTACCAAATTTGGTACATGTATACCTTGGAGGTTGGGAACGTGCACCTCTGAGCCCTTTTTTCAAATTTTTAATTAAAATTTAAATTAATTAAATTTAAGCGAAATTTCGACGATTTTCCGCTATAACTTCCAAAAATATTATCGCACAAACATGAGTTTTACATCAATTTAAAGATTAAAAAATTAGCTTTCTAATGGTATCTTTGTTTTAATGTATAACTTAAGCTTCTATTTTTAACAAATTTTTAAAGAAATATTTTAACCATGTTTTACAACAATATATTTCGGACAAAACAATAAAATTTAATCCGCACGAGCACGTCAAGGGGGAAAATTAGGTTTTATCAGCGTGTTGCCATCCTATTGACGGAAGTTCAAACTAAAAAAAACAACTATCTTTGCAAATTAAATCTAAAGAAATGCAACTTTTAGCACGTGACTGGATAAAATAAAAGAAATATAATACGTGACATTTTCTAAAATAAATAATAAGCGAGCAAAGGGAAAAAAATAGCTTTTATTAAACTGTTGAAATCATACTGACAGAAGTTCAAATTAAAAAATAAACTAGCTATGACTGCAAATTAAATAAAGAAGAATGTAACATTCACCACGTGATTGGATGAAATTAAATAAATATTAAATGTTATGTTTTCTAAAAAAGAAATACAAGACAAAGGTTTCTATGATCGTTTGCAACATCTATATCATTAATTTAGTAAATCAGTGTTACGTTACTTTCAAAGTTTAAGTATATCAGGCCGAGAAATTATAAAGAGAGCAAGGCACATATGCATTTAATTGAAAATCTTAGACCCCAATACTCTTGGCGAACCAGCTGGTCGCCAAAGGCGTCTAGTACAAAATAAAAATAAAAGTTAATCAGCACAAACACGATGATGGGGGAAAAAAGTGTACTCTTATCTTACTTAGTGTAAAGTGTTTATCAAAGTGTAACCGTTAACTTGGCAGAAGTTAAAATTAAAAAAAAATCCATCAATTTTCTTGCTAATTAAATATATAAAAACGTAATTTTCAGCACGTGTCTGCATGAAGTAAAAAAAAAAAAAAAAAAAAATCGAAATATGATATTTTATGAAAAGTAAAAGGGTTTCTATATAATATCTATATTATTAGTTGAATAAACATTTTAATTTTAAGCAAATTATATATATGTAATACAGGATAGTCACTCTAATCAGCTCCTATCAGTTAATTTAGAGTACAAACCTGCTAACAAAATAATCTAAATGAACTAAATAATTATATTTTATGTTACTTGAGTCAATAAATGATCGAATAAATTATGAATTTTAAATTTTTACATAGGTCTACTGCTCTTTGAATAATATTTAACAAAATATTATTGATTTATGAAATCTGAATACCTCTTTTCTTAAAAACCGGCGATTTTAAATAACTTCAACGACCGTCTCAAAGGTAACGCCAATCTTCTGCCTGGTTTCAGGACAGTGATTGGCGTTTGATTAAGAAATTGCTGATTGTTTTAAATTGGTATTTAAAAACTTTATAAAAGGATCAGATTTGATAGCAGAAGATAGAAACATTTATTTCTTTATAAAAAAGTTGATGAGTCAAAAGTCTTTTGCAGAGTATGACTTCTTAGGATTAAAGGACTGTGTAAAATTTAAACTACATAATTTTTTCCTATTTCTTTGACTGAAATATAATATATTTTTTTTCGCATCATTTCAATATTTTGAAAGTAAAACTAAAAACTGAATTTTATCATGAATCAGAGAAATTTTTGTTGAATAACTTTTTAAAATATTATATAATTTATGAAAACAATTCTTCTGTGTACATACAACTTCAAATGACTTTGTTTTCAGTTTTCATATTTAAAAAAATACATGGTTGGTTTCAGTAAAAAATTATTTAATATTAATTTTAATTAACATTTCCAATTTAAAGTAGAAATTTTCGCTGAGTGTGATAAGTGATACACTGAGTGTAACTATTTATGGACTACATAATAGTACGAATGAGCTACTGAAATATTTATCAAAATCTGGAGTTTTAAAATATTTTGCAGAAAAAGCTATTAAGAAGCCAAGTTACATAAAATATTTAATTAAAAATTTTAGCGAACATTAATATTGGCTAACCGACTGGTCGCCAAAGGTAGGTAAATAAATAAAATGAGAGTATATTTTACAGAAATCAGCATCCGAGTGTGAGATTTTGATTGTGTTTACAAATGAAAATTAAACATCAAATTTATTTCATAACAGAGTATAACTAAAGATTGAATAATTAAACTGTATTGTTTGATTTGAAAACTCAACTGAATATCTGTTTAATTTTAACTATTTAAAAGAAAAATAAAGGCACGAAGAAACACCAATAACTGATTGCCACATCTTCAGAAAATATTTATAAATACGCTTTAAAAATACAACAAATTTCCTGAAAATTGTTATTAAAAACCTGTACTTCCAAACATTTAATTCCCATAAAATCGTCTGGCAAAAAACTTTAAAACAAAACATATTAAGAATAAACTGAATAAAATGTTCTTAAAAAGCTATTTTTATCATTGAGAATTCTTTTTTGAATTTCCGGAAAAATGAACTGTATATATGGAAATGTAATTGAATAAAAAATACGAATCATTTTTATTCTAAAAACAAATTCTTAATTTAAATCAAACAAAAATAAAATAATAATTTTATGTTGCACAGTAAGACACAAAGAATAATCTGATTTCATTAGCGACATTACATTGTTTTATGGGATATTCTATTATTAATAATATTGAAAGTAAATAATATAATTCTGAAAATTACATAAAAATGATGTCAGCAATTTCCTTTTTCAAAAAAAAAATCGTAATAAAGTTATTTAAAAAATAACAATTAAAGATAAAAAGAAGTTCTTATTTTCAAAGTTTTTAAAACTACATGCATTTTATCATACTTCGAATTTATGATAGACTTTACAGAACGTCCTTGCATATATATTTAAAATAAAAATTCTTATTTTTCTTATCTGAAATAAATTTTTCTTTCTTTCCTTTTTTTTTTTTTTTTTTTTTTAACTCTTTAAAACCAGATATATAGTCTTCAAAACCCAGATCCAAGCGATAGTTATTGTGCAGCTTTTACTGCTTTTGATCCTGCTATAAACTGGGACGTATGAAAAAAAAAGTCAAGTACAAATGACGTCACAATAAAACTCTTTTTTTGATTGGTCGGTTAGCCACTGAACTATTAAAAGAAAAAAAAAATGTATAGATGACGTGCTGAGTGACTGCATTTCTTTGTTGCTGTCCGTTCGAGTGGAGTTGTGAAGTTGCGGATGCAGGAAACTTTAAAATAATTTTCTTTTCTAACGCAAAAATAGATGCCCGACAAATTGGATGTGAAATCTTTTATTTTTACCTTCACAGATATATCTATTGTTAGAAAGTCGGCCATATCTCTTAACCTTTTTGACTGAGTTGATTCGATTTATTTATTTATTTTTCAAAAAAAGTTAAAATTGCTGTTTGGAAGAGGATGGAAATCGTCTGATGTATTTTTTTCTAAATTTTTTGAAAGAAATATTATTTCTTCAAAGATAAAATTCAGTTCGATTTATTTAATAATACTACAGCATTTAAATCACCAGCTTTTATATAATAATATTAGATTAAAAGATTAAATTTAACTTATTTCTCGTTTTTCTTAGAACTTCTTACTTAATAATTCTATTTAATTAATTTTATAATTGGGAGAAACTGTTTATTAAAAGATGAAAATCTTTTGGTTTTATTTATGTAATTCAATGTTTTTATAAAAATTGAAAGGAAACATAGTTTTTTTAAAAGGGAAATTTAATCTAAATTAATTAATGATTGTTAATATAGATACAATAGAATAGCTCATTTTGGGCAAAGAGCAAAAAATCGTTTGGTTTCTTGATATTTCTTTCTTTTATAAAAGAATTTGAATGAAATATCGTTTGTTTATGAAATAAAGTCAGTTTCAGTGTGTTAAAAAATTACGTATGTAATAATCACCGAAAACTTATTCGGAATATTGGATATAGTAAAAAAATCTGAATCGCTTTTAAGCAAATTTGATTCATCCTCTTGAATTTTGAAAAATAATCTGCATTCCATATTTAATGCAACTTTTAAACATCTCAGCGTTCTCAAATAACAGTCTTTATGCAATTATTTGAATTATTGGGTTTGCTTTTTGTTTGACAGTTCCATAAATAATCTGAACTATCGTACACAAATGCTCCCATTAACTTTATCGGTTTAATGAAATGAATCATTAATCAAGGCATAGCTCGATTTTTGCAATCGAAGAACAGATTTCAAGTTTTCAGTCAATCACTTTTTATTGCAAATGTTTTTGTCATGTGAGGACATGATATTATTTTGGAATAATATAAGTTTTTGGAGCCTCAAAATGTGAAGGCAATAAATTATTGAAGTCTCAAAATGCATAGGTAATAAATAAGCGTTTTTTTTTTTTAGTCGGCTTTTAAGAATAGCTTGTGAAATATCTTTCGTCTGCTAATGTAGTTTTATTTTGGAGTCGGCTTTCACCATATAGCTGTAAAATTATCCATCGTCTTTGTTGTAATTTTTCCCTCGGAAATCACGTTATCACCTAACACACGCAACGTTTTTTTTTTTTTTTTTTTGATAAGCCAAGATTAAAATATTGTTTGCTTAATCGATAAAGATTGTTTGTTCAGGGAAAATTTCAGCTAATTAAAATAGGGTTATTAGAAAATAATGCTGAAGGTTGTTACATTTGGCGATTTATCGCCAAATAAAGTTACAACTTGATTTTAAAATAATACATTCTCTGAATTCTTACGAATTGCCGTAATTAATTTAAGTCATTAACCAGTTTTAACCACTTAATGGCTGAAATTAATTAAGAAAAATAATACCTTAAAAAATAATAATGTTCTCATAAGATAACTTAAATTTTGTGGTGGTAGATTTCATTTTTTTTCCTTTTTCTTTATTTGTAATGCTTAAAATAAAGTAATGTCTTATATTGTAATGTCTTAAAAAGGTGCAAAAATATAGCATTTACCTTAATATAATGAATTAAATTTTTGGTTATTTACTTAAATTAACCACTATATCAAAATTATTTAAGATTTAACACTGCAACTCGTAGAAAATAAAAAGGACGTAACGTTGCAAGGTATCAAAGTATGCTGTTAATTCACATACATATTTTTCATCGAACGAAAATGCCTTTTCTTTGAAATGATTTTAATTAAATAATGACTTTCATTTTTCATTATAAATGACTTTAATTAGAATTATTTTGCCGTTTTTGTAAAATGCTTGTTAATGAATATGGTTGAAAAAACTCACCTTGGCATCTTGAAACATTTTAGAAAATTTATTACATAACGATTTTAATGCCAGGACCCGAATATTCTTCTTTCAATAAAAAGAAAAATAATAACTTCTACACAAATCATCTTATGCAATTATGTATTTTTAGATAGCAAAAACATTTCAGCACAAATGAATAATTCACAAATTATGTCATTATGCTTACATATTAATAAATTATATTTCATAGAAAAATTTCATTTCTAATTAGAAATAAAAGATTTATTATAATTAATGAAAAAAATGATTGTTTTTCTTAAAAATGATGAAAAATAATTTGAATTGGTGAGTGTTAAATCAAATTAATTATATTTTTCATTATATTTTCTAGAATGATTTCTCTTTTTATTTTACTTTTTTCTGAGTCCTCGATAACAATTTTATGGGCTAGGTTGAAATCAGATTTTTGAAATTTTTAAAATTCGGAAATGTACTGAGAACAAGATTTCAAAATTACGAGACAATATTCTTATAAATTTATGTATTTAAAAGTTAATATAAAAACTCAGATATAAATAAAATTTTGCAAGGCCTTTTTTATCGGAAATCAGCTTTGGTTTAAAAATCATATTAAATTCTTATCGAATAATAATTCCTTAAATTCAGCTAAATTTCCAAATTGACTCATTTGGGGTAAGTACAGGGTGGCCCAGAAGTGACTTTACATTTTGAAAATTAAATAACTTTTTTTTCTATTAATATATTTCTTTTTCTCTTTTCAGAATTAAAAAATATAATCCCTGGAAATTTTTGGCATGGATAAGTTTACAACAGAACTACGAGTGAAGATAATTGAATTTTTCTTTGAAAATGGACGGTCAATTGTTGCAACGCAAAGATCGTATATGCGCCGTTTTAATGTTCGACATCCCCCTAGTAGGCCTGCATTAAGGAACTTAGTGACGCGTTTTCAACAGCATGGCTCTGTAAGTTTTGAAAATTTTGAACATTTTGAAAATTAAATAACTTTTTCTTAAATGACTGTATTAACTCTGTTGCAACAATTGACCGTCCATCTTCAAAGTAAAATTCAATTATCTTCACTCGTTGTTCTGTTGTAAACTTATCCATACCAAAAATTTCCAGGGATTATATTTTTTAATTCTGAAAAGAGAAAAAGAAATATATTAATAGAGAAAAAGTTATTTAATTTTCAAAATTTCAAAATGTAAAGTGACTTCTGGGCCACCCTGTACATGCAAAATATGTCTTGGGGGAAAACGTTCTAAAGTTTTGCAGGGCATGAACACTGCAATAGAAAAGCATCGATTTAAGAATTGTCGGGTGAAACTTATATGATATGTATGTCCGAAGGTAATTTTCTTGAAGTGTTAAAATACCATTTTAACCTTATTAGAAAAATGATATCGAACTATGTCACGAACTTTTTTCAATTCCTACTATTAGTTCACATTCTTGCTATATGTATTTACTTATAAATCTTGTTCAAATTTTCAATTGTTAATAAAATACTTTTTATTCATCCACTCGAGTTCAAATACATTTTTTATAACTTGTAGTGGATGACACTCGATGTTAATACAGTTTTTTCACTCAAATATTAATTAATTCACACAATGTAATTAATTTTTAATACTTTAAATAGAGTTTTAGCAGTTTGTAACGAAAATTTAAATTGACCGGCAGTAGCGCAATCGGTAAAAATGCGAGGATTTCAGTATTTTTCTCGTAAAGGTGAAATACAATGCGAATACATTTCTTGAGGAAATCAAGCATTTTTTTATACTTAATAATTTTTTTGATAATTATTTAATAAAAAGTAGCTAAAATAAAATATTTCTTTATTGACCGAAGTTAGAATTGAATTACAATTTTTTTTAAATATTACTTGTTATATTTCTAAATTTTAAAATGTGAAACATAATTTTTGTATTAATAAAACACATCAGTGTTTTTTTTTCAATCATAAATTTTCTCCTTAAATTAATGCACTTCTTTTAATTTCCTTTAGTTTTTACTTTCGTAAAAAAGTACAAAACATATAAAAAAGAAAAAAAGACTGAAGTCAACCGAAGATTCGACTCTTAAAACTTTGATATATCCAAACGTTTTAAATCTCATCGAATCCTAAAATTAATTAATTAACAGAATTTTGTCTGTCTGTAAACAATGTAATTCAAAATGCTACGAGCTAAATTTTTGAAATTTGCATTCTGGTCTTAACACCAAAATCGTGAATTCTTATCAAAATTTGGAATAAAATTCGTCGAATTGAAAGTTTATATATCTGCCTGCCTACATATGAGCACTATAGCTCGTTGTTGTGTTTCTTATGGCACCTACCATTGGACATGCCCACTGTTACGAAGACAGCGATTTAAGCCTATAGAGTGCGTCTCGATTTTTTCTGTATCGCCACCTATGTGCCAAGAGCGCCTTTGCCACTCATGCATCACACTTCTTTTTACGGGGCAGACTTCATTAATATATTTTCATTCACTCATCCGCAGATCGTAATTCAGACCTGAATCAGAAAACAATCACCTCCGAACCAGTATCCCCAAGGGTATTTCTCTCGACATGGATGACTTTGTGAACCACGATAGATTTATACGTGCGCCAATCAACACCACACAAGGGGAATCTTTGGCTGGCAGGTTCGAACTCGCAACCTAACGGACACGAGTCCATCTCCCTACCAACCAAGCTATCCCAGCCTACTATACCTCAAAAACTCATTTAATTAGATAGATGGAATTTAGAATATAGCTTATAATATAAATAAAATTGAATGTTTGTCTGTATGTCTCTTATGCCATCCTAAACAGCTCATCCGATTACGATGAAACTTGGTCACCCTATTGTTTACATCTACTGGATGGTTATAGAGATAATACAATTATCTAAAATTTAAAACAAAAAATTTCGAATCTCAACCGAATCTATTTACCAAGGATTAATCTCCAAATAACTGGCCGAGGAGACAATAGATTATGTTGGAATGCTAAATCCAAGTTAAAGGTTAATATTTTCTAGCTATAGAACGCAAATGTTATGCAAGTCATTCTCAGAGGTAACAACTTTATTACAGATTATGCGAGAAAGTTTCGGGAAGAACACGGGGTTTTTAAATTTTAACGTTTTTTGCAGTGACTACCAAAACTATTGTAGTACAAATAATTTTGAAATATCTTAATTTTCAAAGAATTATCTTTTCAACTATATTAAAGATGTTATGGTATAAATATATTTCCTATGTTTAATCAATTTTAGAAGAAAATGTTTTAATGACATTTCCTAAAATTAAAATTGAAAATTCTGAACGAATATTAAGCGAGTCACGAGATACAATAAATAGTTTCTTTCATTACCATTGTGAAAGAACACCAAATTTTATAATTCTAAAAGAATACACAAATCTAATACATAAAAATGCATATTTGTCCGTTCACATTTTATGAACTGTCGTACCGTTCATCCAATTTTAATAAAACATTGATAAATTATTGAGTGATTGCATTTAATAATGTTTTCTTCTGCGGCAGCAAGGCGCAGGATACCAGCTAGTTCAATATATGTATCAGGATCTATTTGAAATTTTGGATTAAATTTATCTATTTATTATGTATATGTAAAAGCAAAAATTCAAAAAAGCTGGGAGCTAGATAAATGAAATTTGGTAAGCAGACTAGACATTAAAATTATCAAATTTGCATCATATTTTCGATAAAATTGGATAAAAGAAGGTCCGAATACATATTCCAACTATTCTCAACACTACATAAAGCATGCCTTATTGAGAAATCATTCACTAAAATATATCAACCAGACATTTCCGTTTCATTTTTTTTCCCACTATATCTCTAATTTCATCCTATTTATTTCTGTAACAGACTCTTCGGAAACTCCCATTCTTCTTCAAATCTTCCACATTTTTTCATTCTCTGTCGGAAAGACAAACGGGCAACTCGAGACAGCGATCGCTTTTCAGTCTTTCGACAGCCGTCCCTGCCTCCGATTTCAAGACATGAAAAAAGCGCAATTGACCTTTAAATGCCTATTATCACAAGACTCTCGGTTCCGTGATAAGATTCGAAAATCAAAAAAATCCAGAAAGAGTTTTCTGGAAATTCCGTGATTTCGTAACCCGCGCCGTTGGCGGAGCGGAGAGAGAGAGTTTTTCTGTAACAACATACGGGCAAGGACAACCTTTCGCCATTTTTTTGCTTGTTTGTGTTACAAACGTTAGCCAATAGTTCTTCAAAGAATAGGGCTTATGCGATGAGCAGCTGCTTTAAGATTATTTATCACGAAATTTGAGTAGATCTTTGTCTTGCTGTGGTTGCGTTGAAGTGCGTAGGCACTGGGTTTTTAAGTTGTGGGGAACGTGCTGGTTCTGATTTGTTTAACTATTTATTATATTACTATTTATTAATATGTTACTACAGTAAAAGCTCCTTATTCGCGTTTTCACTATTCGCGGATTAAAAAAATGCGACCCAATTCCAATATTCGAGGCTAAAAACTTCTTTATTCGCGGATCTCATAAGTACATAATAATAATAAAAAGATTCCAATAGGTATCCAACCCAATATCCTTTGTAAATGCCGTCAAATGGACTCCTAAACGAAGTAAAATAGATCTTATTACCACTTTGTCTAAAGTATGCTGTTAAATGCAAACTGCAAACATAGCCGAAATCGCGAATGGAATAGGACGAGGTGGGTTCGAATAGATAGAATCCAGTGACATTCAGGAATTGCTTGAGTCGCAAGATCAAGATTGGACTGAAACCGACTTGGAGGAAATGTTAAATTCACAGCCCATGGAAGAAGAGGCTTCAACTGGAAACGGGACCTTTAATTTGAAAAACTTTAGTGAATGTTTAAAAATGGCAAATGAGCTTTGCAATTTCTTTATGAGCATTGATCCGTCTATGGAAGGAAGTCTTATTTTTAAGAGGCAAATTGCTAATGCGACAGCTGCGTCTGAATTGACGGAGCTTTTAAAGACTGCCAAGCAAGAGAAAATGACAAAATTCTTCAAACCATTGCCTAAGCCTTAAGATAATTAATCAAAATGTTCAAACGCTTCAATTAAATTGAATTTTTTATTTTTTCACCTAGGAACGTATCCCCTGTAATCCCATATAAATGGCCATTCCGTATTCACGGTTTCTGTATTCGCGGCATATACCCCGCGGAATAAAGAGCTTTTACTGTATTTTATTATTATTTATTTTCCGAGTAAGTTAGATCTTTCAAGAAAACATTCGTTTCCTCTTCTCTATTTTCATTTATACTTCAACCCAAGCCAACATGGTCTGGTTGGTAGGAGATTGGCTTCTCATCTCTTTGTGTCCCGGCTAAAGACTATCTGTGTATATGGTGGCTAGTGCACGTAAAAATCTGTCGTAGCCACAAATTTTGCGAAGTCTAGACCAGAGCCGGCTTTCTCTATGAAGGGACCTGGGTGCAAGAAACCATTTGGAGCCCTGCGTGATTTGGTTTTTGCTATTAATTACACCAAAAAAATTCAAAATTTTTCGAATTTCTTTTTTGATAGTTAGTACAGCAAGAGTGTTTAAGCATTACACTCATATGTTTGACAGATTATTTATTTTATTAATTTTAATTTGCTCAAAGCGAGTTCAGCATTTATTATAGAAACTGGGAATGTAAAGAAAAAATTTAACATAGCTAAAACATTTAGAAATAAATCATTATAAGTATTCATTAGTATATGTTGCAATATGAGTTGAGCGTTATTTACTTCATTCTCATTCAAAATCAAAGCCCGTTGCAAAGAAATTATTTGGATTTTGTTTGCACTTATATCATTATTTTAAAACGTTACAAAGTTTTTGGAACATTCTTTTTCTAAAGTTTTTCTGTTAGTGATTAATTTGAAATACTTTTAAATTTGTCTTCTCTCTGCATTACAATACCAGCATCCGTTACAAAATTAAAAAATAGCATCTAATTTCCAAGTTTTCTACAAGTTTCATCTGCTTTATATATATATATATATATATATATACCCGGGCGGGGCCCGGGTACATAGTACCCGCCCCACCGCCCCAAATGGCCGATCCTGATCTAGGCAATACCTCTGAGGGTATTGGATCAAAGGTGATTGTTCATTGATTCAAATAAAAATTAGGCGTCGTCCTGTCATAGGGGTTGCGCGTCTTCCCCGTGATCTGTGCGTCCTGGGTTCGAGTCCCGGTTCGGGCATGGTTGTTCTTCCTCTGCTCTGTATAAAAGATGTGTGAATGTGCCCACCTGTAAAAAAGGGGTTGTGCAAGCGAATGAGTGATGCGTGAGTGTCAAAGTCGTACGCTTAGTCCTAGCTGGAGCTACTAAAACAAGGGGCACTCCCTATCGTCTTAAATCGCTATCTTCGTAGCAAGGGGCTTGTCTGTGGCAAGTGTCATAAGAAACAACAGCTCTAAATTACAGTCTGTGAATGAATGAAATCCGTCCCGTGTAAAGCGCACATGATTAGCTGAGATGTACTTTTACCCCTAGATGGCGCTACGAAAACAAGAGACGCTAAAGATCGGCTTAAAATCACTGACTTCGTCTATGCAAGTGTAAAATTAACTTAAACATGGAGTCGGATACAGGTAATTTGAGACTCTATGATGAGATACCTCTTTTAAATCTGCTGGAATGGTCCCACTGAAACTTAATTCACTTCTTCTTCTATAAAAATTGTGGACTTCGAACACGGGCACGTATACTACGGGTACTCAGATTTTTATTTTCAGAATCTTGCACATGAGCTTTTCTTGTTTCAAAATCTAGAGAAGAAATTCGAATATGCGTTTTCGAGGAATTTTTTTTTTCAACCGAATAAAACCAACAATAGAAACAAAACTGCAAGATTACGTACTAAATTTCATTCACTTAAGTCATTTCATCATGTTAACACGAATGCGAACGTCCAGGCCGACGACGATCAACACATGGATAAATTTGGTTCTACTCTTGAATTGATTTAATCTTTAGATGCTATTCTGGCGTGCCAAATTTCATCTATTCAGCACTTAACATTTTGGGAACAATCGAATTGATTTTTAATCAGATAGACAAAAGATTAAAATTTTTAATGAATAGATTTTTGTTCAGAATTTGATAAAATCTACAAATGTTGGTGCAAAAACCGCACATCAAATTTCATCCGTTAAGCTCAAAGCGATGGTTTTTTATTAATAATAATAATAATTTATCGTGTTTATAGACAGATATTCCAATAATATGCTTGTTTTTGTTGGTTTTGTACCCGAGGAGGCTTGAAATGAGAAAATTTGTCAAAATCTCAGGTTCAAATTTTTTGAGGATTACAGTACGTTTTCTTTGTGTGTAGGTATACTAGAAAACAGAAAATGGTTCTTTGAATTTTGTATTTCTGTATACTTTTAGTTAATCAACATTTTAAAGGTATACCTCAAAATTATTTCTATTATTTTTTACTTTTGTAATTTTATATGAAAATGGTTAAATATTATTATATTTATACTTCATTATTGTGGCACAAAAATATTATTAATTATAATGGCACCATAATATTTAAACGGACACGACCCGTTTTTAAACATTTTAATATTTAAAGTTGTAGTAACACAAATTGGACTTTAACCAATTTTTCTTAAAAGATTGTCGATTTTAACAACATTTTATGATGCGTATAATTCATAATTCTTAGAAATTTATTTACATCACAATTAGGCTATTCCTTTTTTGATAGTTACAGCATTTTCTTTTTTAAATACGTCATATACGATCAAGTAAAATTATAGCATCGGATTATAATTAAATTCTTAGAATCACTTCTTTTTAATTGGCATTTATTGATACTAACAACTCTCTCTACTTTAAAAACTTAATAAATTCAACATCAATTTTTATGTAATAATTTCTGTCAACAACAACAACAACAAAAAAAAAAACACATACACATTATGTGGCAAAATTATGCTTCACCAGATATATCTGGTATATTAAGTGAAAAATCTTATCTTAATGTCATAATTGCGATTTCTGAAGTGGCATCATACACAATCGTTGCATCTTTCCCCCCCACACCTCTAAATATTATTGAAATAAACGTGTCCAAAAAACGTGCTCATGCAAAAACATGAAACGATATTTGTGCTGTCTTGTTTTCAATCCAAGGCAAACGATTACAATCCTTCAATTTGCAAGTCCAATTGTTGCCATGCTTTCTGAAAACGTGCTTTCAACCTTTTTCTGAAGACACTTTATTTTGATAAGGCAGGTTGAATCTTGATATTTCAAATGATAAGATCACTTAGCGAAGTATGCTGGCTTATGAATGACTGCGTTGTTGGATCACTGATATCCTTTGACACAAAACACACTCGATAATCAAAAATTATCGCAAGATACATAAGTCGGTGTGTTTTTTTTCTAGTGTCGCGAAAAAGTGCCTTTATTTGGTAATAGAAGAAGGGTTGAATAACTTGCAATCTCAACAAGTCTTCAACAAATAAGAGACAAACATGGAAGCGGCATGTCCCCATTTTTTTTCCCATCCTTGTCTGTTTTTGCCTTTTCAAAACTCTAAATCGTGCTGATTCTTGCCGGACTTAAAGAGATAAGATAACGGCATACTTGTATAAAGATCATAGACTTGACAGTTAACAGCAAATAAAATATATAAATTTGTGTTCAGAAAGAAGAAGATAAAAGATAGATAATAATATTTTCATATAAAAGATCTTCTATATTCATATAGAAGAATATGTAATTCTATATTCATATAGAAGATATAGAAGAATATGTAATTCTATATTCATATAGAAGATATAGAAGATCTTCTATATTCATATAGAAGATATAGAAGATCTTCTATATTCATATAGAAGAATATGTAATTCTATATTCATATAGAAGATATAGAAGATCTTCTATATTCATATAGAAGAATATGTAATTCCAAAATACCACCCAACAAAAAAATCTATACTTATAATAAAGCTTAATGCGTGTGTGTTGGCGCTCTGCAGTCCAAATCGTTCGACTTACAGCTACCAAATTTGGCACATGCATACCTTGGAGGTCAGAAATGTGCACTTAGGGCTCCTTTTTAGAATTTTTAATTAGAATTTTAATTATTAATTAAATGCTAACTTTCCCGCCAAATAATCTTTTCATTTCTCCATAGCCAATTGAGTGAGACTTCAATTATTGGGGCTTTAAGCTAACGAGATTAGATTTAGCATATTTTTGGCCGATTACTTCAAACGATTCTGTTTATTTCCTTGGTGTTTGATGTATTTAAAATTAAACTTTGTTACTTAATCGATCTTTCAGATTACATATATACTGAAGCACTTCTGAATTAAAATAAAACAAAGGAAATAAAAATTTTCTAATCTACGTAGCCTAACTAGTAACCCTAATCCCTAACTGGCGAAGGAAATTCACGCATTTGCGTTACCATAATTAGTGTTGAAAATTCACGCATGCGCATTGTGTTCTGATTGTTGACAACTCTATTTTCATTAGATACGAACTTGATTTCGAATTGCTTAACATGTTTTCGACCGATTATTTTAAACGATTCTGTTTATTTCCTTAGTGTTTGATGCATTTAAATTTAAAAATTGTTAATCAATATATTTGTTTGTGATGAAGCTGAGAACTTCTTGAGATATTACTTAAATTAAGAAAGATATTCTTTAGTTACCATAAGGTTTAAATACTCAACAACTCAGTTTTTAGTACTCATATTTTTAAAAAAAATGCCATGTTTCAGTAAAAAATGTCCTTGTATTAACTGCAGATTAATCATTTCCACTTTAATTTAAATTCTACGTGAGCTAGCAGAAAATTAGAAAGATACATATTACGTTATGGCTGAAGGCCTTTATAATATGATGAGTGGATTAAATAACTATCAAAATTTTAAGTTTTAAAATTTTTTGATGAAGAAGTTATTGAAATAGGAGTTACATAAAATATTTAACTATTAAAATTTGAACGAGCATTAAGATTTGGGTACCGGCTGGTCACCAAAGGCAATTAGTAATATTGCCTTTATATATATTATATATAATTGTATATTACAATTATATATAAATATATGTATAAACTCGTCTAGAATGGCGTTTTTCTTTTAAAATTTTCTTTTATATTCCGTAAAAAGGTGTTGCATCTCTCCGCTTAAAAAATATGCATTTGTGCAAATTTACCATGACTGCTTGGATTTTTATTTTAAGAGCATTTTCTGTTTCTTAGCATAGTGAAGGCAAAAAAGTATGTATTTTGCTTGCCTATTTGTCTACTGGTTGGAACTAAAATTTGACACAGTTCTACAGTTTTATTAACAAGACCACAGGACAACTTTCGTTAATATAAGTAGGTCAACTTTTGAATTATAACACTTATAAGCATTAAAATGTACAAACGGTTAGCTCTTTTGAATGTTTCGTTCAAAATTTGTTTATACATGCATGTTTTTGATATTGAAACTGTGCATCGAATTTTATTGAAAGAGTTCTTTAAAATGTGAAATTGTCGTTTCATCTGCACAGACAGACACACTTTTCTGAATGAACTTCTTCCGAAATTTCGAAACCACCAAGTTCTTCAGAGCTGCATAAATAGAATTTCATCCATCAAAGCGGTTTTGAGTTATAGCGTTCATAAGCAAAGTGAATTACGGATACAGTTTTTTTTAAATGCATTTTCGAATTCAGATAGCTCTGAAACCAGAAATTTCGTCAGAATCTTGAGCTCGAAGTTTCTAACAATTATGTTATTATTAACGATGTTATGTTAACAACGCTTGTTTTACTTCAAAACAACAGCAATGACCTTGCCTTTATTACTTGGCGGAGATCCGCATAAGAACCTTTTTGTCTTTTTAAAATATATAGGTTTTTATTCTTTAATCTGAACTCTTTTTTTTTTTTTTTTTTTTTTTTTGGCTTCGTTTTGTCACTCTGTTATTTATCATTTTCATCAATGTAAATATACTTCTAGAAACTGTTTTTATTAAATTTTTATTAGAAATAAACTTGTTTGCGCAGTGTACCCTTCAGATTGGTTTTTTTTTTTTTTTTTTTGCTAAAAAACATCAAACCAATCTATCATTAATAATATTTTGTCTTCGTCTATTTTGTGTATCAGAATGTAAAATTCTTGACATCGAAGAGTTGTTTGGGGTGGAAAGGAAGGGGTCCCACCATCGGCCATCTCGGCCAGAGTCAACTGAGGTCAATCTATGCCTTTGCTTTTTTTTTTTTCAGTTAGCGTAAATATATTTATGTATAGATTTTATTACTTCGTCTAATTTTCGATATAAAATCTATATTCTTTTTCCTTTTTAATTTGCATAAACAAACAAAAAAGTACGAATATTAACTCATTGAAATCTAATATAAATAAAAACCGTTTTGGTTGTTCTACATCCACTTAATCGACGTGCCTGAATTCAACCAAACTTTGCACATTTGTTATTTAAAACAAGAGAATAAATATTGTTAACTTTTAAAAGGGCAAAATTTAAATAAATATTCAATTAATTAGAAATTTACCGAAAATAATTTACTTTTTCCCATAATAACTTCGGTGCAAATCATCGCACAAAAAATATTTTAAAATCATCTTAAACTCAAAATTTTTCCTTTACAATTAATATTTATTCCATTTTCGTGAAATATTTCTATCTAATTTTATTGATTTTTTTTTCAAAATAGTACATAATTGAATAAATGCAGACGATTTTGAAAAAGGAAATTTATAGATATTTTGTTGCTAAGCGACGGTGAAACTGAGAGACTTAAAAGTAATCAATTTTTATTTTTGAATATTTTTTTAATTAAGTATTTTTTGGCAATGTATTTTATTTCTTTTAAAAGAATTCTTAAAATAACTACTGGTGATAGAAAGATTTTACATGCTGATTTATTTTATATAAAAATAAACACTTGTATTAAAATAAATTATTTAAGAAATGTTTGATTACAATCTGTCAAATGTTATTATTTAAAAAACTTCTTTTTTTTTAATAAAATAATCACAAACATTGAAAATTAGAATAATATGAGGGAAGTATAAACTTTTTGAGACAATTAATTAGGCCATAAGTGTTCCATTGATAATAATAAAATAAATATTAAACATGAACGTTTCATCGCAAAGTATTTAAACTATTCATAAATTTGAAGAGAGAGAAAAAAAAATCCCCCAAAACTTGTATAAGAAAATGCCTACAAATTCTTAAAAAAATTTAAAATCCAGGAGTTTCTAGTTTTCGATGCTCATCAAAGAAGACTCTGTCAAAAATAAATAAAGACATAAAAAACACCTTGCAAGTAGAATAACGACATTTTCAGATAAACATTCCGAAACAATATTTATTTATACACTCATTTTTTTGCCACCTTTCGCTATTTAATCCTTGTTATTTGTCGACTCTCTGGCTTGTGCCCGACACAACTTGCCAAAATTTTAGTTCATTAACTCCTTTTTTAAAAAATAAATAAATAAAAACGAAGAAGCACCCATTTCAAATGTCGTAACACTTGCCACTTTTTTTTTTTCCCGCTCTTAGTAAGGAAACGCAGCCCATTCGAATGCTATGATGAGGGATGTGTTTTTGTTCTAACCGGGTCATGGGGTCTACACGCCCATTTTGACCTGTTTACCCCAAATCAAAAGAGCCCGGATGATTGTCTGATAGTCTTCTCATCTCACAATTTATTGATTTTTGAGATCAGATACGCTGAAGAAATAGCAAATAGAAATGTTGTTTGTTACTAAATTCAAGATATGTAAATAATAATTTTTGGTGTGATTGAAAGAAAAATATTAAATTTATGTTATTTTGAGAGAAAAAAAATTGACTCTTAAATGGTTTAAAAAATGTTATTTAGATAAAGAGCATTTAATTATTCATTTTTTTTCTTAGTCTAATTAGCTTTTGTATTAAAAATAAATTATTTTTAAAATGTTTGATTGCAGTTTGTCGAATATTATGATTTTAAAAAAGCTGTTTTTTCGAATAAAAGGATCACAAATGTTGAAAATTGGAATAAGATATGCTATGTATGAACTTTTTGAGACTATTAATTAAACCATAAGTGAAATGAATATATTTTCATTACTAAGACATTCTATTTCGAGTTTCTAATCAATTTTGAATGTCTTAGAATTCTTTAAAGTATTAGGTTGTTCGGAAAGTAATTTCGTTTTTTCCTGACAAAGGATTTAATTGCACTTTTCGCACCCAATTTCATACTTAAACCGCAAAATCATTTTATGTTTTAAGAGCTGATATAGCAAGGCTTGAGTGTGAAAAAGTGCAGCTGATTCTTCGCAGTAGTTTTTGGATGGTGCCCTTTTAAATATGGAGAGCAATAAACAGCATTTTTTTCTTTTTTGCTATAAAAGGTAAAAATGCTGTTCAAGCCAGAAATAAATTAGCCAATATGTGTGGAGAAGATGTGTTAACAGTACATCAGTACCAGAACTGATTTGCAAAATTTTTCCTTCAAATGAGGAGGCCAAAAACCACCTCGATCAGTTTTTTTTTACAGCAAAGACCAAAACTTTTATGAGCGTGTAATCATGTTACTACCAAAAATATGGCAAAAGGTATTAGACCAGAATGGCAATTTTATAATTTAATAAATAATTTATTCATTAAACGGAAATTTCTTTTCATTTTGACACAAAAATACGAAATGACTTTCCGAACGACCCATAGAAAAAGAAAGATTATGAAATTGTCTGCCTATAAACCCATGTGTATATTAACTTGATAATTCAAAACCGTAATGTGAAAGAATAACGAAATTTGGTATGACATTCTTTTTCCCAAAATTAGAAATCTGTAACAATAATTTTTAAGTCTTTATGTTTATGTTTTTAACTCAATGATGTTTATGGGTTGATATAAAAGATGTCCCAGAATTAACCCAAAATTTGATTTACCCCAAGATTTACTACCATTCGTACAATAAAGTATTGACAATCCTATATAAAAAAACATTTGACAGCTGATATCTTAGGATTAATGTAAAATTGGTGTATTACACGCTAGATCAACAATGTTAATTCAAGATTTGAATTAAATAAATAAATAAAACAGTTTTTTTTCTTCTTTAATCTTTATTGAACTGTAAAGTACACAGGATCGGGTTATGTATGGAATAACGCATTGGGCAAACGGCCTCCAAGACTATGCTAGCGCATAAAGATTCTTTTGCAGAAATTTTCCTAGACCATTTTGCATAAATGTGACGGAATTTCGTTGATGCAACGTTGAATCTCCTTCGTCAATGTACGTGCGCTTATAGACTTCTTGTCATAGATCTTTCACTTCGAATAACTCCATAAAAAGATATCCAATGGTGTTAAGTCACACGATCTAAGGGAGCCAATTCTGAAATTTTCGAACTGTGGCAGCCAAACTTTCATTATTTTTGAAATATTGTTCATGAAAACACGCTGTTCTATCGTGTAACGAACGCTCCATTCATACTAACTCTAAACTATCGGCTGTCCAATTGTGCTTTTTTAAAAATTGTCAGCACGTTATTGCACGAATGGTAGTAAATTAAAATCTTGTGCTAATTTTGGGTCTTGTATAAAGTAAGATCAGGGCTTTTCCTATTTCGTACGCTATCTTCCACGAATTTCTTGTGCCTACTATAAATCTGTTTAGGACGAAACAGCTCTGTATTGAACTCCTTTGGGAACAAAAAACTGCATAATTTATTTAGTGTCCTAGTTTAACTTTTTTTTTTTCCTATTTACAATGTGTAGAAGAATTTTTGTTCCCAAGCTAACAACAATTCAGTTCCTAATGCAACTCACGTGCTTATTAAAAAAATCTTTCCAACTTTATTTTTTGTCAAATGTTCTTTTAATATCAGTTTTATGCTTATCATACATTGACTACAAATTAAATACTACTACTGTCGTTTATATTAAATTTAGATATTTTCGTTGTTTCTTATTTATATTCTCAGATAGATTACGCAATGAAATGTCGTAGCAATGTATAAATAGATTCGTTGCTAATATACAGAGAAACACAAAACGACTTTTTGTGAACGTTTTAAAGGAACAACAGAACCGTTTTTACCAAGATTATCCGAATGATAAATTAAAAATGAATGTTCTTCTACTAAAAAAAAGTTGTAGTAGAAGTGATGTATCTGTCTCTGTTATCGTTAATTAGGAAAAATATTTTTAATATGCTCTGTTTTTTTAATAACTTTGAAACATTTGCAAAAGTAAAGAAATGAGGAAAAATAACCAATTAGATAAAGAATAAATAAATAAAAATAGAGAAATTGAAAAAAAAAATCGTTTGGCTCTTGTAATAATTCTTACTAGAATTTCCATTTATATTATTTTGAAGAAGAATTTGAACATATATTTTTGCTTCTTTCTTCACTTACGAACGCTGCTGAAATCGAGTTCTGGTGCCGATATAAAAATAGCAAAGTTATATAAATATTTTTTCTTGCATACTAAAGAATCGACAAGGAAAGGAAATAATAATTTGCATCTGAGACATGGGAAAGACTTCGTGATTCTCGCGAGAAACAGACAATATATTCATTGAAGTGAAGCTTCGCGAACATTCGTTGAGCATAAAGGTGATAATTCTTATTATTTATAACTCTTGATAAATTTAGATTGACTCTTTGTCGCTTTCGCCTTTTCCGTGATGGAATGATGTAATTTATTTTTTTCAAAATAAAATACGAAGAAACCTGAAAGGAGGTTGCGTAATATTTACATCATCTGAAAGGAAAAAAATAACTGGGATAAGCGAAAACTAAGATAAATTTTTGTTTCAATACTGTATGCAAAATTTTATTATTCTTATAGATTTATTTCTTTATTTATTTTTGTATATGATATACAATAAAAAGGTATTGTTTAAAAAAATCTTACTCGGGGAATTTTTACATTTTAGAACCGACGAATACATTTTTTGGAATTTTATCTGTCTATGAATACGATAAATTAATAATGTTTTGTGCTATGTCGATGAAATGTGCAATTTTCATATCAAATTGTTGACTTTTATCAAATTTGGACGAAATCTATTAATCATCTAACCTTTTTTTTATCTGTTATATTATAATGTAAGGTAAAAAGTTCTATATTTGTTAACACAAAACATACATTTTTGAGATTAATTACTAAAGTTAAGTTAAAATTAGGTTAAAACTGCAAATATAGTTCTTTAAAGCATTTTTATTTTTTAAAAAAAGTATTAGAAACAAAGTAATTGTAAAACACACGAGCAACATAAAATGGTGAAAGAATTAGCTGAATGGGGCGAAAATAAAGTAGATGAAATTGGCATTATTGCAATTGAAATATTTACATATGTAATATAGAACTGAAGCAGCGATATAGAAATAAAGAAGCAATTGAAATTTTAATATAAAAAGCAAGAAGTCTGTTTTGTTGCAGTCTGCGCAAATAAGCCTCTCACATGTAAATTTCTAAGAAATCTCTCAACCAAGCCTTGTGATTCTATTGTGTTATTTTGCATCTTTCTTCACCTGATGATACATCTTTCGCTTCTTCAACATCTAGTTCCGCTTTATTTTTCAACACATTCTATTTAGCTCGTTTTGTAAAGAGGAAGACGCTCTTTGCACAGCATATTTTTTCATGAGAGTACTTTCCAGCTGTTGCAGATACTTTCTTCTAAGTAGCTTTTTTTTATTTATTATTTACTGTTTCTTGAATAAACAATGTAACTTTTAATTGCCCCAACATTTTCATTGCATTTAAAAATATGGAAAAAAACGAAAAGAAAAAATGTGCATTCTTAATGACATTTTCTTGCAATCTTAATGACCCCAATAAGGAGACCATTGGGTAACATAAACTCTAGACCAATCTGTACACTCATATCCGGAAGTTCTTATTTGGCTTATAAACTTACCTCCACAAAAGAAAGAAGAAGAACCTGCCAAAATTTGTCAGCTACCGAACCCAAGCTTACTATTAATCCTCGTAATGATTAACACTACATGGAAACGAATTGCACGTACAACCAGAGTCATGCTTCCAACACGCCCTGAAATTATAAGATATATTGTTTGCCAACGGACTCTAAAACTTTCTGGGCTTTAGCGAATGTGGGTTTATTAGTCTATAGCATTAGGATGGGTTTATTTCAGCACATCATGGGAGAAAGGAAAGGAGGGGATGTTTGCATTTAACAATAAATTAAATTCCGGAAATGGTGCACATTCTTCCGTATGTCACCCCTTAGTGAACCGCGAAAAGTGGTTGTCTCAGAATATTGAAACGAACAGTAAAATGAAACGATTTTCTAATGTGTCTTTCACATAAGCGTGCTCACTGTAAGGTTAACAGAGAGTTTATACATTTGCTGAGAGTAAATGAATATAACTTCAAAATTCGAAAAGCTAGATCGTAAGATGTGGAAAAGATTGTTGGTATCTAAATATTTATCTGATTTTAAATCGACCGTAATGATTTGATCCTGACCGATCAAATAAAAGAGTAGAATTTCAGGCAATTCTTTTATTTATAGCTGTATATTTACATAAGAGCAATTTGTTTTAATCTAGGTTAAATATTTCCTATTTACACAACAGTCAAAGGTTTATCGTGAAAAAAATTCGTGGACAGACTTCAATCAATTCGAAGAAGGAAAAAAAAAAAAAAACCAAGACGCTACTAGGATGTTAATTAGCTCGGGTACTCCAGGGTAGAGAGTAAAAAAACCGCAATCCAAAAAGTATCTTCTTCTCTTCAAAGAAAGACCCACTTTTTATCGTTGTCCAAACTCCACCTTCTCAATTCTCATTTGTCCACGTGAGATCTCCATCGGCCAATCGTCCTGGAAAAATGTCCCTCATTTCTGGCACCAGCCTGGCTTGGGAAATGTGCATCAATAATGTCTCCTAGCAACGGACTGCTCTGGAACACTTGTCAATGATAGTTCCTTCACAAAGGGGCCATTTGGAATCCAAATGTTTGACACTCCTTTCCTGTGAAGATGCAACGGTTGTATGACTCTTTCGTACGAGTCATAAAACTGTCAATCAATGGTCCCGTTTACAATGGGATTGTGTTACTGTAAAGGATGAGTTTTAGAAGAGGCTGCAACATTTTAAACGTTATCTGAAAGTGTCAGGTTTGGCGAGAGTTAACAAAATTTCGAATACTTAATGTTGTTTAATACCATTTCATGCGATACTTTCCACTTGGTTTTTTATGAAGCATGAACTGCTTTTCAAGGAGTTTATTCAAAAAATATGATAAAAATTAATGACCAATGATATTTTTTTCATATAAATACTATATCGACTTTGGAACAATAATCTAGATTTTGGTAAATGAATTATTTTACATGAATATAACGATTTGCATTAAACAAAAGAATTTTGGTTTCATTAGTTTTTATTTTATTTCTTCTTGATTCGTTTGTTTAATTTAGTAAGTTTGAACACTGAAATGTATGTTACTTAAATACAGGAACTTTAAAAAAATTATTGTTTCTTAAGTATGGAGTACAATTAAATGGTGTTAAAAGCATTGAAATTATTTGTAAGATGGGAATAGTTATAAAAAAAATCTTGAAATGACGTAAGCAGTAAGAAAAGATTCCAACTACGAATGTTAATTTTCCGTGCTATATATTTCTTTTACAAATTTAAACTTTTCTGTTTATCATTGTAGATTTAATTTCAATGCTGTTACATTTAAATGAAAAATCTGCTCAGATAAAGATAAATTATTTCTTCATTATACGACTTTGAATTTTATATATGAAATATTGTTATTACACGGTGCATAAAATAAATAGCTTACTAAATCAGAAGTATATTAATATTTTGCCAACTGATACTTTTTATCTGCGAAAATTTGTAGGTGATATTAGCTGAATTCAAATTTAATTTTTTTCTAGTCGCACTAAAACCCTAATATAAATCTATAGATAAAATATAAAACAGAATTTAAAAAAATATTTACATTAATGTACGTTTTAATAAATTTACATTAATAAATGCAGTATATGTTTTTCAGAAACTTCATTTTTTTTATAGATCGTTCTTGTATGTAAAATAAGCCATTAACAATAGTATTGAATGAAGTTCTGGTAATATACCCTTGAACAATATACACCTACACCTTTGTTGAAATTTTTACTGATTAGCTATGCGTTTTTTAACCATATTTTAAACAATGCAATTATTTCTAATTTCAGAAGAATTCACGACAATTTTAAACTTTCCAGGGGCCTTGTGATAACGCAAATCTCGAAACAACCTATTCTATACCCTCCAAATTTTTTACTGATTTTAATTTAATGTTTATTCAGCAATTTTCAGATGTAAATTTTGAAAATTGAAGTCTCAAGTCCCTTTTTAAAAGGTCAATATAAAATTTCGAGAGCAAATGAATTTAGAGCATTAGTTTCTTTATTAAAAGAAATAAAATCAGATATCTGTTATTATATTGCATGAGAAACTCTTGGTGTAACATTAAAGAAATTTTTAAAGTGATGTATAATTTCTTCATAATTATATATCATTCACTTCTGTTTCTCTAATATTTCAAAATTAAACTGCTTTCAAATGAATTATCGTTAACTTAATATAAGGTTCCTTATTTAAGCAGTTCTAGGAATGAAATATGCAATAAATTGAGGTTCTAGATTGTATTTTAATTACCTCTTTGACAAATAAAAATTTATGGGAAAAAAACCACAATTCAACAAAATGTGTTTAAAGTTTTTAATTTACACTGCAGAATAAGGATTTTTCTCCAGTATTCCCTGATTTTCTAGACTATTATTTCAGTTCCCCTAAATTAATTCAATTTCTCATTTAATTTTTTGCTTCAGAAAAAATTTTCTTGGCTATTTTTTAGACTAATCACTTTTTGTTAAGATTTGTCATTTACTGAGACTCGTTATATTTAAATTTCTTCATTCAGCTAGAATATTATGTTAACTTATCTGCATATGCATTTTGCCATTAATATTTATCATAAGTATTCTTTATAAGCTTCTTATGCATTTTACTTTCAAAATTTACAGCGTCAATGAAAAAAAAAAAGAATACAGCGTTTCAAAATTACCTCAATTTGTAACAATGTCAAAAAAGACAAAACAAATCACACAGAGAATGTTTAAAAATGATATTTAATATATTGCAAGAGTATAAAAATCAAATAAATTGCAAATGTGGGAAAATTTTAAAAAATAGTAAAAAAAAAAAATGCTTTCTTGCATATTATTCCATTTTCAGTTGTAAGGTTCTACTAAAATATCCCGAATTTTAATTCTAATTCATAAAATAAAATAAAGACTGTTTTAAAAACAAATAACGAGGTACCAGATAACATACGCAAAAATATACAGAGGGGGGGGGGAATGGAAATAATTGATTTTTGACACGGAAGCATATGCTTTAAATTTGACAGATGTCTCCGAATTTTTCGTTTAAAATTATTCAAAAATTTAAGTGAAGAATATTCAGACTTTAATCTAAAAATTTTAATTCATAATATAAGATTTTCTTCCAAGAATAAAAGTGAATGTATATAATGCGCCTATCAGTCTATTTAAAATATAGACCATTGTGCGTAGAGGTACTAAATTTAACACAAGTATATTTGGGAGAAAAAAGCATGCAATTCAGTGTGTTTAAAAATATTAACACAAAAAATGTTATCTCTAATGTTAATTATCTTAAAATAAAAAAATCATTAATTTTATTGATTTATCAGTTTTTAAGTTGCGTATTTTTATTCTGCAAAAAGTATACTGATTTTGGATAAGCATGTTTATTTTATAGTCAAGATCTTCCGTTTATATTTTCATATGTAAAGATAAAGTTTTCATATAAAGGAGAATATTAGATTTTTAAATATAAGATAAGATGTAGTTTATAGCTATATAAGGTTTATTAAGTTATTTATTTCATTTGTATATGAATTATGTATTTGATTCCCAGAAGTTCAAAAGCTTTGAACAGATTTAATTTCAAATAGTAGGAAATTTATCAATTGTTAAATTCTCTTATTGACTTATGCACTATTAATCATTTGAAATGGTCATTTAAATGATCAACTTCTCTTAAAACAATTAGACTCGTTTGTGATGGTAATAATTAAGTTGAGGTGTAATTTTTTAGAATGGAATCTCTATTTTACATTTTCTTTTCAAATGTATTGATTTTTATTTGAGAACTAACTATATTTAGCATACTTAAACTGTGAATGAATAATTCAGAGAATTCAAGCGTTCTTGATGTATTTCGTCGTATACTTTAAATTTACCACCTTTGTCGTCCAGTTATCTATCTGTCTGTCCGTCTTATATATATATATATATATATATTCTGAACAATAAGGTATAAGACATGAGAAAATATTCCTGCGTACGGTTTTTATACGCATTTTTTAAATTTTATAATGCTGTAAAAACTGTTTTTTTTTTTACTGTAAATTTTTAGAAAGTTATAACGAAAATAAAGTCAATATTTCTTTTATTTTTTAATTAAATTTTTAAAAAATCACTTTTCTATCCTTCAAAGTAAATATTTGCCAAATTTCGTAGCTAAACGGTATGGTGTGTTGAGCCAGCATATCTCGTACACATAGAGACAAAACTTTTTTTCTTATGTTTACGCATCAAAACTTAGTTAAAACGCCAATACCCTTTCCCGCCAAATACTCTTGCCAACAGATAACATGTTTTTTGCAAACCTAGACTAATTACTCCCTACACCCTTTTTTCAATGAGCTTAGAGTGATTTATTGGTCTTTTATGACCTGTACGAAAGTGGTTAGTACGCATTTGTCCCAATACCGATGCAACAGGTTCCTTTCAAACAATGACCTTCAAGTGTGGTCTTTTAGCTGAATTGCTCATCACCAGAGGCAATGACCAGTCGACGATAAGCAAACCCCCCACCTAGCAATCTGGAGGTTTTTAAAAATGGAAGGCATTAACAGGTCGTGAACAGCTGTCTGGAAATGCCGCTTCTCGTAAATGGGACAAGGGAATGTTACATGATTCTGTCAAAAGAATCATGGGAACTTTTGAAAGCATACAAATGCTATAACTCAATGAAAGCAATAACTTAAATGAATGAAATTTGGAAAGTGATCGTGATACTGAAACCTTATTTCTGCGTTATTAACTTTCAATCACAAGATTTAAAAAAAAAATCTTTAAAAAGGCATGCTCGATTTTATTTATTATATTTGAAATACTAATTAGATGCGAGGTGTACGAACTAGGTAATGATACATGGAAATCCGGGAACTCATGGAGTTCATAGACTTGCTTCAGATTCTACAATTTCTTGCGGAAGACAGAAGGATGCACTTATGACAGAGAATATGTTAAAAACAGTTCATTGCTACTGATTGAGCTATGTCCCATCTCAAAAACATACGCAAACTTTCAATTTTTGGAATTTTAATCATTAGACTCTTGGATCGATTTTTACAACAATCAATTTATAATTATGGTATTAAGACTATGTACTAAACTTCATTAGTCTAGCCTTTTTATTTATAGTGTTCATAATCATTCTAACAACGGTTGTTGTTGTTTTCAATCTCAAAACAAGAAGATAATTTTTTTTCTATATTTCTCTTAGTGTTCTTCGTAAATAATTCGTATACATTTTTGTACCACGCAAATATATTTTATTTATACTTAAACATATTTTAGCAGGTGCGTGACCGAATAGAAAAAACTTTAAAAAAGGCAGAATTTAAGTACCAAGAATAAATGGTAAGAAATACGTCAATCTACATCACGACACAAGAGTAGTAGAGACCGAAAATTTTCCCTTCAGTGATTTTACTGCGAAATTTTCATAGATAATTCTTTGGTACGTATAAACTTAGGTAAAGGCATTTTAGGTATTTTCGAAAAGAATGTTGAAAGCATTAAGTATTTTTACCTCTTCGCTTAGAGCGTGATAAAATGCTGAAACTAGCAATTTTATAGAGCGCGTGCAAAGTTGATTATATATATATATAAAGTGGGATTTGAATCAAGAAATAGGAGACTATTTTAGAATGAAATTAATATGGGTTTAATTCAGGTAAAAATTAGGAAAATAATTAACATTCAAATCTGGGTAAGAGATAGCATAGTAGAAAATATATATGTAATTTTAGCATGCTTTCTAGAAAATTAACCGTTTTCTTAAGCTTCACATTATATATATAAATTTATGTAGCTTACAGAACATCTTATATTCTTAAAAAATCAAAACAAGATTCCAAGCGTTTCAGAATTCTATCGGTTTCGTTTATTCTCTTCACTTCACATCATAATCTATACATTATTGCCAGATTTCAAAAGGTTTACAATTGATCATCAGTTATTATACAAAATAATATCAATAAAATATGTTTATCAAAGAGAAAATTCGTTTGCTTTTACTTTTAATAATATTTTAACAGAAATAAAATTTGTAGCAGTTATAAATATTTGAAAAGGAATCGTCTGCTAGCAGATGATGGCATTTACCGAACAGTAATGATGAGTTTTGTACAATTAGGAATAATAAAAACAATTTTGTAAATTTTGTAACTGCTAGAATGAATTTTATAATGCATGAAGAAAAAAAAACAACAATTGACTCGTAACAAAAAATTCACTTTAAAAAATTCCTCTTTTTTTTTTTTACTTATGATTTATGATAATCAAAACCGACAAATTTTAAATGTTGCTAATTACGTGTTAACAGCTCTCCCATTCTATGAACTGAAAGAAAAAAAATCGTCTGACATCTTTATATTCTCCATTTTTTCCCCCCTGTAATATAGGTATTCTTTGTTCTAAAACGAGCTGAATTATTAACGCAGTGCAACAAAATGAACGGTTCAGACTAAAACTGAGGTGTAGCACATTTCAATAAAACATATATTTTCAGTAACTTTTTCTTAATAGCAAGACATATTTTATTATTGCAGTAATTGAAACAAAAAGAGGAATTGTATGGCTTCGATCTAATAGTTAGATTTATCAGAAATTTCTAAAATACCGAACTTCTAATTTTTAATAGAATTTAAAAGCTCTTTGAAATATTCATGATTTTTATAGTATTATTATATATTCAAGAAATAGGAGACTATTTTAGAATGAAATTAATATGGGTTTAATAAAGATAAAAATTAGGAAATTAATTAACATTCAAATCTGAGTAAGAGATAGCATAGTAGAAAATATATATGTAATGATGAGTTTTGTAGATTTAGGAATAATAAAAAAAATTTGTAAATCGTGTAACTGCTAGAATGAATTTTGCAATACAGTAAAAGCTCTTTATTCGCGGGGTATGTGTTCGATAAATATGCCGCGCATACAGAAACCGTGAATATGGAACGATAATTTATAGGGGATTATCGGGGATACGTTCCTTGGTGACAAAATAATAACAAATATATATATATATATATATATAAAATCAATTTAATTGAAGGTTTTGAACATTTTGATTAATTATCTTAAGGTTTAGGCAATGGTTTGAAGAATTTTATCATTTTTTCTTGCTTGGCAGTTTTTGAAAGCTCCTTCCATTCAGACAGATACGCAGCAGTCGCATTAGCAATTTGCCTCTTAAAAATAAGACTTCGTTCCATAGAGGGATCAATGTTCATGAAGAAATCGCAAAGCTCATTTGTCATTCTTAAACCTTCACTAAGAATTTTAGCTTCTTCTTCAATGGGTTGTGAATTGAACATTTCTTCCAAGTCGGTTTCAGTCAGATCTTCATCTTGCGATTCAAGCTATTCCTGAATGTCCCTTGATTCTATCGGTTCGAACCCATCTCGTCCTATTCCATTCGCGATTTCGGCTATGTTTGCATTTAACAACATACTTTAGGCAGAGTTGTAATAAAATCTATTTTACTTTTTTTTATTAGTCCATTTGACGGCATTTACAAAGGATATTGGGTTGGATTCCTATTGGAATCCTTTTATTTTTTATGTATGTACTTATTAGATCCGCGAATAAAGAAATTTTTAGCCGCGAATATAGGAATTGGGTAGCATTTTTTTCATCCGCGAATAATGAAAACACGAATGAAGGAAGCGGTAATAAGGAACTTTTACTGTACATGAAGAGACAACAATTGACTCGAAACAAGATGCACTTAAAAAAATTCCTCTTTTTTTCTTTTTTCTCGTGATTTATGATAATCAAAACCGACAAATTTTAAATGTTTCTAATTACGCGTTAACAGCTCAACCATTCTATGAACCAGAAGAAAAAAAATCGTCTGACATCTTTATATTCTCTCTGGAATATAGGTATTCTTTGTTCTAAAACGAGCTGAATTATTACGCAGAACAACAAAATGAGCGGTTCAGCCTCAAACCGAAGTGTCGCGACACCTCTCAAAATTATGCAAATAACCCACATCTCGGAACGAACCGTTTATTTAGGGTTAATGAAGAAGGACAACGGGTTTTAAAATAGGCTTTCGAATTGTCAGGTTGTCGTAATGAATATTATGCAAACTTTTCGGCTCCGCTCCCCTTGACACACTTCTCGTAGAAATAGAGGCGGATGTGAATTAGAGGAGGAGGATTTGTCTGCAATTTCCAGGCGGGTCAAGAGAGGGCACACGCATATTACGGCTGTTGAGGATAAATATACTTTTTTGAATCCTTTGTTAAAACATTAGGATAATTTAAAGGACACTAATTTTAGAGAAGGTTTTTTTTCGCTTTTGGTACGGTTCTTTTTCGTTATTAGTTACAAAGTTCTGTGTAAGGTTATTCAAAATGAAGGACTAGATTTAAAGTATTTGATTCTAATGAAAATATAGGGACAAAAGCAATACATTTTATAGAAGAAAGTTCTGTTTTATTCTTCAGATGGTTGGTTGGTTGGATTTTTCTGGGGCAAGAGCCATCTTTGGCCAAACTGCGCCAAGCATATGGTTTGAAATCTTACGAGATATAACGAACCAAACATTAAAATGTCTAAAATAAAGTAAAAAGTATCCTTTAGAATAAGTCAGTAAATACTACTGATAACAGGGGACTTATCATAAAGAGAGAAAAGACCAAATGTATGTCCGTACTAAGTAATAAAACCTCTCATGTAGAAATTCGTTCTCACAAATTTCAGATTGTCAAAAGCTTTATTTATCTTGGTTCTATAGTTACTGACGACAATACTATAGTCAAGGAGATTCAAGGTCATCTATAGAATGCAAATCAAGCCTTTTACGAATTAAAACGATTTTTTTAATCCTCACTACTATCATGATATACGAATTTTTTATTGTATAAAACTTAAATTAGACTAATACTTATCTATGGTTCAGATACCTGGACCCTGATCAAAGTTAGATCAAACAAAATAGCCATTGTCGAAAGGAAAATTCTAAGTCATTCTTGGTGGGGTAGAAATCAACAATGTTTGGAGAAGAAGGTATAACTTTGAGCCCTACAAAATCAATGGAGAGCCAGATATTATAAATTTCATTAAAATAAATTGAATAAATTGAGCTTCTCGTGTATTTAGAATACATGAGGATTCCATATTTAAAAAAAAAATTCTTTTACATTAACCTCTAACAAGTAGGTAGGAGGGAGACCCAAAATGAGATGGATGGAGATAGTAGAGACAGACTTCCTGGCTATCCAGGAAAGAACGCACGCAAAGAGAGAATTTAACATTTTAGATCAGCATCAAAAACTCGTCTTTTGGAAGACAAAGGTAAGATTCATTTACATCCGAGCTACTACTTGGCATCATGGGACCGCCGTGGTCTGGTGGTAAGATCTCGGCTTCGTAATCGGAGGGTTTCAGGTTCGAGACTCGCTTCCACCGATGAACAGTCGTGTAAGGGAAGTCTTTTACACGTCAAATCCGTCAGGCCAAATGTCCTGGTGTGGTATGGTGTGGAGAGGAGAGGAGGTGCCGGCTCAGGTGTCGTTCCCATCATCTGACAATGGTCCAAAATGACGAGGTGCGTCCCAAAAAAAGCCCTCGTGTTGTTTTACAACGGGACGTTAATATAACTAAACTATCTGGCATCATAAATTGTTGATGTTGGAAACAGTCAAAAGTGTGGTTTGAAAATCACAAACTCTAAATACAAAAGTTGTGCGTCTTAATAAGGGGCTATTTTTGCCAACTGGGTTTATTTTTCTATCTCCAATATTTTAAAAAAAAGCGAAATTATTATTAGCAAAAAAAAAAAAAAAAAATCCCTGCCCACCTCTTCAAATTCTCCAAATTCCCCCTGATTCATTGCGAAAGTTGTCAAGTATTGTCCTCATCATCTGATCATGATCCACAATTGGCCTGTCCCAAAATAGCCCTACTGCTGCTTTAAAAAAAGTTAATATAACAGAATTGAACTGAAATGCTTAGCAAAACAAAACATTGCCAAGTTGGGCTCAAAGTGTTATACTTCAGGTGATGAATTGTATACCAGATCTGTACTAGTTTATCCATCTAGTTTTCCTATTTTATAACTATCTTGTTCATTCGAAATCAAACGGACAACCAGCCAAATAAGCTTCCAGTGAATGAATTTTGTTCAAAATTAGACACAACTTTTCAAATCTGGTGTATAGACCTTATGCTAATTTTCATCCATCTGGCTTAAAGCATTTTAGAATTATCCCCTGAATTATTTGGAGATCTGAACATGAATATTCGCCAAAATCTCGAGCTTGATTTTTTTTTTTAACAATTCTAATACTTTCTCTTTCATACTTCATGAAGGAGACAACAAGTAATAATAATTTTTAAAAAAATTAAAAATCATTTCCTTCTTATGACAACGAAGAAATTTTTTATCTTAGTTACTTTTGATTAAATAATTATTAAAAAATGCATTTATTTATTAAAAAATGATTAATTTTCGTAAGAATTGAACGCGCATTCTTCACCTTCTCGTGAAAAATATTGAAATTCTTGCATTTTACCGATCGAACTACTGCCCGTTATTCATTACAAATTGCTATAACTCATTCAAAGAAATAAAAATTAATTAAATTTAAGTTGAAAAAACTGAATCAACACCGAGTGTCACCCACTAAAAGTTTTTAAAAATGTATTTGAACTCGAGTGGATGAATAAAAGTATTTTATTGAAAATCTCTGAACAAGATATATATATATGTAAATAAATAAATATAGGGAGAGTATGAACTAATAGCAAGAATTGAAAAAGCAAATGCTCGTCTCAAATACCAATTTCATTTTATGGATTATGCCCGACTTAGCATTGATAATTAGGGGCCAATATTAAAGAGACCTACTATTATGTACTTCTGCTTCGTTGGTGAAAATGTATTAGAACAAAATTAATAAATAAATAAGTTTAGTTTAGTTTAATTATATTAGGTTGGAAACTATAAAACGGGCGTTTTCTGTTTAGGTTTTTTTTTTTTTTTTTTTTTTTTTTTTTGTAATTCAACGCCCGTTTCCAGAATAATATTAACCCTTAATTTGACAATATGTTTTTTCAAATATTTTTTAATTTCTGTTATTTTCCCATGCCTGTATAGACATTAGGATCTATGTAAAATAAACCGTAATAGAAATATATTTTAAAGTTTTTGTTAGATATTTAAGCCTTATAGAAGTTTTCATAAACTCGCCAGATTTTATTTATTTGATTGTTCATTGTAGCGAACTTAGCCAAATTAAGGGTTAAATGTCTCGTTGCCAAGTAACACTAGGGCTATGATGACGAGTATGACACCTGAGATATATAAATGAATATATATATATATATATATATATATATATCATAAATAGATATAATAATACGAATTGAATAAAAAACACTCATTCACCCTCCATACGACACTGAAAATTGTTCTTTCAATTTTTAAGAGAGGAATATTTTTTCCTTGAATAGAAGGAATTTGGAAGTCCAAAAATTGAAGTCTGTGCAACCGTGATCTAAAAAAGATATTACTTCGAAAGCCTTAAAAAGTATTAGCAAGGTTTACATTACAGAGTAACGAGAAATCGTTGTTTGAAGTTCAGTTTGCCTTGAGCATATGATTCAAGTGTTTCGAGGTGAGAGCTTTTTTATCATCGCGTTCAGTTTAATCAAATAACCTCAAAGCTGAGGTTATCAACGATTTGTGAATAAAAGCCACTAAAATTCTCCCAAAGCGATTTTATTCACTTTTTTTGAAGGATATTTCATTGATTTTGATGCTAAGTGTTTGAGAGAAATGTAACATAAAAAAGCAATAATGTAGCTCACGTTGACAAGTATTACAAAATAGGTTTGAATGTTTTGCTTTCACAATTGCTTGTCACTGTTTGAACGAAAAAACATGAATGTAATTAGATACCATTTTATTTTCGCAACAGGTCCGTGAAATGTGTGGAATTAATTACATTTTAAACTGAAATAGGGACCGTATGTTCTTGTGTTGAGATATCGCTTCCATAAGCCGAGTTAGAAGACTTGAAACCTGGTTCAAATTAAATGTACTGTCAAGGCTTGAATTTTTTTCCCTCTAGGGAGGAGAAAAAAATTGGTTCGGTTGATGTCCTCGTCCTCTGACCATACTCAAAAGGACGATATTCTTTACAAAATGCCCCTCAATTGAAACAAGGTCCATAAGTTTTAGTGTTGAGTTATTGGTTTGTAGTTTAGTTTAGTTATATTAACGTCCCGTTTTATAGCAACACGAGGGCTATTTTGGGACGGACCTCGTCATTTTGAACCAGGTTCAGATTACGACTACGACACCTGCGCTGGCACCCGCCTCTCCACACCACACCACACCAGCGGGATCACGTTTGGCCTTACAGATTTAACGTGTAAAGGCCTTATCACACGGCAAAATACCTTCGGTACTTTCCGTCAGCAAACGACAAGGAAAATGACGTCACTTGTGTGACGTCACTTCAAAGTTTCACATGATTGGTTGAATTTCATTTGCGGACAATATTTCAGTTAACATTTTCGAACTGGTTCGAAAGAGTTGTCGATTATGAAACTTGCTTGACCGGTTTTCGAGGGTAGAAACGGAAGTGCTGGCGAAATTTCACCGTGTGATAAGGTCTTAAGAGACCCCCGCACACGACGGTATTTCGATGGAATCGAGTCTCGAACCTGAAACCCTCCGGTTCCGAAGCCGAGACCTTATCACCAGACCACCGCGGCCCGTTATTGGTTCGTAAGCGAGGCTGAAGATTCGAAATCTGATTTTTTCATAAAATTACCGCCAAAAAATCGAAGTATTTTCCCTTTAGCAAGGAGGCAAGAGTCAGCTGAGATAATATTATTATCGTCTGGCCATACTCAAAATGTTCTTCACAAAATGCGCCTTGTACTGCTTCAAAATGGGACGATAAGATGTCTAAATTGCTTTTCACTTGAAAACAGTAAAATATGGAAATAAGAACTATATGAGTTGTGAAATATTTATAATCAGTGAGTCCTTAACTATTATAAGTCTTCAGGGAAAAAACTGTTATAAAATGATATTTTAATTCGTCACATTCAGAAACCCGCTGATAGCTCATCATATTAGTAGTATTAATCTGGTGGTGGTGGTGGTGGGTGAGTCTAAAGCCACTTAGTCATACCAAGCCCGAATGAGCGGAGCTCTTTCGAATGAAGGCAGAAGTGTGTGCCTTCCGTTTTTTTAATGAGCACCGTGAAGGTGAAAGTACGACTTTGCTCAAACAAACACAACCCTTTTTAGGGGGCGGTCGAACTCATTCATACGCTCATTCATCCATCCGCAAGTCAGAATTGAGATAAAAATCAGAGACCGACTCATCCCTGATTCAGTACCCCCAGAGGTATCATTTGTTATGGGAACTTGGTGGACTTTGAGGTCGCGACATATTTAACGTGCCCCAACTGCCATTAGCCAACACGGCGGTCTTTGGCCGAGATGAGGACAAAACTCGTTACCTTTCGGTACGAGACTGACGCTCTGCCAATCAGGATACCGTGGCAAGTGTATTAATCTAGTTATAACAACTAACTTTGATCAACTATGTGGCGAAGGTGTTGGCTGGAATTGTGCCGATGTAGATGTACGCTCGCCATAACGCTTGGCGCTATAAAAAATCGCTTGTCTATACCAACTCACTGGTAGGGGAGTATTATTGCGACATCTTAATAAGCTAGTAACAGCCACTAGTTGACCTTTGTCTACTATTATTATTATTTTGTCTATTATATATTATCACGATAAAAGAAGAGACCGTGGTGGCCTGGTGGTAAGGTCCCGGCTTCGGAACCGGAGGGTTTCAGGTTCGAGACTCTATTCCATCGAAGAACCGTCGTGTGAGGGGGGGTCTCTTGCACTTAAATCTGTCTGGCCAAACGTCCTCCCACTGGTGTGGAAAGGGAGGTGCCAGTTCAGATGTCGTCCTCGTCATCTGATCGTGGTTCAAAATGACGAGGTCCGTCCCAAAATAGCCCTCGTGTTACTTTAAAACGGGGCGTTAATATAAGTAAATTAAAACACGATAAAAGAAATTTAGGTTTTAAATGAAATTCGTTCAATAAACGTAGAGTGTTATGATTGGTTTGCAATGTCTGTAAATTGGCGAAATAGATCCCATTGTTGAGATTGAAGATTCTGGTTTTGTTTTGCGTAACTGTCGAAACTAGAGAATGAAAGATAGGATAGAAGACCATTAATGACATATCTAAAAACCCTGAATTCTCAAATGAAATAAAAATTGACGAAAGCAGTACAATGGTTATAGCTGGAGAATTCTATAGTTGTTGTTTTTCTCCTAGATAGTATGTATAGTGCTATAGAATTTTTATAATTTTTCTAAAAAACAGTTGACAAATGTACACTATTTACTATCCTGAAAGGAATATTAGTTTGACTGTTCGGTCAATGTAAGGTTGGACAATATTTATTCACCAGTTGGCCACAACTAATCCTGTCGATACTGCTACGTTTAGTGGTGGCCGGTTGTATACAAGAAGACAAATGTACACAGTATACAAAAGCAATAAGAAATCGGACTTGTAGTTGTGATTTGGGGACTGGTTCTTTAATTTTTCTAATTATTGTAAATATTTAGACTGACGCACCCCACCCTTTACCTTCATTTTCATATCCTTGACACCATTCCGAATATTTGCAATTCTATAACGCATTGCAGTCAGGTGAATAATTTCGTAATTTCGAACTTTGGTAATTATTAACTATACTTCATTATTCAAACTTTATTATTACACCAGTCCAGTGATTTTTTTCTCTTAAATTTTGATCAAAAATTATATAAATATTAAAAAAAAATCAATAAACTGCTTTAATAAATACTATGCAGATTTTCGCAGAACTTATATTCCAAAATAATTGTTTTAAAGAGTTTATTTTGTTGCAAAATTAGAAAGATTTCAGTTTTTAGGTGAATGTTGCACTTAAGACATATTTTTTATTGTATTTATATAAGATGTAGCTCCATTCAAATGAACAAAATTAAATTACAATGAATATTAAACATGAAAACAAAGCATTTTCTTTTAAGAAATTTATTCCATAATTTAAATCTTAAGTAAATTATTCCTAAATAATTCATATTGCATAAAAATCGGATTCAGTTTGTTAGTAAAAATAAAAAATAATTGAATACATCTAAGGGAAAGATTTGTGTAAACAAGTAATATAAAAAAAAAATTACTTCAATTCCAAATAAGATCAAGATAGAATTTTTTTTATTTTATTTGCTTTTTATTAAATAATCATCAAAAAGATTATTAAGTTGCAAAAAATGATTGATTTTTGCAAGAACTCGCATTCTTCACCTTTACGTGAAAAATACTGAAATCGTTGCATTTCACCGATTGAGCTACTACTCGTTGATTTCAATTTTCACTACAAACTGCTAAAACTCTATTTAAAGTATTAAAAATTAACTAAATTTAATGAATTAATTAATATTTAAAAAACTGATTAAGTGTCATCCACTACAAGTTTAAAAAAATGTGTATAAACTCAAGCGGATGAATAAAAAGTATTTTATTAACTTTTGGAAATTTGAACAAGATTTATAAGAAAATATACGTAGGGAGAGTGTGAACTAATAGTAGGAATTGAAAAGATTTGAATCTATTCCGAAACACAATAACATAATATTGAATCTATCTTATCTTGGTCTGACGTGATTGCATCAGTCGTTGCATTCTGTGTATAATGAATGCATCATACATCTAACGGATAGAACACACGCTTAAAAATATAATGTTAAAAAATTGCTTCAACAAAATAATGAAAAAAAAAAAATTCAAAAGGCAGCAGGAAAAAGTGAAAACTTAAGATGCTTTATTATTACTTGTTTATCGGAATTTTTCATGTACATTGATAATATTTAACCATATTCTATGTATAGTGAAATTTGGAAGTATAATTCTACGAATCGTGAGATTTAAAATGAAAAATTCTATAATTTTTTTCAAATAAAATATTATTTAATTTGTTTTAATATTTTCCATTTACTTACAAATAAAGAAAGATATAATTTTACGTACAGTGAAATTTGAAAAGAAAAATTCTATAATTTTTTTTCAATTAAAATATTATTGCTAAATTTGTTTTAATATTTTCCATTTACTTATAAATAAAGTAAAGATCAGTACATTTATGTCAAATATCTATAAATCTAGGTGGGTTTTTTTATTCACCTTCTTCTTTATTATTTTTTTTTTATTTTTTGATTGAGAACAAATAAGAAAAAATCGGAACTACCATTAACAATTCTCAGAATGTGGATAATTAAAGAAAAAAAAAACCTGATTCAAATGATAAGGAAACAAAAACCAACAATGTATTAAATTCTTCAAAAAAAAAAAAAAACTATTTTTGTTAATCTGTTTATCTCGCCTCATCTCCACAGACCCAAGTCTGAATCACTATTTCACCAACTTCTGACGGTGTTAAATTTCTCATTACCAGGAAAACCATTATAAACTTACACAGACGAGACTGAATACAAACGGCATTATTATTATTTTACCAGCAAACCGAAGCACAAACACACTTTCCATTTCCCAATTCTTTTCTGTGTAATCAACAATCTGCAGTGGCCTACGTGCTCGTAAAAGCAGGTCACAGAGGGATTATGACATCACCGCCTGTCATTCATATGACTCAGTTGGTCTCTACGGGAGAAGAAACCTTGCAGTGATCCTACGCTTTTTTTTCCTTCTGTCGTTATCCTCTCTGATTCGAGGCCGTCGCTTACGAATAGCCAATCAGCGAGCGGCTTCGTATTGAAAATAGTTCGTGACGTATACGAACGCCAAACAGAAGCTCTTTTTTATTCAAGGTAAAAAGAATTGAGAGAAAACCTACAATGCCGAAGGGTTTTATGCCATTTGTATAAAAGTCAGAATGTTCCTTGTTTGAAGAGATTTTCGGCGTGATTAGTTTGTCAAAGCATATTTTTAACTCCTTCAAGAGCCGAGTAATGTCTTTGTTCCGGCGCGTTCTGGATATTTCTCGAAAGTCTTTTGGCAGCAGGAATTTATCGTCGTGTATTTTTTTGGTGTATTCATGCTGAATCAGTGCGTTTGCGATTTCGCTATTCTTTTTACAGTTTGCTGTGATAATAATAAACTAAAATGACAAATGCAATTAAATTTTTACCTATTTTTAAGCAGTTTATTAATGGAATTTATTCATTTTTATATTATAATAAATAATAATTTTGTTTGTATTTCATTTGTTTTATTCCTTTTTTTTAATGGTACATTTTATACTATCTTGGATACAACAAAATCCTTTTTTCTTTCTTTCTTAATTCAGGCTATTTTAGTTTTTGCCTTATAAAAATGGTGCTAAAATTAAATCTAGTATAGCTTTCTGGAAATCAGAAAAAACAGAAATCCAAATAAATATGATTTTAATTATGTTTTTTTTTGTAAATTACCTTATTTTGCTATCACCATATTTGGAAATAGCCTATATATATATATATATATATATCAATCCAGATAACAAAGAAATGTAAGAAATTTATCTACGGAAATTTGCAGAATGTTTAGAATTAAAAAGGCAATCATAGTATTTAGTGTGCGCGAATGCAGCAACTACTAAAATACTGATGAATCACATAAATTAGCAATATAAGAGAAAACATAACTAATTACGGAAACTGAACCAAAAACTATTTCGGATTCGAACAAGACTGAATACAATGAAGGGTCAATTTCTTGACGAAAGTCAGACTCTTCACAGAAAAAATTCCTGGTTTGAATCCCTGTCTAAGGGTGACCCTTGAGAAAGTCCTCAGAGCGGATTCTTTATTAATTGTTTCAATCATACTAACATTTATATTCAGTCTTGTTCGAATCCGAAATAGTTTTTGGTTCAGTTTCCGTAATTAGTTTCGTTTTCTCTTATATTGCTAATATATATATATATATATATATTGAGTGAGCGATGGAGAAGTCTTATGATTGTTTCAAACCTGTATAAACTGATTGATAAATTAAGGACGACAAATAAAGATATAATAAAGAATGCTCTCACATGATAACTTGAAATTTGCCATCGTAGATTTAATTTTTTCTTTATTTATTTTGGTTCTCCTTTGAATCTCCTGAATTCATAGCGAGGATAGAATAGTATGGCGATGCGGCGAAAATATAATCCTATATGTACATACCTTGTATGAAATTCACAATACTCCATACAGGAAATAAAAGAAAATAAGATAGGCTATTAGAAATAAAGATATATTTTTTTAATAAATAAGCCTTGAATGAACAGAAGTTTCGCCTGAACGCTGGAATCAGAAATGGACCCTACTGTGGATTTAATTTGCCTTCAAAATTCGTTAGATTTTAGAGTAACCAAGCTAGAAAGCTGCCTAAGACCGCGGGAATCGATTGAAGCCTTTATTAGCGTGATGATCACATTACTACAAATTATAAAATATTGGAATTGCAATAAGTGTTTACATTTACGTGTTGAAAATATTAACTAGATTGAATTAAATGAGATTAATTAATTTATATGATAAACTCGACACCTTTGATATTAGCTTGATTTTTGAAACGATTAATATACCATAATTCAATCTTGGCGACTATTCATTTGGTAACAATTAAGCTTATTTCAGCTCTCATTAAATTTTTTGTCTGATGCCTGTTTCTTTTATACAAGGTGCTTCAAAAACCTTGATCGCAGCTTTAATTCGTAAACTATTGACCGTAGACATATACTGTAAATTACAAATCTACTGAAAAAAAAGGTGCAACATGTTATGAAGTCGATTAAAGCTTTTACAGGAATAAACTTTATAATATATATATATATATATGTGTGTGTGTGTTGCCAAGTATATCACTTCCCGCCATAGAGTGACGCCCGTGACCTCACTTTCCGCCGTTAAGCAGCCCTCTGGTGGAGAAAACATGAACAAAATTCAGTTCATGTCTGGACGAGGCATGATTACGACGTTCTAAAACAATCGAAGACGTATGTGTAATTACTAAAGACGAAATTACGACATATTGTTAAAAGACGAACTTGTATGTTAATAGAAGAAACTTGGTCATCCATTCCATCCTGTAAATTAGTCATCACCATTTGATCATCATTAATCTAACTTCATTGTCGTCCATTAAATTCCTAAGTATCATCTGGACTTATTATTGCTTGCCCCCCCCCCCCATATATATATATACGGACCCCATACAAAAAAATTCCGAATGAGTAAAATGTGCCCCGTCTTCTAATAAGATCATGAACGAAATTTCAGCATTTTATCACAAAAAATTCTTAAAGTTATGAAACTGCATAAATGCTGACTGAAAGCACTTTTCGATGCTTGGATATGAATTCGCAAAGAGGAAAAATGTTGGATGTTCGTGTTTCAGGGGTCGTATAAAAATTAACAAAGGAGGCAATGATTGAATAAATAAATGGTAATTTTGCTATCTATTGTTACAAAAGTACTAAGAATTTGTAGAAATAATAAAGAAAAGATTACATATGTTTTTTTTTTTAATTTCATTGTCTATACTATTTTTGTCATATTTTGTAATCCATGCTATAAAATGTGTTTTCGGTAAGTATTTTTAGGGAAGCATAGATTTTAAAAATTTGTATTTAAAATTAAAGATATGAAGCATTTTTCATTTCCTTAGGATGCATTCCTGCGACACTTTATCTGCTCTGAAGCTGTAAACAATTGCATTTTAATTTGTGATTCACCAACCTTTTTTTAAGAATGTGTTTCAGTTTTCATGATAAACTACTAAAATTTTGTACATGACCTCATTAGAGGATAGGGCACATTTTACTTACCGGGAATTTTTTTGTAATTTAAATTTTGTATTTTTTAGTTTTATCCCTTGAAAATTTTAATCCACTTTATAACATTTTGCACCTTTTTTTCTACGCATATTTGTAATTTACAGTACTTGTCTATGATCAATATCAAGGAATAAAAGCTGCCGTCAAGGTTTTTGAGACACAGTGTATTTTATTTCCTTTAAGTTTATGCCGCCCTAACACATTTCTAATAACATTTTCCATCTCTGTTAATTATCTAAACATTGAATTAAGAGCGTTGCTATAAAAACATTCAATGAAACACTTGTACCGTGATTTGTTTTTTGCCATTCAGCAATTGCCATTGTTGATGGCAATCTGTTGCCATCAACTATTCAATACTGTTGCCATTTAGCAATAAATAATAAGAGCTATAGCGTGAATAAGCGTTTTATTTGAATAGATTGATGTATTTTAACTATTCATTTTAATACATATATTATATTTCCCACGACAGATCATGAAACAAAAAAATAATGATAATAATGTTATATATTTTTTAAATTTATAACTTCTTTATAATTTATTATAATAATTTAATGCTTTTTTGCTAAAAAAGTAACTAATAATTGTATTTAATCATTCTAGAATTATATTCTTTTAGTCATTTTATTAAGAAATGCATTTTTAAAGAATTTAAAAAAATAAATAAAAAATGTAAATAAAATATATCAATAACAAGTTGATTAGATGAAAAATGTTTTGAAATGTGGAACTAATTTTATAAGTTATTAAAAGACAGCTTCACAATGTGCAACTGCGTTGGATAATAAATATTTCTGCCAAGTCCGCCTTTGCCATGTCAGATCTAATTCCACAAGCAAACACATAAGTCTTGAGGATGTTTTGCGAAAGTTAAGAAAACACGGAGGAATTTAGTCATCCCAAGAATTTATGACAAGGTCTAGCGACTCCAAGAATTTTCAGAATATCTGCACATGCGAAGTAGACTGGGTGTTTCACTGCTGAACTATTCCATCATCTAAAGCAGTGTTTCCCAAACTTTTGACATATGTGTACCCCTTCTATAATTTTTGTAACGATGAGTACCCTCGTCCAAAAAAAAAAAAAAAAAAAAAAGGAAGGAGGATTTATTTTAATAAAAACCATAAATATTTTTTTTGTGTGACCTACACAAAATAATAAGAAAAGAGAAATAAAATTATTCATAATGAAACAAATAAAAGTTATATTCTAAGTATTTGTTTAGACCAATGAGATGGACGAAATTGTTTGTGCCGAGATGACAGATCGTCGTCAATTGGTTCCCTGTTTGTTAATTTTAATCTTATAAAGGGTTTAATAAATCTTATAAAAGGTTTTTTCCCCGACTTAATTCCTACAAATGCTGAATGCCTTCAACCACATAAATATGAATTTGGAAAAGGCGACATGTATTTCAGAACTTTTTCTGTTCAGTCCGGATACAGATGTTGCATTTGTGACCAGAATGATGCTAAGGTACTCTCCCTATGTTTATTTTTCAAAAATCTGTCTAAAGCCAATTCCAACAATTGCTCTTCTGCTAGCGCCAAATCTTCTGGCGTGGATGTTGTAAAATGAAACGAATATCTTATCCATTCCATAATTTTATTTAAATCAGGGAAATATTTTTCCAAATCCACTTGCAAACTCTCCAAATGCTGTGTTATGCATTTTGGGGAGTAACTTTCGCCTCAGTTGCACCCCCATCAAACTCTTATTGTACTGCTGCGAGTACGCATACCACACTTTGAGAAATGCTCATCTAAAGAAACTTGAAAATTTATTTTTTAGAGGCGCTATTTTTTCGAGATAAGAATAAAATAAAAATAAACAATGAAAATTCGATCTCTAAATTGAAAGGAATCTAAATTTCTGACATCCATGTATTGAAATTCATTTTTTCGTAGCCAACTGACATTCAGAAATCACTTTTTTTTCGTAAAGCCAACGACGAGATTTCAGTAAAAAACGGAATAATCCGAGAAATTTTATTCAGATTTAGTACAAATTTGGGATGTTCTGTGAATATGTTAGCTGAACAAAATTTAAAATAATCTCTCTAAAGTTTATTTGCTTTTCATTGTCCAGTCTGTTATATGTTCTACGGGTAACATATTCTGAGTATTTTTACTCTGAATCTCGAAGTATCGCTGTGAAATATACTCGAATGCTAAACGGCGAAAACGATAAAATAGAATGTAACGAATGTTATGGAAATGAAATAGAAATGTCGAAAATTATAAACCGGAATAGTAGCGAAAGCTTTGATGATGATTAATAATTTACTATGAAACTGGAAGTACTGCTGTGAAATTCATTCGAATGTTACTGTCGAAAAGTGTAGAACAGAATGTTGTCGAAAGCTATAGATACGTAACAGAAACGTCAAAATTATAGATATTGAAATAGTAGCAAACACTATTCTAATTTTATTATGAAAAATAATTTAGTATGAAGCTGGAAATATCGTAGTGTCGAATATTAAACGAAAACTACAGAATAGAACGTCTTCAGATGCTATAGAAATGAAATACAAACGTCTATAGGTATAGAAATAGGAATGGCAGCAAAAAATATTCCAGTTTTCCGATAATGGAAAATAATAATCTCTTATTTAATAAGCTGGAAACGCATTCTATATATTGACATTGATGGGAAAAAATCAAGTAGATCAAAAATGAAATTGGAACTTCTGTATAAACAGATCAGTACTAGCTGGACAGTATAGAATACTTTATTTAAACTGAGAAAATCCGGAAAGCGTTTTAAAATATAGTAACAGAAACAAAATTCAGAAAAGTTTAGATAAAACCGTAGGTTCCGAAAGGCCCCCTGTGGACGTTTGAGGATTTCAGAGGAGCGGTAAAAGACCCAGAAAAATAGGGGACGTTGATAAGACCCGAAGGGGCGTGGAAAGATTAAATAAATACATTCTAAAAAAGACTTCGAAACTCGATTTAAAATTTTTATCAAAATACTTTCTAATATAATTAAGTATGTGTTTTGATTGTTCTCTGAAACTGATCATTATTGAAATTTCTTCAGTTTATTTATTGAAAACAACAATAAATTATAATGGCTTACTTTGTATCATTAAAATCCCTGCCTGTCCTTATGACAGGTAAGCTAAAACTTTTATTCCTCTTTTTTAAATAAAGAAGAAATTCAGTGGCGTTTCAATTCCATCAACATTCTATTGGGTTGTTCGGAAAGTCATTTCGTATTTTTTTGTCAAAATGAAAAGAAATTTTCGTTTAATGAATAAATTATTTATTAAATTATAAAATTGCCATTCTGGTCTAATACCTTTTGCCATATTTTTGGTAGTAACATGATTACACGCTCATAAAAGTTTTGGTCTTTGCTGTAAAAAAAAAACTGATCGAGGTGGTTTTTGGCCTCCTCATTTGAAGGAAAAATTTTGCAAATCAGTTCTGGTACTGATGTACTGTTAACACATCTTCTCCACACATATTGGCTAATTTACTTCTGGCTTGAACAGCATTTTTACCTTTTATAGCAAAAAAGAAAAAAATGCTGTTTATTTCTCTCCATATTTAAAAGGGCACCATCCAAAAACTACTGCGAAGAATCAGCTGCACTTTTTCACACTCAAGCCTTGCTATATCAGCTCTTAAAACATAAAATGATTTTGCGGTTTAAGTATGAAATTGGGTGCGAAAAATGCAATTAAATCCTTTGTCAAAAAAAAAACGAAATTACTTTCCGAACAACCTAATATCTAGTAGTAATTTTTTTTTTAATATTTAATTCTTGTTTTCGCCATGCATTACCTACGCTTTTATTTCTCTGGTCTGGGGGGGGGGGGGATTGAAAATTTCATTAGAAAAGGGGGCACTAGTTCAAAGAAGGTTGGGAACCTATGGATTAAACAGACATTTCAAATCTAATTTTGGATAACTGCGGAACACCTTTTTTAAACCTAGGATAAAGAGTTAAACTTTGAATAATCTTGGCTAACCCGACTCATAAAATCAGTTTTAATTCTCAATAACAACAATCTGCGTATTTAGTTACATGCACTGCTATTATTAGATCCGTAAAAAATTAATGGCAATATTCAGGTCTAGTCATTTTATTGCAAAACTAAAAGCATCTCTGTTTAACTCTATATTAATGACTCAGTTTCTTGACGATGGCGAATACCTATGAATTGGTAATGGAAGCAAAAATATTAGCATTTTACAGGGTGATCAACGAATAAGCCCTGATTTCAAAATTAAATATCTCTACGAAAAAGATCAATAGAATTATGAAGTAAACTGTACGTTTATTAGCAAAACTCTAAAAATAGTGTACAAAAAATAGAAAATTTAGTTGCAAAAATCTTTAACTGATGGTGCTCTGCGCTGAAAACTCTTTCTGAAAGGAGACTTAAAAAAACAATTAAGTGATGCGGTCTTTGCAATCAAAATACAATTTTTTCTAAATGTTCACCGTTCGAAACAATGAGGTGGCGTAATCGAACAATGAAATTTGACTGCACGTCTTGCTATGTCTCAACGGAAATAGAATCCCATGCAACACCAATCAACGATTCAAGCTCAGCTAGAGTGGCGGGACTGTTTCTCCAGACTGTGTCTTTCAATGCTCCCCACAGAAAGAAGTCACAAGGAGTCAGATCGGGAGTCATTTTTCATTTTTGACGTCACACTGAAAGCGTGTATGAGCATTGTAATTAGAGAGCCATCTGTTATCGATTTTTGTAACTAAATTTTCTAAACTTTTGTACAGCATTTTAACAGTTTTGCTCATAAACGTATAGTTTACCGCATAATTCTATCGATCTTTTTTGTAGAGATATTTAATTTTGAAATCAGGGCTTATTCTCTGATCACCCTGTATAAAAACAAACTAATATTAACCAGAAGAATACTCATATTTAAATTTACTCATAACTATACAAATTCATTCAGAGCAAATACGAGATATTTTCTCAATTCGGAAGCAAAGTTAAAATCTGTAACTTTCAATTCTAAATCTACACAAATCCCAGAATATTCTTTCAACCACAGATAAAAAGTTCAAAATTCTGGGCATTCTTAGTTAATTCTATTTCAGATCATTATAGTTACATGCATTATTTGTTTTTGTTCCGTGAAACAAATATCTGTTTTTGAACCTCTGATTCCAAGTATTCTACTATATCAGAGGTGTCCAAACTACGGCCCGCGGGCCAAACCCGGCCCGCCAAGTGATTTTATCCGGCCCGCCAAGTGATTTTATCCG
>JAPMOQ010061697.1:2239562-2323457 GCA_026543055.1 Argiope trifasciata | reverse complement strand
ACACACACACACACACACACACACACACACACACACACACACACACATATAGATAGATAGTTTTTTAGTCTTTAGTTATATTAACGTCCCGTTAGAAGCAACACGAGGGCTATTTTGGGACGGACCTCGTAATTTTGAACCACGGTCAGATGACGAGGACGACACCTGAAGTGGCACCCTCCTCTCCCATCCACACCACACCAGCGGGAGGACGTTTGACCTGACAGATTTAACGTGCAAGAGACCCCCTCACACGACGGATCTTCGGTGGAATCGAGTCTCGAACCTAAAACCCTCCGGTTCCGAAGCCGATACCTTACCACCAGGCCACAGCGGCCCAGATAGATAGATAGATATAGATATTATCGCTTCAGAACGCATCCAGCATCTCACAGTTTATTTCTTTATACAGGGTGAGTCAAAAATCATGGGACAAACTTTGAATGATGATAGAGCTCATTATAACAAACAATTATTGTGTAGGCACATATGACCGGAAGTGACGCGTTGAAGTGCAAACAGAAAAACAACAACACATTAACGAAATCATAAAATGTTCATTAGCAGAAAACTTAACCATTGATTCCGTATAGAAAATGTTAAAATAGTTTCTGGAAATTGCTGAATGCTACTTTTGAGATGCGCTGATTTGTACGTAATATGCCAATCCGATGGCCACCATGATCGCCAGATTTATCTAGTCTCGATTTTTTTCTTACAAGGGGATTTGAAAGCTCTTATTTACGAAACCGCAGTTCACTCCATTGAAGTACTCGTGCTCGACTCTCCTGTACGACTTCATGATTAAAATACCTGGGGTTTCGGAATCTGTCCACCAATCACTCCACCGACGCCACCAAGCTTCCAAGGCGGAAGCAAAACTGAGCATTCTTTGTAGACATTTTTGTTGAAAATCATTTAACGACGTTGTAAATAAACAATGCTTTCCATTTCATGTGTTATTTTTTGTGTTTGTGCCTCAATGCGTCACTTCCGGTCATATATTCCTATACAATTGTATGTTGTAGTGAGCTCTTACCACTCTTCAAAGTTTGTCTCATGATTTTAGATTCACCCTGTATAATGTAAGACAATTTTTATCGCTGGCGCGTTACAATGAGTACAGTTTCATTTCGGCGGTTGTTACGAATTATGGCCTTTTTTTATATGAAAATAATAAAATCATACGGGAAAAAATTGAAACTAAATAAGAGTAAAGAGTAATAGGTATATTTTTGCGTATACTGATAAATTTATTGAAGAAAAATATACCTTTTTTTTGTGATGTAAAAAATACACCCATATGCATAATCGGTTCTTCATAAGCTCACAGAACCTAGAGAATCATTTCAATCTTTGCCGTCTATGGATGTACGAAAAGACGGCATTTGTCACTGATCTAAATTCTCAAAAAGACTGAAGTGTAGTAAATGCAATGCTTTTTTAAGTTTGAATACTAAAATTAATGTTTTCGTGAGTTTTCTTGTTTTGTGATGTAATGAGAGGTATTACTTATGTTTGAACTATTATTTTACTGTACACAGTAGACTTATAGAACTCAGTAATTGTTCATTGAAAAACATCAATGTATTTTTTTAAATTAAAAAAATTCTATGTGATATTTTTGTGTTTTTTTTTAATTAACTGCACAGTTTTCCAATTGGTTTCAATTTTTTTTATTAAAAATAAAAATTTACGCATTAAATGGTTGAAAATATTTTTTGCCAATTAAAAGAAATAAGACCAAAATATTACCAAATAACAAAGTTTTGGATTAGAGATTCGAATCTTTTCTGTGGTGTTCTTTTCTGAGCATAGATGGTTTAGCGAATGTTTTAATTCTGATCATAAGTGTTTATTTGCTTTAAGAGATGCTCTCATTCGTACTTAAGGATACCCTTACGTTTGACATACTAGTTCATTGACATGCTCATTGTTAATTTTAGTCCAATTCGAACTAGAAGTTTACTGCTAGAACAAAGCAGAGCGCCCGACTGTCGCCGAACAAACATTATTTATGGAACAAAATCAGAGGTGGTTACACCATCCCCCACCCCTTCACTGGCGCCACACAGGCAGGAAGCAATCTAGTTCAATCTGAAAATTTTTTACAGAATATTAAAGTGGTTTCGGCTTATATTACATTTCGAGAATCATAATTTTTTTTGGCAGCAGCAACTAATTGCTTTTGCCGTTCGCTTGACGAAGAAGTTTTGAATTGTGTCCCACAACAAGACAACGTTTGGCACTCAGAGTTGATATTGAATAACAGTAGATCCTTAAGGAAAATCAATTTGCGCAGTTATTTATAGTCAGTTCTCGCCAAGCCAGTTTGTATGAACGGTTTGTGTACGTGATGTTTTCGGTCACCGCGTGTTCAGGTTAACGCGGCATGCGATTGACGCAGCTGTTTGTTGGTGAAGACTCGATTTTCTACTCAGAGAAAAAAACAAAGAATTGGGAAGAAGAGGGTCAATCAACAGATTCTTAGTCGGAGCGTGGCGTATTTTTTTAAATACTAGTTAATTGGTTTGTTAGTTCGGATTATCGCCTCATTTCTTATAAGATCACTTAGAGATAGTTACCTGAGGGCTGTTTTTTTAAAATTGAAACATTTATTAAATCCCCGTACATCACAAATTATCACACGAGGCTTAGAAAAGTAAGTATGCAATACATGACAAAAAGAAAAGAAGATTTAACAGTTATGAAGGATTACAGGTGACAATAATAAATTTACAAAAAATTTCGAAAGCACTTCTGGTGGGAACAAGTTGATGAAAATCTGGAGGTCAATTTATATTAGTGACCAGTCTTAGGTTCAGTTTTGCTCAGGCAAACTTATAACATAGAAAGAGCACATGTTCAACATTTTTCTCGCCACCAATGTTGTAATTACAGGTAGATGATGGAGACAAATTAAATTTATAAGACAGCTTTTAAAGTTACCATGACCAGCGAAAAATTGGGTTCCGTAATTAGTATAAAAATGATGGCATGACAGTATCTTATTAATGGATGGTAAAGATTTCTTTGCTAATCTCCCTTTATTTGAAATGAGATATGGTGGTGTTGAGTCTAATGCCGCTTGGTCATATCAAGCCCGAATGAGAGTAGCTCTTTTGAATTAAGGCAGAGAGAGGTGTGCGCCTTTCGTTGTTAAAGAGCACCATTAATGTGGATGTACGACTTTGCTCGAACGCACACGACACAACCCTTTTTAGGGGGTGGTCGAATTCCTTCATCCATATGCAAATCAGAACTTAGATTCAAATCCGAGACCAACTCATCCCTGATTCAGTACCCTCAGAGGTATCATTTGTTATGGAAACTTGGAGGACTTTGCAGTCACAACCTATTTAATGTGCCCCAACTGTCATTAGCCAACATGGCGATCTTTGGTGAGACGAGGACAGAACTTTCAATTACAAGACTGACGCTCTACCAACCAGGCTACCTTGGACCTGAAATGAGATATTCTTGATTTCAAGCTTCCCCCATTTTTTCTCTCTCGCAATCTTCTTGTAAAAGGATTTAGAAATATTAACGACAATATCAATATTAATTACGCTTAGTGGCAACCTTTGCAAACCAAACGGCAAGCCTCATTTCCATAAATTGCCTATGTGTCCACGAACACATGTAAAAACTATCAAGATATTTTTATCTTTCAGGCTTTTATTTTACTTTTGAATCTCAACGATTATGTTGTTAAATGAAGAAATACACTTCAGGAAATCCAAGGATAAAAAAGAATTGGTACAAATGAGATAACCTGAAGGTTTTTTGAGACAGATTTCTTGACATCGAAGAGTAGTCAAGCTTATTAACCTGTGAACTTCTGCAGGGGTGATCAGAAATTACATATATGCCAGGGAAATTTGATATTTTCATTCGCGGTACTGTTGGTTCCGGATTTTACTTATGAAAACTCGTATACTTATACTTACTCGCATTTAAAAAAAATATGTATATTTTATTTTTTTAAGCATTTTTCTGCCAAATAATAATGTGTATGTGTGTGTGTATTATTGCTTTGTAAAAAACTTAGAGTTAGAAAATTTGGTAGAAATATAATAAAAAATAAGAATTTACAACTCGGGGAGATTTTTAATTTCTTTAATTAATTGAACATTTATCGATATTTTGATCTTTATAGGCAATAATTCCAAAAAGTATTAAAGCACGAAAAATGTATGCTGTTATAAAATTTAACAAACTGACTGGAGTGATCTCCTAAAATCTTTCTCACATATTCTCTAATAAACTTGCCATGTCAGAGAACAACTTGTATGGCAATAATTTGAAAATATTAACCAAATTTCATCCATCTATCTGAAAGCTTTTATAAGTTATCTTTGTTATAGATTGGCGAACAAACAGAAGGATATTTCCCAAAAATGTGCTTCCAAACTCAAAGAGATCTTAAAAGTGGAAATTCATGAAAATCTCGAATTCGAATTCCGATATTTTATCTATGCCAGGTATATGAGAAAATAAAAATTATCTTTTTAACCATATCAATTTAATTATCATGTAATTTTGGAATTTTTAAAAGTAGTTATAAAATGTCAAAAACATGATTTTCAACAACATGTTTGATTTTTGCATTGTAATGCAAAGCAATGCCGGCATCATGGCACAGGGGTAGCGTATCTTCCCCGTGCTCTAGGCCTCCCGGGTTCGAGTCCGGTTCGGGAAAGGTTGTTCTGTGTTCTATCTGTGAGTAGTGTGAATGTGCCCCCCTGTAAAAAGGGGCTGTGCAAGCGAATGTGTTGTCACCTTTATTTGAGATAGAAGTCAGACTTCTGCCCTCTGGGTGCGCAGGGCTACTGCACCCCCTTTCCGTGGAAACACGGACACATCATCATCAATGCAAAACAATTTCATGAAATATTTAATCGTACGATTTTCCTAAGTTAGAAGTTAAAAATGAAGGTTTCTGCTTAATATTTATTTTATTTGCATAAACAATAAGAAAATACACCATGAAAGTTAAATGATAAATGAACCAAGCAATTACCTCTTTAATAGTATTTTAATGTCATTATAATGTACAATGAATCTCACGATTCCGTTAGAATTGTACATAATTGTACATATACATAATGAACAGACCAGTTATAAGTTCATAAAAATGACACAACTTTAGTGTTTACAATAATTTGTAGTGATTGGATTTTGAAGCGTTAGGAAATAAACGTTCATAGATGGCGCTAGACAATTAGCGCGAGTGTAATTAAAAGAGTTACGTCGTTCGGATGTTGACGCTTGGAAAAGAAAGAGCTACTGAGCAGAGTAACTCGAATGAATCTGCAATAAATTTGTCGTTGAGTTTTCTTTTTGCCTATTTATTCAAAGCACTCACTAACCAGCCACGACAAGTTTGATATTTTAAAAATATTTTCTTGAATAATGAATAATAAGCTATGCAACTTGTTAAAAGTTGCCGATTTCAGAGAAGTGTCAAAAAGTGCTTGAATTCAAGGTTCTTAACCTTGACAGTTGGACAAGGATAAGTTTAAAAGTTGTTTATTTACCTATAATACACAGTGTAAAATAGTTTATGACAATAATTTTGAATTGTGGCGCAATGTAGATTATTATGATCTGTGCAGGAAGCAACGGGACATGTTTTCAAGAACATTTCTTTAATAACCACACTCACACACGGAACAAACACAAAGACAAGACATTCACGCGCCCAGCTTGACAGTACAGTATCATATCTCATTCTCATTAACCTCACAATGCGCAATGCACTATGGGATGGCATATGGGATAGCCTTATCAGGCATCGCCATCTAGTATCCAAAAGAGAGGATAATAGTTATGTAACTGCTACAAAATGTAAAATAAAATAATATATGTGCTACAAAAACAGATAAAAAGATAGAAAGGGGTGATCAAAACAGTTAGTAATAGTTTTTAACAATGATAAAAACAGTTAAAAAATAGGGTTTTTTTAAAAACAGTTTTAACTCTTGTATAAACCACAACTTTCTTTTATAGAGTATTTTTTCAATTTAAACAAACCTTACTCGTAATAATAATGAAAAAAAGCGTTATAATTTTTACTATTTCTAAAATTTGACTACACACCTTAAAAATTTGGTGGCATAGTGGTTGAGAATCATTGGAATAGAGTAATGACAAGGCAAGAAGATTCCTAAGTAAGTGGTTGTGCAAGAAACATGGTCGATTTACTTAAAGTATCCGACTACATTCGAAGGAAAAATTGGGTTTTTTAAATACTATTTAAAGCTATGGCTTTTAGATTTATTGTCAATTATAATACGAAATACCATAAATACAACAAAATCATTTGAAAATATAATAATTGTAATGAAATTTAACCAAAACGGTTAACACTCTGCACGAAATTGTAATGTAGCAATACTATTTTTCTTTGTATACAAGTAACAGAATATATTGATGAATGAAATGAACCAAAATCTAAGAAAAATTTACCTATGTAAAGAAATTATGGGTAAAAATATACGTATATATGACTTTTTTTCCATAAATTCACAGCTAAATTTTTTCCAAACATATCTGTAAATGAAAGGTATTTCACCACAATAAAATTTTTGGTTCATTTTATTGGCCCTATTATTTAAAAGACACGTTGAAATTTTTAAGTAAATACCTCTATTAGGTTTTGAGATATCATGTTACTGATGGAGAATTTTTGTGAACATTAAAGTTTTGGAAAATTGAAGACAAATTTTAGCTGAAAAATATATTTTACTTAAAATTCCCCTGGATGATAAGTCAGGCCTTTCTTTTCCTAGAAAACTGTTTTGTAAAGAGAAAAGTTTGTACTACAAGAAATAACAAATAATAATAATAATTCGCCAATGTGCAGGATAATTAGCGTTTTTAACGTAGTCGGATACCTTAAAATGTATCAATTAATAATAAAACATGAGAAAAATCCGTCCATAGTCAAATCGGTGGCAAAACTAAGGTGATGTTCGAGACATATAGGAGATGACACAATTTTTTGACTTTATTCGGAAGAACTAGATTTTAATAAAAATGAAATCAAAATTATTAAATTTGTCATCATGCGTTTAGACAAGCTCGATTTTTCGTCTCACTATCTCATCTAGAAAAATATTCTTGAATTTAGAAAGAATGCTTACTTTAATGCTAGAATGGAAGTGTTTTGAATTGTTACTTTACAAATAATGGTAGATTTAGATATTTTACGACCCTAGGCAATGTATATTAGATGGCTCCCTTTTTTTATAAACTGCTCAATTTAGTTTCATGATATATCGCACTTTTAAATTAATCATCAAGCTAATGAATAATATGTTATTTTTGTTAATGTTGGCGCTTTGTTAAAAATGCATACATTTATTTATTTGTGTAATATGACGCATAGTTGCGCTGCATTCGCGCAGAGTGATACGATCTAATTCAGTGTGTGACGTCACTCTTTCTGCGAAATATCGTTCATTAATCGAGTCACTTTTTTATACTTTGTTTCGATCATTATGCAAGGTACTCGTTAAACGACGTTTGATTGCATTTCAAATTACATGTTACATCTTGTAGTAATGCAATTTTGTTTCCTAATTTGTCATGTAAATCGCTTAGGTGATTAACAAAATCTTCTAACCTTAACTTTCAAATAATAAACGAAAATCACAATAATATATGTGGTAAAAGAATTTTTTTTTAATGGCTTCAATTTTATTGTAGCAGTGAAGTTTTTAGAAAATCTTGCAAAATAAATAAAGAAGGAAGGAAAGGGAAAAAAAGATATTTTTGAAAGTTTGTCAAACTTTAGAAGAAAAAAAAAAGCACGACAATTAAATTGGTATTATTACAAAATAAACTGTTTAAATAATTTAAAATCAAATTTGTAGTATTATAGTAGAAATAACAACATTTTTTTTCACATAATTTTTAATTAATTAAAACTTTTTTAAATGTGTTACAACGGGCATATTTTTACTTTCTAAAGATAACTCTTTTTATGAATTTTCCTGTAGAATGAATGCTCATTTACATAGTTACTTTTATAAGCATAGATTTCAGTTTGTTCCAAATGTGGTACAGTGGACAAACTTTTAAAATAACATTCGGTTTTTTTTATTATATATAATCTTGATTAAAAGCCGAATTAATTTTCTAATTTTTTAAATCATAAATTAGCCCATGTTAACATAATCTTAAAGTATTCTCTTATTTCCTGATCTGATTCCCAGTTTTTTATTTAATTATTTCTAACACGCGTGTAACAAACTCCGTCGTTCCCACACTAGGAAAGGTGGAGTAAAAATCCTTAGCACCTGAAAATCCTTTTTTTTAAAAAAAATACCCAAGATCCCTTTGCCTAAATCGACACGTGACGGAAAAATCTCTATGAAAAACTCATTGTAAAATCTCTGAAGAAAAAAAAATCGGTCGTTTTGTTCTTGTATCGTGATGTAAATAGACGTCATTTTTTCATCTCTTATATATATGTATCATCTCTAATCATTTATATATGTATTTCATCTATGCATTTCATTTATCTATCTATCTATATATCTATCTATCTATATCTATATATCTATTTATCTATCTATCTATATATCTATATATGTGTGTGTGTGTAAATATATTTTGGCAGTTGCTAGATAGAAGACACATTTGAAAATTTTAAACTTCGATTTATTCCATTCTGGGCATAATTTGTATGAAGCAATTAGCGACGCATCAGTCCACATTGCGACATAAGAGTAAAAGCTAGAAATTCTCCCTGCATTTGTTTCGCAATAAGATTTTGATAAGGATTTCTCGGCATGTATCGATTCGGGAATGCGAATTATAGGAATCATTCAAAGAATGTCCCAAGCATAAATAATTTTTATTCCTTTACTCGGAGTATGAGAAAATTAGCAGTTTTACAGAGCGTGGTAGAATTAATTAAATAAAAAAGGGAGCATTTTAGAAGGAACTTAATATGAGCTAAATTAAAATATTAAGACATATTTTGGGAAATTACTTAGGATTTAAAATAGACTTTAAAATATCATTATATATATACATACATAATGTAAACGCATACTTTTGAAGCAGATTCGTGACCGAAAAGAGAGACACTTTTGAAATTTTAAAACTTTTCTTTTTCTATCCCGGTAGGCATAATTTATGAACAAGAAGAGCTGACAAAACTAACATCCAGTCACCGGAGATATAAGAACAGAAAAAGGCCGAAATATTTATCCCCAGTGATTATATAAGTTACGGCCAAGTCGGCCAGTTCCCGAATTGTCCAGCCAAATCGCGAAACAGTCAATATCGTTTCACAATGATCGGCCAATGTCCGATCTTTCCTTGATTTCGGGGTTTGGCCAGCCAATTTTCGAAATAACATGGGACGATCTGCCAAAGTCAGAAGAAAAACGTCATGAGCAAATTTTTGGTTTTTGTATACCGTAATGCTAATGATAATCATATTATAGATGCCACAGAGGAATTCTCCCCTCTTAGAAGCCTAGAATCGTCCTTCGGAACAAAGGCCAAGGAGATACGGTGGCCCGAGGTGGGCTGTAGTCTGAAGGGAGAAGTTTTAGGGAGTAAGGATCACACACCAGAAACCTCCCAGTCTCATGAAAATTTCCTCTCCCTTGGAGAAAACAAACAAACAAAAAGATAATATCGCATTATCTATTGTATTAGTTTATTTCAGAAAATTATCAGTATCGTTGTTACGGCAAAAGCCCGAAGTTCGGTCAGTTATTGGCCAGGGTGTTCCGGGCACTTCGAGAAGTGGCCGGAAGTGGTCGCATATACGCTATTCACTTCCAGTACATCGGACATTGGCCACACGTACCGGCCAATGGGCGATTTGGTCGGCCAATTCGGGAACTGGCCGAGCTTCGGGCTTTGGCCGTAAAATATGCATTAAGATTCTGATAGGAATTTCCTTACACGTGTCGATTTAGGATAAAGACATTTAGGCATCTTTTAACAGAATTCGTTTAGCTTGTCAAATTTTTATTCAAATATATTCACTCGAAGCGTGAGAACCTGCTGATTGAAGCAATTTTAGAATTTAAATGAATTAAACCCTTAACTGTTTTGCCGAAATGCCATACGTGCATCGATTGATCAAATTTTGATTGCTATAAACCACAAATTAACCATTCATAACGATTATAATACAATATTAGAATACTATAATGCATTGATAAGTCATGTATTCAATGTAATTCCATTTGAATCAAAATAAGAAAACATTCCCAAAATGGAAGATTAGATAGTGAAGAAAATGAAACAGTTAAAAGGTTAAAGAAGTTGTAGTGAATACAAATAATTGTAACCTATGAGCTGGTTCTGATCTAGTGCGACGTAACCAGAAACTATTCTCGTGCATCGTAATCTTAATCGTAAAGGAAATCAGAATAAAACCAGATATAAATATCCAATCAATCAACATTCTGTTCTCTTTCTTCTGATCGTCGGCACGAGGCTAGGCTCAGCTCGTAGGATGTATATATACTGTTGTGTTTAATACCGGAGAAATAAATTATGTTTATAAGAATGTTTAGTGATTGGAGCCCAAAACATCAACCTTCTATTTCCACGCTCAACATGATCACTCCAATCCTTACAAAGTTGCAGGAAATAAGAGATCATTTTAGAATGAAGTTAATATGGACTAAATTAGGATAAATTTATATTTAGATACAGTAAAAGCTCCTTATTAGCGCTTCCTTCATTAACGTTTTCACTATTCGAGGAAAATGCGACCCAATTCCTACATTCGCGGCTAAAAATTTCTTTATTCGCGGATCTAATAAGTACCTACATCAGAATAAAAGGATTCCAATAAGTATCCAACCCAATATCCTTTGTAAATGCCGTCAAATGGACTAATAAAAAAGTAAAATAGATCTTATTACAACTTTGTCTAAAGTATGTTGTTAAATGCAAATTACAAACATAGAAGAATTGCGAATGGAATAGGACGAGATGGGTTCGAACCGATAGAATCAAGTGACATTCAGGAATTGCTTGAGTCGCAAGATGAAGATCTGACTGAAACCGACTTGGAGGAAATGTTCAATTTTATAGCCCATTGAAGAAGAGGCTTCGACAAGCACTGTAAACGTGATCTTTAATTTGAGAAATCTTAGTGAAGGTATAAGAATGGCAAATGAGCTTTGCGATTTCTTTATGAACATTAATCCGTCTATGGAACGAAGTCTTATTTCTTAGAGGCAAATTGCTAATGCGACTGCTCGTATCAGTCTGAATGGAAGGAGCTTTTAAAAACTGCCAAGCAAGATAAAATGACAAAATTCTTCAAACCATTGCCTAAGCCTTAAGATAATGAATCAAAATGTTCAAAAACTTCAAATAAATGGATTTTTTTATGTATTTTTTTATTTTGTCTCCTAGGAACGTATCCCCTATAATCCCATATAAATCACCATTCCGTATTCAAGGTTTCTTTATTCGCGACATGTTTATGGAATATATACCCCTCGAATAAAGAGTTTTTACTGTATATCATTACACATATATATAAAAAAACTCATTCGTAACTCTGTTAAATTCCCATCTGAATATGAAACACCTGTTCATATTAATCAAAGCAACGAATCTTAACTCTCGCTATCTTGTTTATATTTTGTTCTTCTGGCGATATCTTTCTGCCCACAAGTGGTATTCCATCAACGGCACAGATGATAGTTTTCTTCACTTATTGTTTCGCCTAGACCTTGCTTCAATTAAATGGAACAACAATGCAGCTTGTTATGTCTAAACGGCGTGTCATTGCTTTTAACCAGTCTGCTTCGCTGTGAACGGTTCCCAGAGGCGACGAGAGGTGAACGACTGATTATTCGGCTTCACTACGTTCACCCGTTCAAGCGTTCATGAAACATGCAAATGAACGCTTTTGTATCAAATGCTGGGAACCGAGATGCGATGTAAATACACACTAAAGATGGTGGCACGGCCAGTGACCAATGCAGTGATAACATTTTTGTCATGAGACAGCAACTTTTTTTTTTACTCAACTCTTAACCCTTTCCAGTAAGATTTAAGAATTAAAAAAAAATTGAGTGAAATAGCTATTTAATTTTTATTTAAGAAGCCTTAGTTTATTTCATAATTCTAACTAATTTATAATTATTAAATAAAATTATATTATTGGTATGGATGTAATAGTAATTTGTAAGTTCACATTCAAGATTTCTTCAAAAATCTCTAGTGATTTCGGATTGGCCCCTAGTTTTCGCACTTACTCTAGGCACTCTGGTATTTTATTTTTAAAAAATAATTTTAGGCACATAATGTGTCTACGACTCCAGAGTATTCACTTTTTAGTCATTATGCGCTTTTATGTCTTCTTGGTAATATTTCACTATCATTAGTTTCATTATCAGTATCAGTTAAATGTATGCTTATTTTCTGAATCACTTTGATCTTCTTGATTTACATTACTCTTATTCATTCAGGTGTTTATTTCACGGCATGTTTAGCATTTAGTAAATCAGATGTTCAGACTAAATGTTTATTAGAATGAATGAACGCATATATTAGAATGACTACTAATAGTTTGGCCGTCACTTGTACCAAGACAATCAAATGATATATAATAGCGATCTATGATACCAACATAAGTAATAAAAGTGGATCCGCATTCAATACACTAGACATTTTAAATTAAATTAATTATTATATTCAACAGTAACTTTAGTCGCATGACCAGTATAGCTCGTCATTGTGCTATATGGCATGAAAAATCAATGACTAGTTGTACTCGTCATTTTACGGGAAGGGGTTAGTTGCATATCGGGAATGAGAATTTGGTGCATTACATTTTATTTTCCAAATTGCCTTTTTTCAGAGGCGTATTTAAGGTATCCGACTACGTTAGAAAGAAAATTTGTGAAAAATTGGATTAAAAAAAATTATTTAAAACTATGGTTTCTATATGTATTGTCAATAATAATACAAAACTCTATAAATACAACAAAATTGTTTGGAAATATAATATATTTTGAGAAACAGGAAAATGTGTAGTAAATTTTAGTGAAATTTAACCACTCTACACAAAATTGTAATGCAACAATCCTATTTTTTTTTTTTTTTACACAAGCTATAGAATATAATGATGAATGAAATAAACAAAACTCTATTTAAAACTATGGTTTTTAGATGTATTGTCAATTATAATACAAAATACTATAAATACAAAAACATTATTTGAAAATTTAATATATTTTGAGAAAGGGGAAAATTTGTAGTTAATTTTAATGAAATTGAACCAAAATGGTTAACATTCTACACGAAATTATACTGCAGTAATCCTATTTCTCTTTGTACCCAAGTTATAGAATACAATGATGAATGAAATGTACCAAAATCTAAGAAAAAATTTGAGATGCAAAGAAGTGACGGGTAAAAATATACGTATAGATGAATTTTTTCCATAAATTCACTGCTATGACAGAAAGGGTGCCAAAATTTTAATTCTGTCAGGGAAGACTATTAAAATCAATCAACCATGTCAATTAAGTTTAAATACATTTAATGACCTTAAAGGACAAGATTTACAAGGGGACAAAACTATTTAGGACAATAACATTTAACATATATACATTAAAATAATACTCGGGGACTACATCATGCTTTACGCTCGCTTCCAAGGCATGGACTGATTATTCATGGCAACGGCCGATAGAGGGCCGAGGAAAACAGTAACGGTTACACTGCTTAATTTTTTTAAAATATCTATGAATGAAAAAGAATTTCACCAACAATAAAGGTTTAGTCCATTTAATTACCCATATGATTTAAAACACTCGCTGAAATGTTAATGAAAATACCTCTATTAGTTTTTAAGATATCATGTAAATAGGGGGAAAGTTTTATGAAAATGAAAGCTTTAAGAAAATTGAAGCTAAAGACAAATTTTAGTTGAGAAATATGTGACCATGGAGGTTGAATCAGGCCTTCCTTCTCTTAGAAAAAAATAAACTGTTTTGGGAAGAGAAAAGTCTGAACTATAAGAAATAATAAGAATTTTAAAAAAATCGTCAATGTGGTCGATAACCAGTGTTTTAAACGTAGTCGGATACCTTTATCCAGTTTTAATTTTATCTTAATATTTATTTAATTATACCGTTATGTATTGAAAGGCAATTCCTAATGCATTTACAGTTTTTATTTTTTATTTGTACAAATATTATGCCTTTTACTGACCCATTTTATATACTGTCCTTTTTTTTTATTATTTCTAGATCAATGAATCTTGTATTTTATTATGTACATAAAGCAACAGTCATTCAGTTCTTTAGTTATTTTCCTTCTTCATGATTTTGAGGAAATCGTTCGATTTTAATACCAAGATTATTTATACGGACCTTGATAAATATGCTGTAGTGAGTGAATAGTAAAGAAAGAGTGATGAGAAAGTATTCTGAATTTATAAAGTTTAAAGAAAAGAATTGGCAGACGTAACGTTTTGATTCCTGAAAAATTTTACTTATCACTCTACTTTTACATCAACTCTTTTATCGGTGAATGAATACTTTTATTCTTTAAAAAAAAGTAAAAATCGAAAATTCTGTGAATCATAATAAAGAGGAGATTTGAACAATCAAATTTACCTTCGCTGTAGCAGTATCATACACACCTAAGTAGATTTTGGAGCCCTCTATACACCTCGAGAAACGAGGTGATCGCCTCCACCACCTTCTTCTTGCATACAGCCGACCACCCCGCCTCCACTGAACGTAGTAGTATCGACAGGACGCCTCCACCGCCTGTGCGGAAAACCGCCACTGCCGTCATACCAAACGTTATGCTTCTGGTGTGATGTGGGGAGGGAGGAGTGATAATTCAGGTGTCGTCTACCTAATATGACAGCGGTTCAAAATGACGAGGTCTATCCGAAATATTCCTAGTGTTGCTTTAAATCGGGTAATTAATATAAATGAACTAAACTAAAAACATAATTAAGATTTTATACCTCTCTCTCTCTCTTCTAGAGTCAAAGTAGTGAAACATGAACCAGAATTTGAACAGTTTGTTCTTCGTAGTATAATAAAGAGAACCAAATGTACCTTTTTTTTACTTCTTTATTTCAACTGAGCCAGTAAAGTTTTTATATATACTGGGCTCAGTAAATAGGCAATCATGGCCGAAAATAATTTAATACTTTTTATTCATCTATTCAAATTCAAATACATTTTTTAAACTTGTTTTGGATGTCATTCGATGCTAATAACTTTTTTTTTCATTCAAATATTAATTCATTCATTAAATTTAATCACACGCATATATTTAACATTTAAGACGCCACACGTACAACACGACACACAACACTTAAAAAGGTCTAACATAAATCTAACTCCAGAACGTTGATGCGCTCTAACATGCTTTGCGCATGCGCAGCTGACAAGCTTCTCGTCTAAAATTCCCTAAGGGATCATCGTTGGCATGTTACAGCAAGAAGGTAGATGAATCTTACAGAGTCCCACAAGGGGGCGTCTCATAATTGAGGATGAGATGCTTCTGGTATGATGGTTGCACCTCGCTAGCCTGGTGGGTACATAAATGGATAACGCATCTAGCTTCTCACATCGATGATGGAACGTACTTCCTACAGGAAGGGTTGTACCGTGGCTGGTGATGGCACTTAGGACTCTATCGCAATTGCCGTCAGTGTTGCTGTTACGACGGTCGGGTTATTCAAGTGTTTCCGTATGCCTTCCGGCGAGTCAGAGTAGTGGATTGTGATTATTTCCTTCGATCATTTAATTGAAACTATTTTTTAAATAGCCATCCTAAAACAGAAACACAGATGCAATCTTATTAAAAAAGGCATACAAAATTTCATTTATCTAATTGTTGCATCTCTCCGGCGGGGGGCACCTAGTAATTGAGGATGAGATGCTTCCGGAATGGTGGTTGGATCTCACCAACCCTGTGGGCACAATAAAAGGTGTGGGGATCTGTCCCTCCCATCAATGACAGGACGTACTTCCTACGAAAAGGGTTGCACCGTGGCCCGTGATGGCCCTTATCACCCAACCACAGTTTCAGCCAGTGTTGCTGTAGTGGCTGTCCGCTCATTCAGTCTTTGAGTGGTTAATCCATGTGCCTTAGAGGCGAGTTGGAGGTCAGTGATATGACTTATCTAATTATTGCGTTTTTGAGCTATACCATTTATATGCTTGCAATGTACAGACTGATAGATAGTCAATCCCCTTGACGAATTTGACTTAAAATTCCATAAAGATCTTATATTAGAAGTTAAAAACTGTGTATTTAATTTTTTTTTTTGTTTCTGCGTTTTGTAGTTATTGTGTTCAATGACACTAGGACTGTCAGACAAACTTTCTATGAATGAAATTTTAGAAAACTTTATAGAAGAATAAATTTAATGTAAAGATTTACCAAATTTCAATTATCTAGCTCCAAGTCTTTTAGAGTTATCATGATCACAGGCAGATAGAGACAGATAAGACTTAATCTCAAATATGTGTTTTTCGGGTTCAAAAAGTTCTAAAACGTTGAGTTCTTTTTAATAAAAGGAAATTTATTTTAAACCGAGGTCGAAATTTTGATACATTTTTTTTTGTACATTTCACATGCCAGAAAGTAACCAATGCGTGAAATTGGAAATATACTAGGTCAAACACATCTATAGTGTTAACTAATAATACTCAAAGCATACTAATTTGCTTTATTTATTTATTTTTTCAATTTCTACGAATAGTTCACACTCTTCATATATATGTATTTATTTAGATGTCTTGTTCACATTTTGAATTGTTCGTGAAATACTTTTTATTCACCCATTCGAATTCAAATGCATTTTTTAAAACTTTTTTTAGGTGACACTCGATGTTGATACGTTTTTTTTTTTCATTCAAATATTAATTCATTCATTAATTTTAATTCCTTTTTAACGCTTTATAAATAAAATTTTAGCAATTTGTGATGGAAACTGAAATCAACAAGCAGTAGCTCTATCGTTAAAATACGAGAATTTCAGTATTTTTCACGTGAAGGTGAAGAATAAGAAATCAATTCTTGCAAAAATCAACCATTTTTTGATACTCCATAATTTTTTTGACAATTATTTAATAAAAAGCAACTGAAATAAAAAAAATTTCTTTGCTGACCTAAGTAGGAATTGAATTGTATATTTTTAATATATTACTTGTTTTTACTTCTGATGTACAATTCGTTCATATTAATTTTAAAGAAAATACGAATTACAGAATAATTCCTTTCCATTAAAGTTTACTCTTCATAATTTTTTTAGCTATTCACGCGAGTGAAATTAAATTCAAAACCTCAAACAAATGCAGTTATGCAACGGAGTACCAATTACAAAATAAATCATTTTGAAATATTTTTACAGATCATTACTCACATATACAGACAAAAGACGTGAAAAAAAATACTGTATGTCCTTTATATCTCTAGATTTAAATAAAAACAAACCATTTACACAATGGAATTAATTAATTTAATTTTGCATATCAAACTACACCCATGGCACACTTTGTAATAGTGAACCCTAACTTTATAAAATTTAAACTGGTTCTCAGCTGGTATGTTGCGAATGCATCCAATTAAGTCTTATATTCACATCAGCCATTAAAATTACTCTATGAAGTCGGCCACACTTCAACGAACTTGGAACCATAATTTAAATAATCTTCATCCCTTTCTCTCCATCAAATCCCACCAACCACAGCCAAAGCCAGCTTTATAATTATTCAATCAGCATTTTGGGAACTCTTCTCTTAAGTTTTTCTTTCATTGCTTTTAATTAATCTCACTTTTTCGTGACCGGTGGTTGAACCTCGCCATGAATAAGTATTTCCACCTGTAAGGTTCCAACCTCCACTTAAGGCGCTTCACCAACCAACTGGTTGCCTTATCTTAACTCCATAGTGGAACCACCAGGCGTGACACCAGCCCACGTGCTCTACGGAATCGGATACTGGAAAAAGAAATAATTCAAGGTTTTAGCTGAAATATTAGAACATGCTTTTCCAGATAATTTTTTTACCCTGGTATCTATTCATCTACTTAATGTAATTTGGAAAATCGTTGCACGTCCGATTTCAATCATCGTTATAATTACATCAACGACATTTATGTAGTTATGCCTGTCAGTTTTTCGTGATAACCTTGTTAATTCTGTTGAGTAATTTGTGGAGGATTGAGATGTATTTTTTTTTATTTCGTTGGGTGGAGTTAAATGCCCAATTAGAGTTAATAACCCTACCCGATGTTTCGCCACCCGTGGTCCAGCCATGAATTCAATGACATTTTCAGAAATTTTTAAGAATAGTTCAGTTATTTAAGGAAATTGAATACTATTAGTCATTTTTATGAGTTCTAATTTTGTCATGTCAAGGTGAAAAATTTTGTTTACTAATTTTATCTGACTGTTTTAAAGGGAGTTGTAAAAAGGCTGTACTACTAGATTTTGTTTTCAACCTTTCATAGTTGTTATACGGCCAGATTTTGTTTTTATCTAATAAGTTCTTACTGATATTGTATGGCAAGATTTTGTTTATTTTTTTAAACACAAAAAACAACAAGTTTTTGTTCTTTTTTTCATGCAAATATTGTTTACTAAGATGTATCTATACATAGTATAAAATGAAGGCTCCTGAAAGTGTCTGTTTATTTGAACCTCAAAAACTTGGGAAATAATCAACGGGTATTGGAGATATTTATACCATTTTGTAGAGCATTTATTGGGGAAGGTTTTAGTACATTAGAGTCATATCGAAAGAAAAAAAAGGGGAGTTTTGTAATTTTCGTTTATAATGCGCATGCGCAAATAGTAAGAGCTGTGGTTTGCATATGCGATCGTTTCTTTGTTTAGGTCTGATTTTAAACAGATATTCAAATCTCATTATGCCCAAAGAAGAAAATCCAACCTTGGTCGGAACACATTAAATGTCAAAACGCTTCGATCTATAAAAAAATTGTATCATAGCTATTTTTGATCATTTCTAAATATATTTTATGTTTGTTTGATGCAGCATAGCATGGCCACGTCATATCGGGTGGAGGCTAGACAAGTTTAAAACTAATTCTTCTTCTTGGATGCTGTGCAATGGGCAACGCCATGTGGGTACTAAATTTTGTATGTACAACTTATGAATTTTGTACGGGAAGATTTTATTCTTTTCCATTTGTACGTATATTTCTTATCGTGTACAAATTATTTCGATTGTTGTATACGATAATTATGTCCATCATCGACAAGATTTTTATTCTTTTCCATACAAGCTCTTACAAATGTTGTATACGAAGATTTGTTTTTTTATCCATGCAAGCTCTAACAAATGTTTTATACGAAGATTTTTCTTTTTCTGAGTAAGTTTTTTCAGGGGCTGTATACTAAGACTTTGTAAATTTTACATAGATTTTGCTACTTTGCACATAGGCCGTTGTGATACAATACAATTTATTATATCAAAATTTTTATTTTTCCGTACAAACTTCTTCTGAACGGATTTCTTTCTAAATTCTGTAGAAACCTACAAATTAATTGTAAGGGCCACATACCAAATTTCATCTGTCTAGCTGAAACTGTTTTTAAGTTATCATATTCACAGACATATAAGCATAATGCTAACTCAGGGAAGTCTGAAACATGAGGATTCTTCAAAATTTGGATTTTGAATTTTATGATTAATACAATATTCTTTTGATATTTTCATACGAAAAGGTGGATCTGGAACATATAATAAATAAAGAATTAGTTTTTAGCATTTTTGTTATGTAAGCTATTTCCTTGTAAGTTAAATTTATCACAAACCGGTACAGTAAAGTTCTGCACTGATCCGAAATACTCTTTCAAACTGAATGATCAGTAAATATTTGGGACTTCCCCACTAAACTGGATCATTTAATCATCTTAGTAATACTTCTGAGTGAGAACTATTTAATTTTAAATTAAACACACGACAAACCGGGACATTAAAATATAATTTTACATCAATCGGGAAAGCTATCTCAAACTGGGATGATCAATAAACATTCGGAACTATGCGACATCTAATCATCTTAGTAATAATATTTTTTTAATATGATCTTTTTAATTATAAGTCAAATGCGTGATAAACAGGGAAATCAAAATAGAAGTCTGGGACACTTTCAAAACGACGCAATCAATAAATATTCTGGCCTCACAGTTAATCTGGGACATTTAATTACGTTTGTAATATATCTATATGAGCCGTTTACCTGTAAGATAAATACGAGACAAACTGGGACATTAAAATAAACTTTTACATCAATCAGAAGCTTAAAGTTAAACAGGAACAATTAATAAATATTCTGGATTCTTCCAGATTAATGGGGGAATCCAGAATATTTATTGATTGTTATTATTTGGGAGAATCCAGAATATTTATTGATATTTATAGTCCCACTAATCTGGGATGTCTAATCACCTTAGTAATATATCTTAATATGAGCCATTTACCTGTAAAGTAAAGGCATGATAAATCGGGACTAAAATAAAAGTTTTCATCAGTCAGGGAATACTGTTTCAAACGGATATTCAATAAATATACGGGATTCCATTCGCCTATGTGGGCCATCTAATCACCTTACTGATACATCTAATTTGATTTTCAAAACCGGTTTTTAAAATTATAATTTCACATCAATCAGGAATGCTTCTTCAAATTGAGACGATCAATATATGTCGGGACTCTCTTGATCAATCTGGGACATCTAATCATGTTAAAAATACATCTTAATATGAGCTATTTACCTATAATTTGAATGCAGGACAAACCGGAACATTAAAATGAATTTCTACATCGGTCAGGAATACTATTTCAAACAGGGATAATCAATAAATATTCGAAACTTTCCCATTCTGGGGGATCTAATCAATTTAGTAATACATTTTAATATAAGTATTTTGTAAGTTAAAGGCTGCATAAATCGTGACTGTAAAATCCTGTATCAATTCGTAATACACTTTCATGCTGGGACAATAAAAATAAATATCAGGGATTCTTCCTGCAAATTTGAAGCATCTAATCGTCTTAATAATACATTTTTATGTAAGCAGTTTTCTGGTAACTTAGATTCGGCACAAACTGGGATAGTAAAACCCTGTCCTGATTGATATACAGTAAAATCCTGTATATCAACCCCAAATACAGTTTCAAACTGGGACAATCAAAAACTATACGGGAATCCCCCAGACAATCTGGGACATCTAATCACCTTATAGTACATCTCAAAAATAATTTTAAACATGGGTTGTTTAATTTTTGTCAATGAGAAAAGATGCTATTTACTACTCCGAAAGGAATGTTAGTTTGACTGTTCGGTCAATGTAAGGTTGGACAATACTTATTCAGCTGTCGACCACAACGAGTCCTGTCGATACTAGTACTTTCAGAGGTACTAGTATCGACAGTAAGAAGAAGGTTTCCCAACCGATATGGGATATCAGATCAGCTTAGTAATAATATAATATACAGAGAAATCATTGAAAATGAACTTTTTTTGCGCTTCAAATACAAGTCCATCTTTAGACTTTAATAGCTTTCTCTCAGGATTGCTGAGAGAGCATTCATCAGTTCTAGAATTCCAAAGTGAAAGGGGGGAGGGGGAAAGTTGACAACAAGACCTTGCCAACTATTTCTACCCGACATATACTACGCAACTCCAAATTCCAACTGGCAGCATCATATCTCCCCGAGCATGGCGAACAGAACATTTCCCAAGCCGATGACATCACAACCATACTAACATAGTGGACGGCACCAACTTCGGCAGATGACGGCTTCTTTTCTTCGTCTCGCACGTGCATAAATTTCCACACGAACCGTCACGTAAAACGAAAGGCTTTCTATCTATTGCTGGCAAACGTCAGCAGAAGTGGGTCGGAGAGTGGATTTTGGCAACTCGAGGAAAATCTATTCTCAACGCTCATAATTCTGTCGCCAATTACTACGGTGGAAGCTCTCCAGGCCTGGTCGTTATCTCTACCTCCCACTGACATCTCGCTGGGGGTTGAGAGAAGGGAAAGGGGAGAGCAAAAACAACTGTTCCGTGGTTTTCCATCCCCTCGCAGTTTTTAACCCTTTCCTCACTCGCACGCTTTCTCAGAAACAATGCCAAACTCAGATCTGTTCCAAGAAATGAGAAAGTGTTTCGGGAGGGATAGGAAGTTGGGGGAGGGTTGGTTGCGATTTTGAACTGGGTAGGAATGCGGGGAAGCGTCTGTTTAAGGCATCAAAGGGTTGTGTTTCGAGTTACAGTTCAACCACATGCGGAGAAAGGGTTAAAAGATGCAAATGTTGAGTGCGAAGTTGAAATTTTCTTTGAAAACTTCTTATCTAAGCATTAGATTCAATCTCTTTAGGTTCTTGTACTCGAAGTAGGAAAAAAATTAAAATTTAGAATGGCATGTTAATTCGAATGCATGCGTTATGCTACAGATTTCTTACAGATATGTTACAGATTTTACGAGTTCGAAAAACACAATAATTTTGGAACTACATCTCTTTCGTCTCGGAATACTTTAACCATTAAATGCATAGCAATGTAGATTTGCATTGTGCATTAAAAGCATCATGCATCTTTATGTATCAACTTTTGAATTATGTTTTTAATTCCTACTATTAGTTCACACTCTCCCTATATATATTTTATTCACATCGTTCTACTGTCTTACCGTCAGGAGAAAAACCCTTGTAATCCTAAAAGTAGTTGTCAGTCGGCTTGAAAACGGGATGTTCTATTACATTTTGGGGGTGAAGGAAAGGGCAGTATTTCTTTTGGCGCCAAAAGAACCGGTTAGAAGTATCATTATAATTAGAAGAATCGCCGGTTAGAAGTTTCATTTTGCTTTGTACTACCTATCTAATCTTAATTATAGATCTCGGTCAAATTTCCAAATAAATAATAAAAATAAGTTAATAAAACACTTTTTATTCATCCTCTCGAGTTCAAATACATTTTTTTAAAACTTGGAGGGGATGACACTTGGTATTAATAAATTTTTTTTCAAATATTAATTAATTAATTAAAAATTTCAATAACTTATATTTGGTCACCGAAAACGTCGCCAAGTCGTCAAAGGGTGCCAAGTTCTGAGAATACTGACGCGACATCCGATCATAAATAAGATGATATAATATATTCATAAATAAAAAAAATACTCAGGAATTGAATTAATTTTTTATATATATTTCTGATTAATTTTAATTTTACCAAAACTATTTTATCGTTTTCGAACGCAACTGGAATCTTTGACAGTTTATTTTTCTGTGACAATTTTCATTGTTGACTTGACGCTTTACCTGAGTACAATTTCATATCGGTGGGGTTTGTGAATTACGGGGGCGGTGGCAAAGTCTCGGCTTCAGAACCGGAAGGTTTCAGGTTCAAGACTCGATTCCACCGAAGATCCGGCGTGTGAGGGGGTCTGTTGCACGTTCAATCTGTCAGGCCAAAGGTCATCCCGCTGGTGTGGCGTGGAGAGGGGGGTGCCACTTCAGGTGTCGTCCTCGTCATCTGACCGTGGTTCAAAATGACGAGGTCCGTCCCAAAATAGCCCTCATGTTGCTTTAAAATGGGACGTTAATACAATTAAACTAAACTTGTGAATTACGGTACTTTATATAAAAAATAATAAAAACATACAGTAAAAATTGAAACAAGGTAAGAGTAACGAATAAAATGTATATTTTTACATGCACTGATAAATTTATGCAAGAAAAATGTAATTTTTTTGTGTTGTAAAAATACATCAATGAGCAAAATCGATTCCACTTCAGTTCACTATACCTAGAGGGTCATCTCATCCTTAAATGAACGAAAAGACGGTGCTGCTCACTGACCTGTTTTCAAATAGATTAAGCTACAGAACTCTACTATGTAAGAGTGCATATATTGAATTATTGTATACAAAAAATGAATTAATTTCTGAATGATTAATCTTTTTTCTTAGGTATCTTTCTACTTAAAAGGGGAAGATTAGTTAGATACCATAACTATCTCAAAGCCTTGGGTAAGTGTTAAATATATTATTAAATATTTCTTTTTTTCTAGGTTATTAAAACTAGTATAGAGCAATATGTCGAAAGAATTTCATGTTTATGTTATTTATAGAATTACAAATTTAAGTGTCTAAAATTATATGTACATAAAACAAAGTGATCAGGTAGAAAATGTAATGCTCCTTTATGCTTAAATGCAAAAAATAATTGTTTCATGAATTTTCATGTTTTGTAATGTAATTAGTTGGTAGCACTCACTGCCTTCTGTTTCGAGCTATATCTCATAAAACAATGGTAAGGCCCCCTAGCTTTGATAATTGGATCGATGTCGCCAGTTTTCCTTTTAGCATGAGCAATTACCAATCAGAATGCTCTATTTATTGCTGTGATAAGATGTGGTTCATTAAAGTTGATTAATATTACTAAATTAACGCTATTAATATGGTGCGATAACAGCTAATCCTTTAAAACGGCTAGTAATTATTTTACGAGATAACATTCAACATGGAAATCCTTCCTTTAAGGCCTTATCACACGGTAAAATATCATCGGCACTTTCCGTCAGCAAGCGACAACGAAAGTGACGTCTTTTGTGTGACGTCACTTCAAAAGTTTCACATGATTGGTTGAAGTTCGTTCGCTTGCTTGACCGGTTTTAGAGGGTAGAAACGGAAAAGTGCTGACGAAATTTCACCGTGGTATAAGGCCTTTAGAATACTTTGAAATGGCCTTAACATATTTCAGGTTTCTTCTTTTTCTTTTTATCTTTATGCTTCATTACAGAACTTGAAAATTTACAGCAGCAAATGAATATATTGTTTGCAACTCTATCATCATTATTATTATGAAAAAAAGGAAAAATCTACCCTGAGAAATGACATTTCTGATGTATATTTACTTTTGTCATTTCCAACATCTATGTTATCTCAATACACTAACCATCCCATTTGAAACTATCAATTCTTTATCAGCAAAAGCGAATTTTTTTTTCCTGCGCAGGTGTTAGAAGTTCTTTTGTTTTATCAACTGTGTAAAGTTCATTACCATAATGACTTTATCAGTCCTGTGCGAATTGACAGAACAATGAGAAAATGAAGTGGACAATAGGAATGAATGAATACAATCGACCGAACTCTTTTTTTCGAAAAACAACTCATGATTCAAACGTGGGTTTGAATGGTTTTGAATGAACACATGTTTTTCCAGAATCATTATGCTTTTGATAGCTTGATAACTATTATTTTTCCTATTAGTTACTAAGCAATGGTGGATTTGTTTATTATCTTCCTTAGGCATTGCATTTCATGCCTAAGGAAATGCCTCTCTTATATTTGTGCATTTCATGCCTCTCTTATATTTGTGTTCCAAAATCTCTCTCATATTATAGTCCCATTCCGAATATCAAAGAAGAAAATTGTAAAAGATATGACTATTGTTTGACAACGGATTGTAAAACCCTCAGCGCTTTTGCGCATGCGTTAGGATGGGTTTAATGTATCAAAATAGGGGTGAGAGGGAAGATGAAAAGAGGAGATGTTTTTATTTAATAGTGAAGATTCGATGTTTTTTGAGACGTAAACGATACAGATAATTAGTGATACGGAAGATAAAGAGCACTAATGTACAGTAAAATATTCTTGAAGAATTTTTATTTAAGGTAACGGCTGTAAACGTAAAATTATGAAAAGTGAATGAAAAATTTACGTTCTTAAAATTTAGTAATTTCTTTTTTATAAAATATTATTGATTTTTTTTACATAAAGCGCTTTTTTTTACATGTTATTACATTTTTTGGGGCAGTATTTCAATTCCCCGTTTTCTGCTTTTTGGTCATAAAAATTAATATCTTATATAAATTAACTTTTCTTCGTATCATTCTTGAAAGCTTTTTTGCCTCTTTTGGCTACCCATATCAATACGAAATTTGATTGCTGTCAGAAATAACACAATACTCACATAAACGTGGAAAAAAATTGAATTAAAAAGTATCTAAAGGGGGGAATCCACGATCAAAGGCGACTACCGGAAATGCGCTCATCGTTCCGCGTCTCGTCCCTTAATGAGATGGAATCCTCGAAATGTGGTCGCCTCAGTATCAGTTGACAAACAGTCAGGATAGACGAATAATGTCGTGCAAAGGACACTTAACATATAAATTCCTATCGGAACCAAAAATCGTAAAAATAATATATCACTTATGTAGACAAATTATACCAGAACATGGAAGATTTCCTGAATACTTCTACAGGAGGGTGCCTGTTCAGGTGTCGTCCTCGTCATCTGATCGGGGTTCAAAATGGTGAGGTCCGTCCCAAAATAGAACTCGTGTTGCTTTAAAACGGGACGTTGATATAACTAAACTAAACTAAACTGAATATTTCTACAGGTTTTGAAGGAAGCAAGACAGCAGATGTAGATGTAGGTTTGGTTCAGGACTACATAACAGAATGTGTTGAACTCAGTGAAAATAGAGGACACATTATAGATAATAATGATTTTAATTATAATGCCTTTAAAATTTTAAAACATAAAAAAAATGATGGAAATGATTTTACCAACAGTTTGAAGATTCTTTGAACTGTTGTTAGCCGTTTTCCTCCTATGCAAAAAGAGGAAAGTTGATGAGCATAACAGCTGATCGTAATAATTCCTGTTTATAATGCTTAATTTTGTAGTAATGGAACGGTTGGCTTTTATTAAAACAAGTAATATATATTTTTAAAAATTAATTCAATTCCTATTTAAATCAACAAAGAAAATTATATTAGTGACTTTTTAATAAATAATTATCGAAAAAATTATTAAATATAAAAAAATGACTGATTTTCGTAAGAACTGAACTTGCATTCTTAACTTTCATGTGTAAAAATACTGAAATCCTGTCATTTCGCCAACTGAGCCACTGCCTATTGATTTCAATTTTCATTATAACGCCTTTTAAAGTTTATAAAATGAATTAAATTCAACGATTGAATGATTATTTTTTTGAAAAATCTGTGTTAACATCGAGTGTCATCCGCTACAAGTTTTTAAAAATATTTTTGAACTCGAGTGGATGAATAAAAAGTACTTCCTTGAGGATTGAAAATTTGAACAAGGTATATAAATAAATATATATAGGGAGAGAGTGAACTAATTGAAGGAATTGAAAAAAAAGTACACTTTCTCTTTTTACAAAAAAAATCGAATGATGCGAAAAACTAAAAACCTACAAACGATTTCTTACTCATTTGTTTTTAAATAAATAAAATTTTATTTTTTATTGATGATAGTGCAATACTTTCAAATTGCTAAATAAAAACATGAAGAAATATTTTTAAAAAGATTAAACAATAAAATTTGAAATAAATTCAGAATCTTTATGCTTGCTAATTCCAACTAAACAGAACTGACAGCCAATATTAATTACAACCTGACTTAACAACTGACACCTTTCTAACTCTTAATTAAAATTGATTGACGTTCTAAATCCATGCATATTTCCCAAGAATAAATATGCTTCAATAAATTTTAGCTCATGCTAGTTGATTGAATTGTGTTTTGGCATATAAATTTTAGGTCGATCGGTCATTCTGCGAACTTTGTTTCTGTCATAGAAAAATAAATGATAATTTAGTGATCATTTAGGGTAATGACGCAAGAGAATCACGTTGTGGATCATGAGTTTTCCGAAATAAAAAAAAGTTGCTCGATTGCTTGCCGGCTAACGCTCTCTTTCACTCTTTTCTATATGTTGAAAGATTTAAGTATTTATTTGAATTTTCTGTTATGTTAACATACGTTAGCAATTTAAATTTAGAAAAGAAATATCATTAAATTTCATATGAATTTAAAAATTCAAAGTAATTTATAAAACAAAGTTTTATTTGGAATGAAATTTACTTCGATTAATGTTTATATTTGAAATTACTTAAGGCCACTCTGAGACAGGTTTTAAAATTTTTTGTCTTGTAATCAGATTACGAGGATGACTTTCGAATTGGAGTATCATTTTTTGGACTTAACTTCATTCCAATGATGAGATCACGCGTAAGCCAGTCGCTTAATTATGATTCTAAAATCTAAAATCTATTAATTTTTGTTTCCAAAATAATCTAATTTTTTCCTTTCATTTGATTTACAAGGACCAGTGCCCTTAACCCATTTTTGCTTACTGTTCCATTTTTGGAACACCCCTCACATAAGAGTTATTTTTATTATATTTTTTTTACCTAACACGTAGAAATTTCATGCAAAAATTCCTATTTTTTTAACCTTATTCATAAATGGGTTAACTTATTCAAATTAATAAGTTTTAGATAAATAATATTTTTTTTTCTTTTCTATTTTCAAATTTGTTGTTAAATCTCTCCAACTTATTCAAATTTAAAAAATTCAGAATAATGTTCTAATTAGTTTTTTTTTTTTTTTTCATGCATTCAAATTTTTTTGCCTGTTTTTCTTATATATTCAAATAAAGAAAAGTTTCAGAATACTACTAATTTTTTTGTTCATGTTTTTCAAATTCGCATATAGGCCATACGAATTCAGTCACATTTATACATTTCAGAATATTATTCTTACTATTTTTTTTTCATGTCCTTGAAAACAAAATTCGGTTGTATATATCTCAAATTTATTCATTTTTTTTTTAATTCAATCTTTTTTATTTCACGTTTTAAGATTTTTTACCAGATTCGTAAATAAATCCACCAGGAACTTTAGCAGTTGTGTGACGGAATATAAAAAACTTTTGGAATTTTTAACTTCGATTTATTTTATCCCGAATGTATAATTTGTACAAATAAAGAGCAGTAAAAGATATGTCAGTCTACATCGCGATACGAGCAAAAAAAGAGAGAAAGATATATATATATATATATATATATATATATATTCATTTCAGTGATTAAAGTATTTAAGCGAGATTTTTGTTCATTTACTTTGAGATTTTGATATGGATTTCTTTGTCGATTTAGGAAAGGGTATCTTAGTATCTTTAAAGGAGTATTGTAAGCATTAGAGATTTTAATCCCTTCGCTCAAAGCATATGAAAATGTATAGAGCAGCAGTTTTATACAGCACAAGTAAAATTAATTAAATAAAAAAGTAGGACTGCATCAGGAACTAACAGAACATTTTAGAATAAAGTTAATACAGGCACAATTACGACAAACATTTGGAAATTAAATTTAGAAACCTCATTACATATATATACTAAAAGTAATATCCAATTTTTCTCTTATGCGAATTTTATTTTAAATATAATAAAATTGCACTTAAAAAACTTTTTTTAAAATAATTTTATTATTTCTCATTGCTTGAAAGAACTATTCTATGCCTCCACCTATGTCTGTCTTTCAACCCTTTCCACCACAATGAAAGAATGAGCTCAAAATAACATGGTTTCTTTCCTGTTCCGACGACCGAAACAGCGATGAAGCAGTAACAAAACAAGCGATGAGTCGTCATCTGCCCAACGAAAAAGAAACGCAGAGTGCAGCGCCCTCTCTAGAGGACAGGAGAAGGTTGTGAGGATGTAAACACCATATTTTAAAGTCGACCTTGAACTGAATGACACCTGGCTTTGGAAGTCGAGGGATCTTGTAATAGAGAGGGGGTTTTTTGAAGTAACTACCATGGCCACCTGTATTTTACGAGATATTTTAGGAATTGGCTGAGAATAAATATAAGGGCAAAGCAATTGACCTACAAGACTTTTCACTCAGGTGCGGTTCATTTTGATTCGAGGGGAGGTGGGATTAGAGATCTTAGCCAAAATCTATTCGAAAAGTTTTAAATCCTACTTATTTGGAAGAGTCTTTTTTGATTCATATTCTAGACAATAGAATGAGAGTATGTCTATTGTTTATTGTTTTATAATAAATATAATACTTTAAAAATAATTATATTAATTAATAAATTGATAATGGAAGAAAATCAATGCATATTTCGAGTGGATTACATCGAACAGAAGTTCTTCTATCTACAATGTTTTTTATTATTATTATTATTCTAAAAAAATTTTTATCTGATTATTATACAAAGTAAATGTTACCCAACTTTTTTTTTTTTTTTTGTAGTTCCACAGTTAAAATCATGTTTAGTAAATAACGTATAAGAGATCACGAAATAAAAACAGAAAACTTCAGAATAAGCTATGATAAGCTTTTTAATTTAATCGTATAATGTATAAATCTAATTTTTAAAGAATTTGCTTTGCTATAAAGCATTTTGCGATGTTATTGAAACCCAACTATATTAATAAAAATTCAAACATTTTAATTCTTAACAAAATTTCAAATTTTAAATAACTGATTAAACAAATTTCAAATAAATTTTCGTAGTTTAATATCATAAATTATCTATTCCAATAATTATTTTTGAAATAATACGTAATTAATCTTCTTTTATTTTTAATCACGTGGCCATACAATTAAGAAATGTAGTACTTCTTGACAAAATAATAAAATGTATTAATAATGTTATATATAACAATTAAATTTGATAACATTACTGTACATATCGCGATGTTTATGACCAATAGATTATAATTTAAATTCAAATTATTACCTTTATCCACTATATTTTATCTATACTTATAATAAAGCTCAATGTGTGTGTGTTGGCGCTCTACAGGCCAGACCGTTGGACCTACAGCTACCAAATTTGGTATATGTATACCTTGGAGGTCGGGAATGTGCACCTCTGAGCCCTTTTTTCGAATTTTTAATTAAAATTTGAATTAATTAAAATCTAAGTGAAATTTCGATGTTTCCCCGCTATAACTTCCAAAAATATTATCGCAAAAATATGATTTTTACATCAATTTAAAGATTAAAAAATAAGCTTTCTAATGGTATCAGTGTTTTAATCGATAACTTAAGCTTCTATTTTTAACGAATTTTTAATGAAATATTTTAACCATGTTTTTTTTAGCACATGACTGGATAAAATAAAAGAAAACAATGCCGGAAGTTCAAATAAAAAAAAAACTATCTAAATCTAAAAAAATGCAACTTTTAGCACGTGACCGGATAAAATAAAATAAATATAAAATGTGATATTTTCTTTAAAAAAATGCAAGGCAAAGGATTCTATGATCGTTTGCAATATCTATATCATTAATTCAATAAATCTTCTTTATTTACGATAAACCTGATTGAATTTATGTGGCATTTAATGTGGCTTGAATCCAATTATGCATTGATGAATTATGAGTTTTAGATTTCTTCATACTTTGCACTGTGAGCCATATTTTACAAAATATTTTTATTAATATTTTAAATAAAAGTTGCTACATCAATCAGTCTTCTGAATCAATAATTAAAACTGATTTATAAAATTAAAGAATATTATTAGGAAAAGGTGTACTTTTAGAACTTTACGTCCATCATCTTAAGAAAATATTAATTTCAGGTCAATCAATGCCCGGAATTACTTCAAGGCTAATGAATATGAGATTTAATTGAAAATTTTGGAACGCAATACTCATGGTGAACCAGCTGGGCGCCAAAGGCGGCTAGTTTACAATAGTCCGAGGTTTCTTAATGCATTAAAATAATATTTTAAGGAAATGCAAAAATTTTAATTTTATGTTTGAGAATTCAATTTTATATATATATATATATATATAACTCTTTTTGCCAGCTAGAAAAATTGAAAATGAAAGTTCAAAAAAAATTTCTATATATAAAATGAGAGGCGTTAAACTGGTGAATGATTTTAAAATTAATAATGTTTTCTCATGGTAACATGAAATTTGCAGGCGTAGATTTCAATTTTTCAACTTTTGGTCGTTGAAACGAATTCTAATCGGAAATAAAGTTTCTCGAGGTAAAAGTTAAAATACAATTCTGGATAACATTCCGAAGAAATTCATGCAACATTGGCGCATTTGGCGAGAAACCATTGAAATTAATTCCACCATGCCGCCCTTACTTGAAATACGTAGTACAATGCCCGTTTCTATGACGATTATCAAAACGTAGACATTTTTCCTTACATGTAGTCATGAAAACTTAACTATACTGAAGAAAAACAATGAAATCTGGGATTAAAAAAATCACAGCTTCTGAAACGCACTTTATTTTACAAATATAAAGCGAACAAACTGCTTTTCGAGCAATATTTTATATATTGTTATCGATTATGTAATAAATGCACAAATATAAAATGAGCAGGTGGGTATCGAACTGAAAAGTAATTGGAAGGAAAATATTGATACAAAATGTCATTTCCTAAAATAATGGGTGTGTTTTATTACCAAAACGTTGTAAAGGGAAACGTAACTAAAACATTTTGGAACTAGAGAAAGAGCATATTTATTGGAAGCAGATGAGAAAATAAAATCCAGTGGGTTAATGTTCAAAGTGCGCGAAAGACTGTGTTCTTATCTTTTTTTTTTTTTTTGTAATACTTTTATTGTTTTCAAAATAATTCTAAGGCTTATTTAATAACATTTTAAAATTATACTGTCATCTGTAATTCGTTTTTTACGAAACAGTAAATAATCGTGAAGAATTTAGCTATGCTTAAAAGAAATCATAAGCACATCCTACAAATTCAAGCGTAGGCAATGAAAGTAAAGTTTTTTTAGAGCAATTTTTTTTTTTTTTTGAGTTCTTGAAGAATAAGAACAAAGAACTGCTGATAGAAACCGATTAAAGAATGAAAAATTTAATAATAAGTGATTAACAATTTTTATTAGAAACAACTATTGATTTTATACATTTCATACTTTTTATTTATAAAAAATAAACTATTTAATTATCTGTCTTGAAGTATCCATTAAAAATTTTCCGATGTTTAGTGTTTGTGAAAAAAATTCGTACTTTGATTTTTTAAAAAATGTTAATAAATCGTGAAAAAAATTAGTTATGGAAGATTTTTAAATATCGTCTGCATCAATTGATGCTCTGATTTAAATTATAAGACATCTACATCGATTTAAAGATTTCGTGTTTGGTTTACTTTATACAAAATTAGAAAATACTTTTTTAATATTATATGTGATAGCATTTTAATTCCGAGCAATGCAGGATATATCAGCTATAATTTTTAGACGCTTCATTATGAATGTTTAGAAATAAAATTGTTTCAAATATCATCTATCAATTGGCGAAATATTGTTTTTTCTACATTTATACATTTACAGTCAATGTGATTTATCGGTTATTATTAATATTAACAAGCCATTAATAATAAGAACCGCTTCTTTTGGTCTAAGTGAGAAGTGTAACAAATTATTCACTTTAGCCGTTTATTCTTATTAATTTCCAATGAATTTTGGCCATTGTGATTAAATGGTTTATATATGATTGGGACGTGGGTGTGTCTCTTTGTATATGATTTTTAAACTTGCTATGAAATTTTTCCTTTGCATTTTGTTCGAACTTTTTTTTCTTTATTTCGTAATTAATAAGACTCGTCTTTTTTTTTTTTTTTTTTTTTGGAGGAGAAAGGGGGATGAGTCATTGAACAATCCTAATATCTATCTGTTGAAGCAAAAAATAAATAAATAAATTATATATAAAGAAATGGATAGATTTAATGGTGGATATAGTATTATTTTTGGGGGAGGAGAATCAATCAACGTTCCCTCTAATTTTTTCTAGTGGCACCACGGTCGAATCAACTGATATTGCTTAGCTATTGCCAACGTATAACCCCCTTCCCTTAAAAATGACATTGATCAACCTTCATTGTAATAATAAAAACTGTTTAATGTAATAAATGTTCATAATTTACATTCTTCAACCGACTTATTTGATTATTATTAAAAATAACCGGTTACCAATAATAATATCCGATTATTCACATTGGCCGTAACATATAATTGAAGTTTAAATAAATTTTAAATATGAATCAATATACCATTTTTTTTAAATTAACATTTCTTTCAAATTAAAAAGATTAGAATCAGATTCTCTATATCAAATTCTAATTCACATAATACCCAAAATTGAGGAGAAAGATCATCAACCCTACGAACTTCAATTATGCATCAGCTTCTTATTATTTATTTATTTATTTTCTGAATCTCTAATTCTAACTCTCAAAGACATCATGCACTTAATCTAGCAATTTTGCTCATCAACCGAACAATAGTACGCTTAAAGCTCGGCATTTCTTTCTCAAAATATAATAGCTGTTATTACTTTTTTCCTTTTCCATAAAGGGTGGAGATATTAAAGAAAAAGACAATGAATCTGTTTGCGATGAAGAACTTTCTTCCCAATTGCTGCTCTCTGTCTGTACCATCTACGCGAAACCGGCACGGAATTGCCTGCTTTTGTCGCTGACCAAAGCAATTTCTGTTTCAAAAAAGCCACCATTGTTATTCCTCTTCTAATGACAAACACAATCGGCTTTTTCTTTAAGCCGTCTATATCCAAAACCATTCTCTAGTGCGTCTTTAAATAAGCGTACAATGCTTTTTGGTTTGCGCGCACAAGAGGCCGTACCCACTCCTTTAGGGGTGGTGGAGAGGAGATCTAATCGTGTTCCTTGTGTCACAGAGGCTTCACAATGGAAAAAGAAGTTGTGGGCAGAGATCCAAAAAGACCAAAATAAAGCGGGAAAAAAAAAAGAAAGAAAGAATGATTCTCTGAGGATGGATGGGTGGATGTGCGAATTGATTTTCTGACGTCACCGGTAGGGTTTTACCCAAAGAAAAGCTGAAGGGCAGCTGCGCATGCGTGGAGACTCATTCATTCAGACTTATCACAAGTTGTTGTTGTTGTTATTATTTCTGATGCTTTTACTTTCTTAAACACGAAGGATTATGATTATCATAAAGTTCTGAAAAATCTCCACCTTCTCAAATCACCATGAGTTCCAAAATATACATTTTTGGAATGATTTATGTGGGATGTTTGGGGAAGTACGTTCTTGGAATCACCATTTTCAGAGGTGGTCTAAAATTGGCGTCAGTAGAAAACCAATTATTACATTGAAGGATGGGGATCTTGACGAAAGTATGCTAGGTAACGCGGATCAAATCGCTGTAGTATGACTCCTTCCTATAATGTGTTAAAATTATGCTATTGGAATAGCTTGAAAATAAATATTCAAAGCGTTCGAATTTCACGAATTACAAAATGTTAGGATTGGAGAGGTATGAAATCAATACGACGGACCTCTTAAAGAATTATTTATTTTGTTGTCCGCTTAAATGGGACCTTTACAATTTATCCGCTATGGGACATAGTTATTATAGAATTTGCTCCGCTTAATCGGGAGATTACTCCGCTTAATGGGAGATTAATGTTTACAGTATGAAAGCTTGTAGCTTACTCAATAGTTTTACATTTTCCAGTAGGTGGCGCTGTTCATGTGGGCGGGGCACATGACGTTGATCTTAACATACTCCCGCCTTGAAATTATACAATTTCAATTACAGATACAATTATACGATTACAAATTAAACAAATTGCCATATAAACATTCGATACAAAACAATATGCACATTATACATTACAAAAAAGAAATAAAATATATACATATATGAAATTCAAATGTACTGTATATCCTTTGGAGATACATTAAGATCAATTATATAAAGCAATTTAATATCATGTGTAATTTACAAATGTTCAATTATTTATGGGAAGCAAGCATATTTGGCTTATGCCTCTTTTAACAATGCCATTTGCAACCTTGACGGTTACTACTCTGACTAAACCATCTGAACCCTTAACTATTTCTTGGATTCTACCTAATTTCCATCTATATGGAGGCAAATCAGTGTCCTTAAGTATTACCATATCATTAGGTTTCACATTATCCTTTGTAAATTGCCACTTGTTTCTAAGATGAAGATTATTTAAATAATCCCGCTTCCAACTTTTCCAAATTTGTTGCAATAATTTAGCTACCCTTTTCCATCTAGACAAATAATTATCTGCCCTTTCAATTAATGATGGTTCAGCAATTGACGTTAAAGGACGACCAATTAAAAAATGGCCTGGCGTTAAGGCTGAATAATCATGAGGGTCAGAAGACATTGGAACAATGGGTCTGCTATTCAAGATTCCTTCAATTTCAGCTGTCAAAGTTAAAAATTCTTCAAAAGTTAATTTAACAGCACCTGCCGCTCTTTTTAGATGATGTTTGAAGGATTTGACTCCTGATTCCCACAAACCTCCAAAATTTGGAGATCTTGGAGGAATAAATTTCCAATTAATACTTTCTGAAATTAGATAGTTAGCTAAATTATTATCAGGGTTACTTACTAATTTTAGCAGTCTCTTCAACTCTGAATTTGCTCCTACAAAGTTCCCAGCATTGTCTGAGAAAATACAAGAACATTTGCCTCGTCGTGCAAAGAAGCGTTTTAAAGTTGCAATTAAAGCTTCAGATGTTAGATCGGTGACTAATTCTAGATGAATTGCTTTAGTAGCAAAACAAATAAAGACTGCTACATAAATCTTTTGAAAGATACCCTTGCGTTGACCTTTATATTTAATTAAAAAAGGGCCACAGAAATCTATCCCACAATTTGAGAATGGTGGACTAGGATTAACTCTCTCAGCTGGCAGGTTTCCTAACAATTGGTTACAGCTGATTGGTTTGTTTTTGAAACAAACAACACATTCATTAACTATTTTTCTGGCTAAATTCCTCCCGCCAATTGGCCAAAATTCCTGCCTGACAAGGTGCAGTAAAGTTTGGGGACCTACATGCAAATGTTTTAAATGAAATGAGCACATTATTAGTTTTGTAAGCCTGTGATTGGAAGGCAGAAGCTTAGGATGTCTTTCGTCTACAGTTAGCTTACTCTTTTGTAAACGGCCACCCACACGAAGAACATTATTTTCATCTAGAAATGGGGCCAAGTTTTTAATTTTACTCTGATTTAGATTAACATTCTTAGATAAAACTTTAACTTCATCTGCAAATTCAGACAATTGTACCTTTCTTACCAAGAAATTAGAAGCTTCCTTGATCTCCTGTATTTCCAACTTACCTTTCCTTCTTTCAGTAGGAGACTTCATATTAAACACAAATCTAAAAATATAACTAACAATACGACAAATTTTAGCATAATTATTACTCAAATTCAAAATATTAGTAACAAATTCATCAGAAATTTTACATGATAATACTGGCTCACTGGAAGTTTTAACTTCCTTAAGATATTCTTCATCATTTTTAGAGTCATTAATTTCTACAGGTAAACACATATTTGATTTTATGAAAGATGGTCCATTAAACCATAATGAATTGTTCACTAGGTTTTTAGCTGACACACCTCTGGAAATAAGATCTGCAGGATTGTCTGCTGATTTTACATGTCTCCAATCGTAATTTGGGCACAACAAATTGATTTCCCTTACTCTGTTTGCAACAAAAGTTTTTAACCTTTCTGGTGGAGTTTTTATCCAGGATATCGCAATTGTTGAATCAGTCCACATGTAGATGTGATTAATTGGCACTTGAATAGTTGATATCACCTTGGATACAAGACGAGCCAACAGCAATGTTGCAGACAATTCTAAACGGGGTATAGTCATCGCTTTGATGGGACACACACGTGACTTGCTACACAAAATGCTGGATTGCACTTCACCTAATTCATTTTTGGAGCACAAATACAAAACTGCGCCAAATGCCTTGCTAGAAGCATCTGCAAATGCATGTAACTCGATGGAACTTGAATTGTTGATGAGTGAATTTCTTGAAACTTCTAGCTCGTTCACTGCCGGTAAGTCCTTTAAAAAATAAATCCAGTCATGCAAGTCATTTGGTGGAATTGGATCATTCCAACTCAGCCTTTGAAGCCAAAGTCTCTGCATGAATAATTTCGCAATTGTAATCACAGGAGCAATAAGACCCAACGGGTCAAACAATCTGGCAATAGTTGAAAGAACTTCTCGCTTTGTGAAATTATTCTTTAAATTGCAAGCCACTCTAAACGTGAAAACGTCGGATGTTGGGCGCCACAGCATTCCAAGAGTCTTTACTGTGTCAGACTCTGATGGAAATGAATATTCTAAATTTTTTTGATCATTCAAAAGTTCGGAATCGTTTGAAACCCACTTATGGAGTTCCATGCATCCCTTCTTTAACAGCTCAATTAATTGATACTGTAAATCTTTAGCTGCTTGCAAGTTATTACTACCAGTCAAAATATCATCTACATAAGTATTCGTTATAAGTTTAGCGGCTGCTTCAGGGTAGTTATTTTGTTCCTCTTCAGCGAGCGCCTTTAAAGCTCTAGTCGCTAAAAATGGTGCGCAGGTTGTACCATAGGTAACAGTGCATAACCTGTAAGTTTCCACAGGAGCAGATTGATTAGGCTTCCAGAGGATCCTTTGCAAGTTTCTATCGGATTCATCTATCAAAATTTGCCGATACATTTTTTTTATGTCAGCACAAAATGCATACTTGTAGGTTCTGAAATTTAAAATTATAGAGCAAAGCTCTTGTTGCACTGTTCCCCCATTTAATAAAATAGAGTTAAGAGAAACTCCATTATTTGAAGTCGCAGAAGCATCAAAAACAACACGTAAAGGTGTAGATGAACTTTCGGGACGAAAAACTGCATGGTGAGGAATGTAAAAGTTTTTACTTTCGGAATCAACAGAATCAACAATTTTCTCCATATGATTAAGTATGAAATATTCGTCGATGAATGCCTTGTATTGTTCTGCCATGATTTCATTTTTATTTAACCTTTTCCAAAGCAAATTCAATCGCCTCTCTGCCATTTCCCTTGAATCCCCTAATGTTGAGCGTTTGTCTTCGATTATTGGCAGTTTGACAATAAATCTTCCAGAATCATCTCTCTTGTAAGTTGAGAGAAAATGTTCTTCACAATACTGCCTTTCAAATGTCTTTGAATTATCTGTGTTATCACCCGGAAATGATTCGATTTCAAAGAATTCTTTAACTGAGTTTTCTAAAATTTCCCCTTCAGAAATTAATCCAGAAAAGAAATGAGACTCAGTCCCTTTAAGTGTTCCTGTGACAAGATATCCGAACACACTATTTTGAAGAAGCAATGAATTATCATAAGATCTAAATTTTTCAGATTTCAATATTTCGAAGAATAATTCAGCCCCTAATAAAACATGAATTTGACTGGGAATATGGAACGTACTGTCTGCAAGTTTTATTTCAGTTGGAAAGTTTATGTTATTAATGTTTATTTTCCTTGCAGGTGTTAAATCAGTAATTTTAGGAAGAATCAAAAAAGAAACATCCCTTGAAAAATCATTGCTTTCGTTAGAAATAGTAGCTATCAATCTATTTTTAACTAAGAATTCATCACCGGAAATGCCAGAGATCTTACAATTTATTTTTTGCTTTTCTAGCATTAAAGAATCGGCAACATCCTGTCTTAATATATTTACACTACTTCCGCTATCTAAGAGAGCTTTTAATTTTATTTTTTGCCCAACAGTATTTTCAATAAGAATATTTGCTGTGCACAAAAGAGTATGATTTATTTCTGACGGTTGAATGTTCAAGGTCGATCCACCCGAAGAGTGAAAAACCTCAGCGTTCGGATTTAGAGTTGCATTTGATTGCGCAACACTATTTGAGCTAGGCAAAACATTACTTTCGTTTTGCTGATCTAAATGAATTAATGAGTTATGGCCTTGTTTTTTACATACTCTGCAGATATATTTAGACTTGCATGGCGCGTTATGGCACTTTAAACAGTTTTTACATAAATGATGATTTTCTAATACTTTAATACGTTCAGCAACATTCAATTTTAAGAATTCATAACATTTTTGTAACGGATGTTCAGTATTACAGAGTACACATTTCTTCATAAATTGATTGCCTTTATTAGAACTGACAAATAAATTTTTCGCTTTATTTCCTGTTCCCTGAAATTCCCTTTTGAATCTGTTATTCGACGGATTTTTTCCTAACTGATCTAAAACTAATGCTCTTGATTCTAAAAACTTTAAGAGCTCTTTTAGAGAAGGAATTTCTTTCGATTGCAACGATAACTCATACGACTTTCTTGTCTCGTTATCTAGCTTCTCTAATATAATATTTACCAGAATAGCGTTAGTTAGATCATTACACTCTAATTTCAAACTTTTCAATGCTCTTAAACTTTTATTAACGGAGTCTGTTATAGATTTTAAACCTTTGGATGATTCAAAACTCAGTTTCTGAATTTTTAACATATTGTCAATATGAATATCTACAACAGCTCTCCTATTCTCAAAACGATCTTCGAGAGCACAAAATAAAGAATCGAAAGTGTCATCACTTGTTTCAATTGATTTTGCTTCACCACGGAGGGCAGATTTTAAATAAAATAACTTTTGATCCTTTGAAAGATCCTTGTTTTCATTAATGAGACTTAAGAACTGATTTTTAAAATTCGAAAATTCTTCTATTTTTCCATAAAAGGTAGGTAAGGGAATTTCAGGCAACTTAGATTTATGTTCTATATGCTCAATATACGATTTCAAATCTTCATTGTGATCTTTTTTAGTTTCATTAAATGTTACAAGATCACCATTATTGTATTTAGAGAGTAAGCATTGAAGACTTACCTCTATTTCATCTCTTTCATCCTGTAAAGAAAACATTTCTTCATCTGTTTTTTTACTAGCTTGTTCATCTTCATCAAGTTCTAAATACTTGCTGTATAATAATTCCAGTTCTTGTTTCACCGATAATACACTGGTTAGTTTTTGTTTTGCAGTTAGGACAATCTTTGTCTCATCATCGGAAGTTGATGACGCATCAATGAACTTCTTGATGTTCGTTAGTTTGGTTTTGATGGCACCTCGTGCCCGATTTAAATCCTTAATGGTTGCTGTTTTTGTAGTGGATTTCGCATCCATATTTGCTGATTTTCTCCGGCTCGACGGACCAAATGGAGAGGTATGAAATCAATACGACGGACCTCTTAAAGAATTATTTATTTTGTTGTCCGCTTAAATGGGACCTTTACAATTTATCCGCTATGGGACATAGTTATTATAGAATTTGCTCCGCTTAATCGGGAGATTACTCCGCTTAATGGGAGATTAATGTTTACAGTATGAAAGCTTGTAGCTTACTCAATAGTTTTACATTTTCCAGTAGGTGGCGCTGTTCATGTGGGCGGGGCACATGACGTTGATCTTAACAAGGATAACAGTACTATTTGGTATAATTGGTCAAGTTCATATACCTTTTACATTATATAAATATAGTCATTACTATATTTAATAACCCCGAGTGTCTTCTTACATATAATTGTGTTCAAACTGAGACATCCTCAGTAATGAATTACATTAAAAAAAAACCTAGCAGGAGTTTTCTTTATACTTTCTAATAAACTTATCATGTCAGAGAATGCCTAACAAAGCATTGGCGTACAATAGTTATGAAATATTAAATTTGGCTTGAATATGCATTTTTACTAAATCCGTCGTGTCATCCAGTCAGTTATTTGGCGATTAATCCCTGACATGCATTAATGATATCGAAAAATCAATTTTGTGTTTTAAGTATGTTTTCCCCAACTGATTGAAGCAACAATTGACGCAAAATTGCATTTGCTGTCTTAAAACCACATACCAAATTTCATACATTTAAATCATTGCGTTTATATTTTACTCAGAATACTGACTGACAGACAGTTAACCCGTTTTGGATTTGGTTCAAAATTTGCAGATGTCTAGATCATAGATATTAAATATGTGTTCCGAATTTAATCTATCTATCTATCTTCATTGTGTTCATTTTTATTCGGACAGACGGACTTCTTTTGAGCCGATTTTACACAAAATCTTATACTATAATACGAGGAATGGTTGCCAAGTCGAAAATCGCCCCATAATTAATAAGCTCCGATAAACTTGGGGGTCTGGGGTTTTTAGCCACAAGGAATCGATTGGCGCCGGTTTTGAAGCGCTACGGTCGAGCAGTTCGGAGTTACAGATAGGATATTTTCAAACTTTATTAGTTCGCCATAATGGCTAATAGGTTTCAAGCGGTAACGTGCTGCCATCTATAGCCAATATGACGAACTAATAAAGTTTCCAGAAGATGATCCGGAATTCAAGGAACTGATCTCGAAATGGATGATCCATAACCCGTGTGGTGATATGAACCCAAGCGCTCCGTGCATGGTCAGCAAACATGGAAGAGACCAGTGCAGATGGGGTTTCCAATGGAACATCAAGACATGACATCGTTGGTGGACAATGAAAAGCCGAGATTTAACCGGTTATCTTTTCACCAATGGTTTCACAAATTTTCTTATGGCATGTATTGTTTTGATAAATCACAATTGAAAATTTAAATCTTCGAGTTAGCTTCGATATCTGTTTTCTCCGAGCGGAGCTCGGTCACCCGCTGGTTTGATAGAAATCTGAAAATTTGCTGTAAAGACCGTATATCGAATTTCATCCGTCTACTGAAAACTTTTGAGTTGATATTTGTTACAAATGGACAATTTCCAAAAATGTGTTCTTCGAACTCAAGTAGGTCTAAACTTGGAGATTAGTCAAAATCTCGAGTTTGAACTTTTTGACGATTACTTTTCTTTCTCTATGTAAAGTACACGAGAAAGTAAAGAGTGGAACCATTCATTCGTTAACTAAGTTTTTATCATGTGAGAACGTGATCCTGTTATCGTCAGGAGACTTTGAATAATCGAAAGCAATAAATAACTGAAGCTCGAAATCGCGTAGGCAATATTCATCAACATCTTTTAATCGCATAAATTTTTTTACTTGCTTTTATCAGCTTTGCATTATTATTACGTACACTTATTTGACAGCAGATGCGTTTTCAAAAGGATGAACATAGTTGTTGTTTTCATGGAAAATAATTTTTTTCAAAGGAAATTAAATACACCTATCCCCCGATTTACACTGAAGATAGGTTCCTTAGAAAACCGTGTAAATCGAAATCGTTGATTCTTATACGTAAAACCGTGTAAATCGAAAACAAACTAAAATGTGCATAATTCAGTCATTTATTTCAACGTAAAATAAAACTAAATATATCTTAAAAACATAAAAATAACTGTCTATTTATAAAATAACAAAAATATAAGGTATATTTATATAATTTCAGCAAATTTGGCCGGATATTGTTGCGCTGCATCTGAATTAGCAGATGCTTGTTCACCCTTCAATCTTAGATTATGTAAAGAATGTCTTCGTTTAAATCTTTCAAACCAACCATGGCTTGCAGAAAAAGAGACGTTCTTTTCAGCTGAAGAAGTAGATGGTAACTGATTCTTAATTTTTTCATAAATCTTCAAAGCCTTATTTGTAATTGTATTGGTGAGATTTTGGCGTGGGCTCACCACGTTCGTCAACTATCCCGGATCTTCTCGTTCCGGGTCGGTGCAAATTTAAAAACCGTGTAAAAGTGAAATCGTGTAAACCGAGTGCCGTGTAAATCGGGGGATAGGTGTAATTTAATTTTCGTATGTTCCAAAAACCCTTCCCACACGTTTAATAACAGTTTTGATAAAAGTATTCTCTCTTTCCTCCAATATCACCTCATTCATTCGTAAGTGGAAAACATTGAAGGGTTTGACTTTTGCTCAAAGATTAATCCATTATGAAACTGTTTTATGATATCAGGAATTGGAAAATAGCAGTTTTTATTTACAAAAATATTATTTTCATAAAAATTCTATATAAATTTATATGTTTAAGAATTTATTGCCAAATAGTTAACCATTTGGAAATAATATATATATACTCGAAATTTGCGATCGTAGATTACATTTTTACTTTTTATCTTAAAATTAAAATATGAAACTAAATTAGCCATTTATCAAAAGAGACACCTCAAAATCTGCTTCATCTAGATTCACAACAATTTTACTCTGATATTAGTTTTTCTGTCCGTGATAATTCAAAAGTGGCTTGAGCTAGAATAACGAACTTTGGTATGAAATACTAACACTGATTCTTCTTCTTGCATACAGCCTACCACCCCGCCACCACTAAACGTAGCAGTATCGACAGGATTTGTTGTGGCTGACTGTTGAATAAGTAATGTCCAACCGATCAGCCAAACTAACATGATTTTGGAGGTAGTTAAAAAACTGTCTTTCTCCCCAACTGCACTCTCAAACAGTTGGAATGGCACTATCCATCTTTGACATCATATTCTTCAGGGTTTTGAGATGACCTGCTACCATCAGTACTGTACTTAAATCATTATTGACCATCTTCAGGTCCTTCTTTAACTCTGAGATCTCCATGTATTCCATTAAATAGGGGTAAACCGTACCCATTTCTCCACAAATGCATTTATTTTCCTGCGTTCTTCCAAATCTTTGGAAATATGCAGGAAATCTCCCATGTCCAGATATTATTTGGGTTATAAATGGATGGTATCTTCTTATTTTAATTTCCGGATTAGGAATAAAGTCGAAAGTGACTCTTCCTTTTTTGGACATATACCATCTGTCAAGACATTATAGTTTTATTTCTTCTCTCAATTTCCCTTTTAAAACACCATTAATCCTATATATATGTATATATTTATTAAAATGTGGAAGAAATCTGTTATAGGGAACGAAATCTGTCTATTCAAGTGAACAAGATGTTTTAAACCCGAATAGTTATATAAATGAGATTCGGTGAACAGAATTATCATCAGAATTATGCATGTAAATCTGCTAAATAAAAGCCTTATCACACGGCGGAATATCGTCGGCACTTTTCATCAGCAAACGTCAACGAAAATGACGCCATTGTGACGTATTTGCATGACGTCAATTCAAAGTTTCACATGATTGCTTGAATTTCGTTTGTGGACAATATTTTCATCACTATCGTCGGCATTTTCTAGCTGGTTAGAAAAAGTTGTCGATTATGAAAAGCGTGTTTGACCGGTTCTGAGGATAGAAATGGAAAATAGCTGACGGAAAGTGCAGACGATATTTTGCCGTGTGACAAGGCCTTAAGAGGGTCATTTTTTTATGCAATTCAAACCTCCCTGAAACTGGAACCTTTTTTTTGTAATTATGTCTCTCTGTCATCCAATGGCGGTTTTTGGTAATACGAGATCCCAGGCACTGAAATATTTTGAGACCATTCCAAGGTAAACTTTTATTGTTGACAAAAAAGTTGCAAGATAAACTTATTTCAGTTTTATCTTTATCTTAATGTATTTAAAGACGATTCTTAATGTATTTGTAGTATTTATTTTTTATTTGTACAAATATTAAGCCTTTTTATGGACGCATTTTATATATTTAGTCACTTTTTCATTGTTTCTTGACTAATGAATCATATTTTATTATTTACAAACAGCTGAAAGCAGCAACCATTGAGTTAGTTCTTCAGCGACTTTCATTCTTCTTGATTTCAAGGAAATAGTGCTCGATATCAAGATTATTTATTCAAACCCTGGTTAACATAATATAGTGTGTGAATAGGAAAGAGAGGCGATAAGAAAGTATTTTTAACTTATATAAAGTTTAAGAAAAGAATTGGCAGAAACGTAGTTTTGATTCCGCAACACTGTTACTTATCACTTTATTTTTTCATTAACACTTTTATCAGTGAATTAACCCTTTTCCTTGATAGGAAAAATAATAGGTGAACATTCTACGAATCATACAGAAGAGAATACTTGAACAATTAAGGTATCCGACTACGTTAAAAACACTGGTTATCGACCACACTGGCGAATATTTTTTGCGAGGGCCGCGGTGACCTGGTGGCAAAGTCTCGACTTCGGAACCGAAGGGTTTCAGGTTCGAGACTCGATTCCACCGAAGATCCGTCGTGTGAGGGGGTCTCTCGCATGTTAAATCTGTCAGGCCAAACGTCCTCCCGCTGGTGTGGCGTGGTGTGGAGAGGGGGGTGCCAGTTCAGGTGTCGTCCTCGTCATCTGATCTTGGTTCAAAATTACGAGGTCCGTCCCAAAATAGCCCTCGTGTTGCTTTGAAACGGGACGTTAATATAACTAAACTAAACTAAACTAAATATTTTTTGTATTGTTATTTCTTGTAGTTTAGACTGTCTTCTTTCCAAAACAGTTTATTTCTTTTAGAAAAATGAAGGCCTGACCTATTATCTTATCTGATCTACATATTTTCCCAACTAATATTTGTCTTTAACTACCATTTTCTCAACACTTTAATTTTCATAAAATTTATCCACCATTAACATAATATCTCAAAAACTAATAGAAGTATTGACGTAAAAATATCAGTGTGTGTTTCAAATGATATGGGCAATGAAATGAACCAAAAGTTTTATTGTGGGTGAAATACTTTTGCAATTCATAGCTGTTTTTCGAAAAATTAAGTTGTGAATTTGTGGAAAAGTGAATATATACGTCTATTTATACTCATTACTTCTTTGCATTTCAAAGTGTTTCTTATCTTTTGGTTCATTTCATTCATCATTATATTCTATAACTTGTGCACAAAGAAAATAGGATTTGCTGTATTACCATTTTGTATAGAGTGTTAACCATTTGAGTTAAATTTCTTCAAAATTTACTACGAATTTTTCTATTTCTCAAAATATATTACATTTTCATATAATTTTATTGTATTTATAGTATTTTGCATTATAATTGACAATACATCTAAAAGCAATAGTTTTAAATTTTTTAAAAAAAAATCCGAGTTTTCAAAAACTTTTCATCGAACGTAGTCGGATACCTTAAATTTACCTTCTGCTTAGCACTGTGATACACGCCCAAGCCGATTTTGAGGCCCTCTTTATACCTCCTCTCCGCCTGTGCGGAAATCCACCACTGCTGTCATCTATTTGTAAACATGACTCAAAAATATTTAGAACACGAGTGAAAATTGTCATGAGGTCTTTGGGCCAAATATGTCGATATCTATCACACTTTAATAGAAATCCTCTCAATTTCCTTTCAATAGAAATTTGACTTTTTGTCCGAGTTCAGGTGAACATGATAACTATAAAACATAAAGAGTTAGATTGAAAAAATTTAGCACACACTGTGGCAGGGGGGGGGGAGAATGTATTTAATCCAAAGAAAAAAAAATCTTCTTTACTTTTTCTTGTTTATTTTCACACGCGCACACAAATATATATTTACAAAACATGGACGACGATTACAGATATGCAAGGAAACACGTAATATATATATATATATATTGAATTATAGAAAGTGCCGCTAACAATGAGCGAACAAATAATACTTTTTGCCACTAACGAAGAGCGAGTGGGTGCCTGCTTGCACCAGTTTCAACAACACCAGATCAGGTTGTTTACAAAAAAATCTCAAAAGAGCTCCCCTCACATTCCAAACATACTTCTGGGTTGGAGTATATTGCATGAATAAACATATGAATAAGTATACAAAGTATAAACAACATACAAATAAAATAATTAACTAAAAACAATTAATAAAAATAATTAAATCACATAAATACACTCATTTAGCATCTAAAATAACATCATCATTTTATCTTCAGCTATCCTCATAGGATTTATTATAGAGTTTTGAACCAAATCCATCAAGGGATTCACTGTCTGTTGATACACTGCATGAAAAAAGTAGAAGGACAATAGATTATTTTAAATAAACAAATAATGCAGCATTTTTTAAATAATTATTTTACATACAAAAGTTTTACAATTAGATACCTGTATCTACATAAAACGAAATAGGACACATTTTTTTAAAAAGTACACTTAATTTAAAAAATAAGTTTTGACGATGTCCTAATCTGTGAAAAAAGTAGAAGGACACTTCTAAAAAAATGGGTGTACTATATTAATTAATATGGAATTCTTCTTCCATTGGCTCGAATTACTTCAAACATTCTGTTGGGCATTGAACTATATAAAGATTGCATTTCTGTTTGGCAAAATTTGTCCCATATACATTCTAGTGATTTCTGCAGTTCAGCTACAGATTCAAACTGTTTCCTCCCTCGTAAACGCGGCGTACAATCATTGACCATAAGTTCTATACAATGTTGAGATCAGGACTTTTGGTAGGCAATTGTAAAATACGAACTTTGTTTGCTGCAAAACAATTTTTAACACCATTTGTTGCCTGAATTGATGCTCCGTCTTGTTGGAAAACCCAGTCGCCTCCTCCTAACTCAGGGCCATATGGAATAAGATTTGAGTTTAGAGTCTGGATGTAGTCTGGATGGTTCTGTCTACCATTTAGAAAAACTATATTTGTTCTACTTCCATAACCAACTGCTAACGAAACCATCAGACCTCCTCCTCCCATTTGTCGAGTAGAGTAGCCTCTTCTTCATTACCAAGACAGTGCCGATAGTACTGATAACAGACTGGACCATCCAAATTGAGCTTTTTCTCATCGGAAAATACAACTGAGGTCCATTCAAAGTTCCAGTACATGTAGTCTTTAGTCCACTGCAGTCGGTGCTTAAAGTGTCCTTCATTCCACTTCGGATGATGCTTCCGTTTTTTGAAAAAGAATTTTTTTGAGCTTTTTATATAGTTTTAAACAGTTTTTTCGGATACATGTGTAATCCCTGGTAGGCATTGAGCCGTGTTGACACTTCCACCTGTATTTTTGAATTCACGAATGATTTTTCTTTGATCACGCTGTGTAAGTTTTTTTGGCCTTCCAGTCTTCTTTTTTCTTCTGTCACTCAGGGTTTCTTATGAAGTTCGAAACAGTATTAAGACTGATACGCAGCTGCTGTGCAATCTCTCTTACACCTTTTTCCTTCATTTTTATTGGCAACTATTTGGTCCTTCTGGAACTCACTTAAGGATTTTCCTCTGGGCATTCTAAAACCAATAAACAGTATGAATTCCTAAATAAATTCTTTAATCTTGACAAAAAGTTATTAAAAGTAAAAGAATACACCAATATTTATGGTTTCCAACAGCTTCAAAATCGATTTTTCGGATGTGTCCTTCTACTTTTTTCACACACCAAAAGTTGCTAAGTATTGAATTCTCAACCTTAAATAGAGGTAGCAAAAAATTTCTCTCCTAACTTAAATTAAAACATTAACAAAACAACCTCTTTAAAAAATCAGATAAAAAGCAGTAAGATTAAAGCAAAATATACAAAAAAATGACTGTCCTTCTACTTTTTTCACGCAGTGTATGTGCTTTCACAAGCATGGAAACGTGATTATTGAGAGAGGCATTAGCTGAGATAAGTGCATACAAAATTTAGATCCGTATAATATTAGTTTAATTATATTAACGTGCCGTTGTAAAGTAACATTATGGCTGTTTGGGGACGGACCTCATCATTTTGAATCGCGGTCAGACGACAAGGGTGACACCTGAGCTAGCAACCCCCTCTCAACGCCACCCCACACCAGTGGGAGGATATTGACAGATTTAACGAGCAAGAGACCCTCTTACACGACGGTTCTTCGGTGGAATCGAGTCTCGAACCTGAAACCCTTCGATTCCGAAGCCGAGACCTTACCACCAAGCTACAGTGACCCATAATACTTTGAGTCAAATTTGTTCAGGTTTGCCACCTGTCAGTCGTCTTAAGGATGCATGTAATGTAAGCGTGATATTTCAAAAATGCAATGATTTAAAGGAATACAATTTTGTACGTGAACTTGCCATTAAAATTGTAATTCTATGACAAAATTAAAAAGTAGTAAAAAAAAAATGGCGTACAAAAATGCATAGTTAGATTATTTTTTTGTGTGTGCATTAAGAAAGATTAAACGGTACTTTTTCATTGTACCGGCGCAAATTTCGCCTAGCAAACTCTTTGGCAATAGCACACAGTCGCCATCGACAAAATGGCCGCGACTTTCTTTAAAAATATAGCGGCAAAAGGTTACCGGCGGCGATATTCCGTTTGGCGTTGATTACATCATTATTGGCGATTTTTCGCCTGCACCGGTATAATGGAAAAGTACATATTTCATGGGAGGTACTCTGTGCCTTAAAACTGTTCCTCGTGGCATCCAGGGCCTTGCACAATTTGATATGGAAAGGAGATAATACTTTTATTTCAGATCCCTGGAAAAAAAATACCGCTGCTTTAACAATTTCATTCATTTGAATATCCTAAAACAGCTTACAATTTGGAAAAATTTTAAAGAATTAACTGATATGCAATAAAAGCTCTTTATTCGCGGGGTATATGTTCCATAAATATGCCGCGAACGCAGAAACCGTGAACACGGAATGGTAGTTTATATGGGATTATAGGGGATATTTTCCTACGTGACAACATATATATATATATATATATATATAATATCAATTTAATTGAAGTTTTTGAACATTTTGATTAATTATCTTAAGGCTTAGGCAATTGTTTCAAGAATTTTGTCATTTTCTCTTGCTTGGCAGTTTTCAAAAGCTCCTTCCATTCAGACTGATACGCAGCAGTCGCATTAGCAATTTGCCTCTTAAAAATAAGACTTCGTTCCATCAATGTTCATAAAGAAATCGCAAATATCATTTGTCATTCTTATACCTTCACTAAGATTTTTACAATTAAATGTCATGTTTCCAGTGCTTGTTGAAGCCTCTTCTTCAATGGGCTGAGAATTTAACATTTCCTCCGAATCGGTTTCAGTCAAATCTTCATCTTTCGATTCAACTAATTTCTGAATGTCACTTGATTCTATCTGTTCGAACCTATCTCGTCCTATTCCATTTACGATTTCGGCTATGTTTGCAGTTTGCATTTAGCAACATACTTTAGACAAAGTTATAATGAGATCTATTTGACTTTTTTTAGGAGTCTATCTGACTGCATTTATAAAGGATATTGGGTTGGATACCTATTGGAATCCTTTTATTATGATGTATGTACTTATTAGATTTGCGAATAAAGAAATTTTTAGCCGCGAATAAAGGATTGGATCTCATTTTTTAAATCCGCGAATGAAGGAAGCGCGAATAAGGAACTTTTATTGTATACCAAAGTAAATAAAATCCTTACATTCGTAAAGGATTTCATTTTATGATCATGCACCTTAACAACAATTTTTATTGTTGATTTCATCGTGTCACTTCCGTTCTGATCCAAACAGAGACAAAGAAGCATGATGTTGACACCTCTTTCTCCATCTGACTACAAAAGAACATTTGTCTGCTAGAGTACTTTTTTTGCTCTAGAATGAATAATTAATAGGCTAACACGGCGAAAACCTTGTTTGGTATCGTCTGCTGCTTAATTAGATAGACTCCGACACAACTGATTCTCCACACAAAATATGAATGTTATCTTGTTGGTAATTGCACAATTCATTCTCTATGTTTGACTAGATAAAGAAAACGTCCATCAGTTGTTGTTTGTGTGTGTCGTGTGTAAAGTAGCCAGTGGGAAGCGGGAAGAAACAAATGATAATAATAATTTTTTTAAAAATTCAGTTCCTACTTTTTTCGATAAAGAAAAATTTTATTTTAGGCACTTTTTTATTAAATAATTTTAAATATTTTAAAATTAAGTATCAAATAATTATTGATTTTAGCAAGAATGGAATCCGCATTCTTCATCTCCGCGTAGAAAATACTGAAATTCCTACATTTTACCGATGAAGCTACTGCCTGTTGATTTCAATTTTTATTACAAACTGCTAAAACTCTATTTAAAGTATAAAAAAATTAATAAATTTAACTAATGAATGAATATTTGAAAAAAGAAAAAACGCTATATTAACATCATACGTCATCCACTACAAAATAAAAAATATGTATTTGAACTGGAGTGGATGAACAAAAAGCATTTTATGAACGATTGAAAATTTGACCTGTATATATATATATATATAATATAGGGAGAGTGTGAACTAATAACTGGAATTGAAATTGCAAATGTTCGTCTCAAATACCAATATCATTTTATTGATTATGTCCGACGTAGCATTGATAATTTGGGGCCAATATAAAAGTAACCTGCTATTATGCACTTCTTCTTCTTTGGTGTAAATGTATTGGAACAAAATTAATAAATAAATAAGTTTAGTGTAGTTTAATTATATTATATTAAATGTCCCGTCGCAAAGTAACACTAGGGCTACGATGACGAGGACGACACCTGAGCTGGCACCACCTTCTCCACATCACACCATGGCCTGACGGATTTAACCATGGAGGTCCCCTTACATGACGACCTGTTGCTCAGTTGGATCGAGTCTCGAACCTGAATCCCTTACCGCTCACGACCCGAGAGCTTACCACCAACAATAATCTAAATAAATAAATAAAAACTGTCGCTTAGTACAAAATTATTTTCTTAAATTTTCAATTAGAGGCATTTAAGAATATTAAAAAGAAGCTGCTACAAAAGTTTCCAATGCCTTTCTATGAAGAGTATACAATTTCAACTACTGTTGAATCCTTCAATTTAGTGAGCTTTTATCTATAATTCTTATCTTAATTATCTAAAAGTGCTATAAAAAATCTTATCAATAGCAATTATAATTGAATTTCGCGTTTTTAATTTTTAAAAAAATCTCTATTAATTCCCAAAACAAATATTTTTCAATGCAATCTTACAGCATTTACAAAAGCAAATGCGTATAAACTAACATTTGCTTGATACTTAATTTTTAAATTAAGGTCGCTACTCCATGACATTGGATGTAATTGTATGAAGTAAAATTTGGTACTTTCTAAAAAATATTAAAATAATTATTTATGCTCTCCTATATCATAAAGAAAAAAAAAATTCTAAAAATCAACCACTTCCTTGTCACTTCAAACATTTCGAATCCTTTCAAGCATTTCAAATCTCTTTTTTTTTTCTGCCTGTAATTAAATTTAATAACAATTATCTTAAAATCACTGCAAACATTATTTTCAGCAATCATCTAAAAAAAAAGAAAGAAAATAAAATAAAATCTTAACAAGTTGTCATTCTTTACCGTAATTAACAATCTCAGAATTATCATTTGAAAAAAAATCTGACAGAGCGCCAAGATTCTTTCAGCTTCCTTGTTCCATCAAAATTAGGCTTAACTTTGTTCCAAATGCAAAGAAACTGGCGCGAATGGGCGCTCTTAAGTAAGACAAAGAGAACATATTCCTTTCCAAACAAGCAGAACACAGGAAACGATTTGACGGGGAAGTAGTGCATCTTTATGGATTAAATAAAACACTCAGTGGAAAAAATGGGTCTTCGTTGGCCAGCTTCCTGGTATGATACTCATCTGGGTATGGTTACTTAACTTACTTAAAGAGCACATTACGAGGTATAGGAAATGGACGATTTTTTTCCATCTCATTTCAAAAGCTTTCATTAAGTGTCCCCAAACACTCGAGATCAAATTTTCCCATTATTGTTTTACGATATTTTCTCCAATAAACCGAGTTTCTTTGAAATGCAAATGAGCTGAAATGTTATTCTAAAACTAGCTTATTTTTGAGTATTTTATAACAAGTAATAGAATTTTTTAAAAACTCATTTCCCACTTAGGTCAACAAAGAAAATTTTCATTTTAGTTACTTTTTATTAAATAATTATCAAAAAAATTATTAAGTATAAAAAATTATTGTTTTTCGAAAGAACTGAGCTAGCATTCTTCACCTTCACGTGAAAAACACAGAAATCATTGCATTTTAACGATGGAGCTACTGCCTGTTTATTTCAATTTTTATGATAAACTGCTAAAACTCTATTTTAAAGTACTAAAAATGAATTAATTTTTATGAATGACTCAATATTTTTAAAAAAACTGTATTAACATCGAGTGTTTTCCTCTACAAGTTGAAAAAAAACGTATTTGAACTCGAATGGATGAACAAAAAGTATTTTAAAATCTTAACAAAACATATAAAGAAATATATAAAGGGAGTCTGCGATCTAAAAAAGAAATGTTGTTTGTATGAAATGTAAACGGACAGTTTAAAAACTTATTTATTAAACTTAACTTAGTTTAATTTAAATTATTCTATTATTTTTTGTTTCATTAAAGAAATACTTAAAATATGTTGCTTTTTAGAATAATATTTGTATCTGGTTAAATTATAGAATGTCAAAAAATAGAAAATTCGTGGCAGTGATTATTATTATTATTCATTTGAAATTTGACTGATATACCCTGCTTTATTTAAGATTAAATTACTTTCCTGACCAATATTCTTGATGTACAAAATATTATGATACACAAATTTTTTAGCCATTTGAAACTGTAAAAAAAATTAAAATGAGAATATCGATTGATTCAGATAATATTTAAAAATATCTGGTAATTAGTTTTTTCTATAAATTATTATTCCTTATATTTTAAATTTTGTTCTATAATATTCGCTTTAGCAAAAAATCAAAAATTAATTAAGTATAAAAATTTTATTAAAAATGTGGAAATGAAAATAAATCAATAGTTGTTCTTGATACGAATTGTTAATATTTCATTTAATATTCTTAATACGAAAACTATAAAAAAAATGCCAGAAATATTTGAAAAAAAAAAAAAAAAACACCCAGAAGTGTCAAAAAATAAAGAATTTCCAAGTTTCATTCCTAATCTACTAATTTATTTCACTCTACTAATTTCTTTATTTTAAAATTATTTCAATTTACTAGTTCGTCAATATTTGAAGTATTATAAAATCGTCAATAGTTTATTAATATGAAAAATCAATAAAAACCAAAAGAAATATTGAAAGAAAAGAAATCGATATATGTCGATATATAAAAGGAAAATCAAATCGATATTTGTCGATATATAAAAGAAAATGAAATCGATATATGTCGGTATATAAAAGGAAATAAAAGCGATATATGTCGTTGGAAATTCAAAATTCTGATAGTAAGATTTCAAAATATTTTTTGTGGAATGATTTACTCCGAAGTCATAACGTTTAAGAAAAGGCAAAATTTTGGTAAATATCTAAGTGAATGAAAATTATATTCACTTTTGTGCTTTAAAACATTGATAGCATTCTCTTTTCTTCTTTGAAGTAATAAATAAGTAAAGCTTAGTTGAATTCAAGTCATTTAGATAGAAGATGATTCGAAGCATACATAGACGGATAAGCACAATGATTTTAATTTTCATCAAAATATAGCTGATTGTATCGTTCATTGAAGAAACAGTTATTTCCTTGCATAAATTCAAAAACAATGCATCATTTTGTTTTCAGCTTTTCATTGTATTTCTTCATTCTATTGTAACTTTTATATTCAATCATTGCATTTGTCCGTCGGAATGATTTATATTTTTCGAAAAGTATGATTCTTTTTTTTTTTACTATCCTTTGATAAATTTTCATTGCATTCTCTTTTACTGATTATTCCAAGAGGGCTCAGCATATAATTTTGAATATATATATACACTGAAGTGACAAAAGTCATGGGATAGCAATATGCAAATATACAGATGGAAGTAGTATCGCAGCGAAAAAGTATAAATGCGCAGTTCGTTTGCCAGAGCTTTCATTTGTATTCAAGTTATTCATGTGAACTGGTTTTTCGTGATTTATGGCGGCACGACGAGAATTAACAGACTTTGAACGTGGAATGTTAGTTGGAGCTAGACGCATGGGTCATTCTATTGCGGATATCGTTAGTGAATTCAACATTCCGAGATCCACAGTATCAAGAGTGTGCCGAGAGTATGAAATTTCAGGCATCACATCCCATCATGGACAGCGCAGTGGGCGACCACCTGCGCTTAACGACCGAGACCTCCGACGTCTGTGTAGAATGGTCAATGTTAATAGACACGCAACACTTCGTCAAATAACTGTAGGAATCAATGTGGGACGTACGAGGGACGTGTCCAATAGGACTGTGCGGCGAAATTTGTCTTCCTTGAGCTATGACAGCAGAAGACCGACTCGAGTGCCTTTACTGACAGTTACCTGTAGCGACTCTCCTGGGCTCGTGAGCATATCGACTGGTCCCTAGACCAGTGAAAAACCGTGGCGTGGTCAGATGAGTCACGATTTCAGTTGTTACGAGCTGATGGTAGAGTTCGAGTGTGGCGCAGACCCCACGAAGCCATGGACCCAAACTGTCAGCAAAGCACTGTTCAAGCTGGTGGTGGCTGCATAATGGTGTGGGCTGTTTTTACATGGCATGGACTCGGTCCTCTGGTGCAACTGAACCGATCATTGACTGGAAATGGTTATGTACAGCTGCTTGCAGATCACTTGCAGCCATTCATGGACTTCACGTACCCACACAACGATGGGATTTTTATGGATGACAATGCGCCATGTCACCGGGCCAGAACTGTTCGCGATTGGTTTGAAGAACATTCCGGACAATTCCAGCGCATGATCTGACCACCTAGATCGCCCGATATGAATCCCATCGAGCATTTATGGGACATCATCGAAAGGTCCACTCGTGCCCAAACTCCTGCACTATCCACACTTTCACAATTATGGACGTCTATACAGACAGCATGGCTCAATATTCCTGCAGAGGACTTCCAACGACTTGTGGACTCCATGACACGTCGAGTTGTTGCACTTCGCCGGGCAAAAAGAGGACCGACACGATATGAACAGTCATCCCATGACTTTTGTCACTTCAGTGTATATACAACCATAAAAGCATTAAAATAATTAAAACCCATTTCCTGGTCTACAAATATTAAAACGAAACTAATTTGGTCGAAATCGAAATTAAAATTTAATTCGGAATTAAACTCTAAAAAGTTCACAAAATGAAAAGTAAATGAAATAGAACCAATTAATGAAACAAATCTAAATTAATATAATTAATAAAATTGTGTGAACGAAACTAAAATTGGAATTGAAACTAAAAAATATTTCGGATTCAAACAAGTTTAAAAATTGAAATTTTAAAAATTAATCATTGTATTTAGTGAGCGCAAATGCAGTACAACTAAAATACAAATGAATCTAAATAACAAAATAGGTTCTTTTGGTTATAGTTTTGAATCAGTTGTGTTCCTTTTTGCGTGGCTTATTTTGTTAATTATATATACATATACAGGGTGCTTAGTTTCACTTTGAAATGGTCGTAACAAGAAAACTTCTGGGACTAATGTTATCAAACTTGGTAATAATTTTAAAAAATTCATGGAAATTTCTTTTCTACGAAAAAAAAAATTAAACCTCACCTCCATGATTAAATGGCACTGCATGCACGTCCTATTATTAAGCAAAATAGGATGTGAAAACATCTGTTTAAAATGCATTTAATTGTTTCTGAAACGTATTACAAAGTATGTTTAAAGTGGCGTCTGCCATTTTCTGAAAAAAGTTAGATAGCATTACTAAATTATTAACAATAGCTCTTAGCATATCAGGAGGAATGTTTCGCTCATGTTGGTGTATCGTTTCTTTCAGTTCCTCCAAACTATTTATATTATTACCATAAACAATACTTTTGGGTTAACACACATTAAACGTGTTTTGTGACATGTTTCAGAAACTGTTTGACAGATTTTAAACCGGTGCCATCACGTCCTATTTCGCTTAACGGTATTGATACAGCAACATTTCTCCCTAGTGGTAAATTTTCGAACTGTTATTATAATTATTATTTATTTATTTTGACTGAAAAGAAATTTCTATGACCTCCTTTAAATTATTGCCAAATTTGATAACTTTTGATCTAGTATATTTCCTGTTTAATAATAATTTGTTTGGTAAACGAAACAATAAGATCAATAGATAATCATTTGGATCTCTGAAACGTGAATATATCGATTTCATTTCTTTCAATATTTCTTTTGGTTTTTATTGAGTATATGCCGATATTTGTTTTCTTAATCAACTATTTTTATTAAACTTATAACAGCTAATAAATTGTACACATTTATATAAGCTCTTATCAGATTTTAACAATAATAATGAAACTGTGGTGAGGAAAATTCGAATAATTTAATTCTGAAGGAATTCTTAATCCAGATTTTATTCTGAAAGAATTCTTAATCGAGATTTTATTCTGTTGCCGATGCAGTACCATCACTGTTTAGCTACTTATTCACGAATAACTTTTCTGTCTAATTATTCAACTACAATACAATAAAAGACAAAGACATTCTAACTACACGATCGATGCTACAGAAGCAATCTAGTGGAGTGGGTCATAGGACAATGAATCCATTTGTTGAACCGAATGCCCACTTATTATTATTGATAATAATGCTCTAATCTTTTAATTTGCAATCAGATGCGTTGGGGCGACGAGTAAATGTGATTAGTATTCAGATACGGAAAAATGTGTCATGATACAGAATGGAAAGACATTCCTCACGGCAGATGGTTTCATTGAGCACACGAATAAATAAACTAACTTCAACCGTATCCTTCTGTGCAGAAGGATAATAATTAACTCATCCACGCACTTATCAGAAGCAGATGATGACAAAGACAGAATTAGCGTGACTGATTCTCGCACGATATGAGATGCCTCATTGGCGTCTTTAACACCAAATTTTAGAATTTTGGCTCAGTTTCGAAAGGCTGAAACATTTTTTTTCCTTTCAATTCCTTCTATTAGTTCACACTCTCCCTGTACATATTTTATTCAAATCGTTCCCAAAATACTTTTTATTCATCCACACGAGTTCAAATACATTTTTTTAAAACTTGTAATGGATGACACTCGATGTTAATACAGTTTTTTCCTTCAAATATTAATTCATTTATTCAATTTAATTAGTTTTTAATACTTTAAAAAGAGTTTTAGCAGTTTGTAATGAAAATTGAAATCAACTGGCAGCAGCTCAAACGGTGAAATGCAAGGATTTCGATATTTTTCACGTGAAGGTGAAAAATGCAAGCTCAATTCTTGCGAAAGTCATTCTTTTTTTTTTAACTTAATGATTTTTTCGATAATTATTTAATAAAAAGTAACTAAATTAAAAAAATTCTTTATTGACTTAAGTAGGAATTGAACTGAATTTTTTAAAAAATATTGCTTGTTTTTAAAAGTTTCGCCTATTAATTTTTAGATCCCTCACAGATTTTGAATATTTTTGTTGGTTTATTTATCTACATAGTTTTTAGAATTTTGTAAAAAAAATTATAATTGTATTATCCTATTTTTATGCTTTGCATTTTAATAAAATTTAGTTTTTTATTTAGTTTTTTTAAAAATCAGTTTTTTTATTTAGACGTTTTGAACGATTTTACTTATTTAATAAACATAATTTATTACTTTATTATAACCTTTGAACTAAAATACCTTACCATAATTTGAAGAATGATTAATTTCATCTGAGGTTTTTTTTGTTGTTATTATGCAACACAAAACTTTTTGTTTTGTTTTTGGCACAACCTTTCCATTTATTTCGAAAGTCAGTGAATTTTTAAAATTAATTCATTTTTACTAATGTTTATCAGCAAATTTTCGAATCGTCTGACATAGGTTGGTCCGCCTTTGCTTTCCTTTGTTAAATTTGGCGTTATTTTGTCTCTCTAATCTGGCAACCCTTTACTGCTGCACGTAACACTCATCTGATTTGCTTCCCCTGCGCATGTGTCGTTGACACTGGTTTGCTTTCATGAAGCAGATTCTATTTCCGGAAGAAAAAAAAGTCAGCTGGTTTTTTCCTTTTTAGGAAATCAGAGAAGCTCTGTTGCTTGTATGCGAGTAATGAATACTTAAATGCATGAAAAAAAGAAAGGGAGAAAAAAACTTTTAGGGTTTTTAATTATGCAACAGGTTTAGCATTTCACATTATACAAGGATAACTTATATGTGGTTTGCTCTTGGGAAGGTTTTGGATCTGAAAGAATCAAAAGATTGTTCTAGGAGAATTTATATTTGATCGTTATCAATGCATGGTCTTTAATTACGCTAATGGTCTCAAAAAAGCACTCAAAATAGCTGTAGAAATAACTTAAGTGGCAATTGAAGTAATAAACTGTTGTTTTTCTTGACATTCAATGAGTTATTCTACGATGTAAATAAGTGGTTAAATTCTTTCTTTTAAACAAAAGGAAACTTGGATTCAATTAGATAGAGAATGTCTAAATTGAAATTTCAATTTAATCGAATTGTTAAAATAAGTAATATAAATTTTTTAAGTCGATTCCTGCTTAAGTTAACAATAATTTTTAGTTACTTTTTATTAAATAATTAAAATTAATATAAATATGTATATACATTTGAACAGTATCACAATATTAAGTTGCAAAAGAATTTTTTTCCGGCTATTTACACGCTTCGTCACTGACGGTATTTATTCCTAAATTTATATCCTGCTAAATATCTTATGTGAGAGGAAAAAAAAAATTATCTCGTATAAAACTAAAATTAATTAATTAATCAAAATATTGATGAATTTCGTAAGAATCGAACTAGCATTCTTCACCTTCACATGAAAAATACCGAAATCCTTGCATTTTACAGAAGGAGCCACTGCCAGTCGATTTCAATTTTCATTACAAACTTCTAAAACACTGTTTAAAGTACTAAAATGAATTAAATTTAATTAATGAATTAATATTTGAAAGAAAAAATTCTGTTATAACATAGAGTGCAATTCATTACCAGTTAAAAAAATTGAGTGGATGAATAAAAATTATTTTGGAAATATAAAAGGATTTTATATTTCCTTGTGCCTTAACTGATACAAGTTAAAAATAACAACTGGATATTTTTATAAAAAATATAAATTGTTTTAAAAATGTTATTAATTTTAGAATTTCTTAACTTCTACATCTGGAGACTATATAGACCAGAATTGTTGGACCTTTTATTGAAATTGTACTTCTTATAATGCCATATCGAATATTATTATTTAACGTACTCTTTGAAAAAATTTCACCAAACCTATCATATTCATATAATATGTTCTACAAAAAGAGCAGTTTTAATGTTTCTATAATAATAATAAATAATTAATTTCAAAAAAAATATTACCTCATGTTTTTGTGGTATTATTTTATTACATAGTGAATGAATTTTTTTAAGTAATTTTGTGCGGAAATATAATGCATAGGCATACATTTTTAAGTAAAAATTAGATATTTAATTCATTGTAATGTTTTTACTTAACTTATATGTGAAATTACACTTTTTCTAAATATGGTTTGATTTCGTTTGAAACTATTTTAATTCCTCTTATTTTTGTAACATAAATTATGAGTAAGTGTAAAAAAGTGTAATTTCTAAAGAAAATGTTGCTCTGATGCGAATAATATTTTATTATTCAAAATTCATTTAAAAATAGTAAACACTGCATTTTTAATCTCGAATTATTATAGAATACTCACAAGTACGAAATGTGTCCATTTTATAACTTTCAATACAAATTGAAACAATGCATTATATAATCTAATGATATAGTTTTTCTTGTATCTATTAATTTTTTTATCTTAATATTTCAGAATTTATAAATACTTTTCTTTTTATTTTCAAATCCAATTTGATTAATTATCCATGGCACGCATACAAAAAACTTCATAACATCCAGAAATTAATAACAAAAATAATTGAAATGTAACCTTATTACATTCGAAACATTATAGTTTTATTATCACGGATGTTAATAATGACACGAATATTTGTGGTAATGGGCATGTATGTGGCGCAAGGCAGTCTGTGTTATAAATATGGTATGATCGCAATTTAGCTGACAAAGATTGATAAAAAGTAAATATAAAATGATGACTGACCGATTGTGTGTAAATAATATAAAATTGACCTGTCTATATTTGGAATCATAGATGATTTACTAATCTATTGTGCCCATTCTTCTCTTTAATTCGGTCGATGCAATCATAAACTTCAATGTAAACAGGAAAATAATTTCGAATCGCTGCATACGAATATGTACTAACACTTGCCCTATTGTACTTCTTTAATGCTTCCTGAATCTTTAAAACTAGTCTAACGTATTAAATTACTCATTTTAAAGTCTCAAACGTCAAAACAGTTGATATGCAAACGCTTTCTGATTTCATTCTGGATCATTTATTCCAATTTTTATTTTTTAAATTAAGCGTTGCCAACTAAATGATTATTAAAGGCAGAAGAAACTTATTTTAATTTTAAACATCTGACAAGCAAACGATTTTCGTTTTATTAAAGCAGAAACAATTATTAAAGTCAGACGAAGCTTATTTTGTTTTTAAACATCTGATAAGCAAATGATTTTCGTTTCGTTTCATTCCGAATCATTCAAATGTATTCCATTTTTAAAACCTAAGTGTTGCCAACGGAATGATCATTTGAGGCAGTCTATTTTGATTTTTCGTCTTTTTCCGATTCCGAAACTCGTTCGAGTGGTTATTGTGCGTTGACCGCTGCTGGTTAAAAACGCCACCCCGAATTTTTGATGAAAAAGGACCTCGGTTAGTGAACTGTTGGCCGTAGAAGCCATGTGTCGGGTCGACGTTTGATCGGACACAGCAGAGAGCGCGCTTCGGTACGTTGGCCCTTGGTTATTGCAGCGTTCGACTCGTTTTCAGGTTGGTTCTTCGCTCACTTTACTGAATGACCTGCATGCACTCATTTATCCAGATGCCCTTTTTTCATGCTTTTCTTTTTTTCTCATTGTGCCTGTCCGCTGATGCTTCCTGTATGGTTTCGTTTTCAGATTATTCTAGCATATGGAGCTCGAGTTTGAATGCGTGGAAAAATAATCAGGAAGTATAGTGCAGTATGTGTCATAATCATTAAAAGGGATACTTTTTTCCCCCTAATCCTTTTAGGAATTAAATGCCTCTTTTAACAACAACCAGAAGCTAATAATTTATAAAGTTTTTGTATTTATGTGTCCTTAAAAGTTCTGAAAAAACCAGGAAGTATAGTAATAAAGTGGAAAAAACAAGTTAAATAAATAAATAAATTTTCAACTTGATAGCAATGCAATTAATATCTGTATATCTAAATATACATAATGTAATGAGTAACTATATTAGGCTTGAATACAGTGTAAAAATATGGATGAAACAGTTATTGTTTCTTTAAAAAATTATTATTTATGTGTATATTTAAACTGAAGCTGTAAGATATATATAAATTGAAAGCTGTATTGATTACACGCGAATTTTTTTTTACATAAAGCTAATTATTAATTTAGTTATAAATATTTTATTGATTAAATAGTAATTAGCAGTAATATTCAGTGTAAATTTATTCATATAAAATTGATCAATAAATCAGATTCGTTCCGTAAATATCAAAATTCATCTCACAGTTTGCAAATATTATACACAATTACTTCCAAAATCAACGTGAGGGGTATCCATGGACCTTTCTTGCATATTCTCTAATAAAACCTTTATCTCAATCTCCTTGCAAAAAAATATGGCTACGAATAGAGTTCGAACGTTTTGCATGACGAATAATAATTCCGAAGTATAAATCTTTGGTGTGAATCTAGCAATTTCACTCAATCCATTTTGGATATCTTTTTTTTTTAATATCAAAACTAACATTTTGCTCGAACATCACAAGTTCACATATCGAATACATAGTTGTAGTCACATAGTTGTAGTTCACATAGTTGAAGTCCCAAGCTCACATATCGAATTTTATTGATATAACTCTTTGCATTTATAATTTTCTATGCGCATGCGAAAGTACAGACCGATAGACGATGAAATCTTTGACACATTTGGTTCAAAATTTAATAAGGATCTTTATTTTAGATGCTAAGTCTGTGTACCAAATTTCATTAACTTAGCACCTAGCGTTTTCTGGTTATCGAGTTTATATGTACTCAAATAGACAGACAAATAGATTTTCTATATTAAGTCCATATACTTTTCCTCCACTCTGCTCAAAGTGTTCTTGAGTATTCTGTTCATAGACGAACATATATATAAATATAATGCCGAGGTCGACTTTTTTTTTCTTTGCCAATTGCAATATTTTTACTGTACTTCACAGACAAGGAATATTAATTTAAAAAAAATAATAAATTTCATAATTTTGAGTGCGTTTCATTCAGAATTGCATTTCTATTTCGTCCATAAGTCTAGGCTGATTTCCTACACTATTTCTGAATTACTTTTTTTTAATTACTTTTTTTGAGCTTATAGTCCTAATATAATATTTAGCCTCTTACAAAAAGAGCCTAAAAAGTGAATTAATTTACGTACGTTCTTCAATAATATAAGTAGTGAAAATTAGATACTTTATTTAATTGATTATCAATTCTAAATTGAACATTTATATAAAAGTATGAGATTTTTTAAATATTTTTTTTTTACAAAATGATGAGGAATCCTAAGCTATATAAAGATTAAGCAAAAGATATTTTAAAATTTTATTAATCTTTATTTAAAGGAAGTTTATTGAATTTTAGAAATGAACTATTTATTTTACAATCGAAAGCATCTGTGTTCTAAAAGAATCACAATCAAAAATTTTAATTATAGAGAGTATTATCTCACTTTTTAAAATCATCGTTTTGTTTGTAAGCTCTTTTTTTCGATATTTCTTTCTTCTTAGATTTATTATTTTGATCTGCGGGTGCCCTATATTTTCAATTAATTTAAGATATTAAAATTAAGCTACATAATATAAAAGTTTGTCGAAATCGTAATCTCAAAAATATTTAATGCTATATCTAGAAGATGCTCTAGTTGTCGAATTCAGAAACACAATTAGTGAAAAAGATAAAATATTCTTTCTAATCTAAATATCCGTCAATCTAATTTATGAATGTGAACGCAATAACTAAAAAGAAACTCGATTTAAGAAAATAAATTTTGATGTGCTACTCCTCTTTGTTAAAAACTCTATATCAAATTTAAAGTAAAATGTTAAAAAAAAAAAGAAAGGCTTCATCAAAAAGCATACTTTTTATAACGATGCATTTAATAATAGAATAGACCATTAGAGAAGCTTACTTTTAATATCAGTGTTGCCATTTCCACCGAATGAAAATATTATATGTATATTTGCTTTCATATATATAAAGTGTGAGTATTGTAATCCTAATACTATTTTCGTGAATTTGACGAATCTCCACAATTCCACCAGAAAATTAGATTTTGGAATTACGTCTACCTGTCGCTCTATGTACAGGATAATTAAATAAACACAACGAGTTATAAGCATGGGGTTTAAAACGCAGTCCAAATTTAAGATCTTGTGAAATTTTTGAAAAAAATCATTAGTGGTAAGTCTGTCTGTTCGTCCGTAGATGTTCAATTGAATTCAATGAACAGATAACGATATCAACTAGACGAGTGAAAATGTTATCATTTTAATTATAGATCTAAATCAAATTTAGAAAAGAATTGACTGTCTGTTGATCTGTTCAATTCCTAGTATATGAAAACAATAATTCGGAAATGCAACGAATTAGATAAATAAAATTCAGTATGTAATCATATCAGTAATATTTCAAAACCCTATCACATTTTTGAACCAAAATCTGCTCCTTTTTTTTAATTCCATCATATTGTAATAATATACGAGAAAGTTGAAGAGACAATATTGCCTTTAAATGGAATTCTCTGTGAGCAATAGAAAATTCTGGAAATCGATATTACTTAAGGACATTGCCTGGTTTCCTGCAATATTTAGAAATATCTTGCAGGAATTTCCCGTGAGAGGTTTCATTACCGGAACTTATGCATTTTTTTAAGACTTTATTATTGGCGTTAAAGGCCAATAGTGTTTCCTTTTATTTATTTATTTATATTATTTTCTTCTCCTCTTTACTGTTAGGGCTGTCGCTTCTATGGTATTAAGAGAAGTATTGGGAGCAGGGAGCAGAGGATGGAATCCAATAAAAAAAGAATAAATATGAACACAAAGGATGATAAAAGGAACTAACGTAACGTTGTGGAAAGAGCTCTTCCCGTTTTCGTTTTGCTTCCGCTGCTCTTCGTTTCCGCTTCCGGCAAGCGACAACAATGTCAAAATGAAAGCAGCAGACGATTTTTTTGAGAAAATAACATTAAACTATACAAAAGCAATTATTCTTTCTTAGAATAGAAATGGAGTTTCCAGTCTTGATAGATTTAGCTATTTTTTTTATACCAAAATGTTTTTTTTTTCACCATCTTTTTAGTGAGTTTAGAAAAATGATAAAATAACCATTATTTGTTTCTATTTAAAAACAATTTAAAAACGATTAGGAAAAACTTATTCTTCTGTAAAGAATTCTGGAAAACATTTTTCTGCGAAGAATTTAAATCATATTGATCAATCGAAGTTATTCTAAGAACAAATATTTGATTACAGTAACACCATGATTTGCTTATATTAGAATAATATTATTTTAAATAGTTTACATACATAGTTTAATTTCAATGATTTATTATTTTTTTTTCATAAAATTTACATTTGACTAATTATTTCTTCTTTATGCTTGTAGAAATCAAATAAATAATGAAATTTAATAGAAATATAATCATGATTTTGGTAAGAATTGCTAAACTCATCGTAGCAATAATGTTTCAGATTTCATCTAACTGTTAAGTTTGACTTGTCTTGATTGCACAAGCATATGAATTTCGCCTGTCATTTTTTTTTTCTTAACACGTATTTGACAGATATTCTAAATGTATTCTATATATATCACAGATATTCTAACAGTATTCTATATATTTGACATATATTCTAATAGTATTCTATATATTTGACAGACATTCTAACAGTATTCTAAGTATTTGACAGATATTATAACAGTATTCTATGTATTTGATAGATATTCTAAGAAAGGCATTATAGCAACATTACCATGTTAAAAAAACACACATTTAATGCTTTGAAATGTGTTAAAATGTAGGTTAGTAGTAATTTGAAAAAAAAAATTAATTAATCTTCTATGTATTTATGTTTAGCAGTGCGAGAGCTTTAAAATTTTCTCATAGATTAGTCACAATTTTACTATTTTGTTGCATCAGTTTATATAAAGAAATAGAAATCTGTCCCATTTCCATAGCAACGTGAGTAGGGGAAAAAAGTAGACTTTTAGACAAAACCGTGCATTTTATGGAAGCTCGAAATTTCATTTTTAGAATTTCGTGCACGAGAGTTTTGTGCTTCGTAATGCAATAAAGAAAATCAAACATGCCTTTTGGATGCCTTTTTTTTTCTTCTACCGATTGTAATCGAAGTTTAACACAAATGTATAATATTTATGATAAGATCACATTTGTTTAATCTCACTTCAGTATTTTCATTTTTTTAAATCGTTGCAATTTCAAGCACTCTGATCAATAAACACACTAACTATTGTTCGATTTATTCTGAAATTTGATACAGATATACAATTCTTATAATAAAATATATATTTCACATTTTATTTATCTAGCTTGATGTGTTTTTATATTTATATGCAAATTTATGAATTTTTATTCCGATTTTCCACCAAAATTTTGTATATATTCGTGATATTTGCTTACAACTGAAATGTAGTGATGTATAAGCTGTTCGATATTTTTCTTTTCTATAGCTCATTATGTTGTTCAGTTATTTGTTCATAAACATGAATCATTTCAAAAATCAAATTTTTCATACCAATGGAACTAAAAATAATTCAAATCTTTTCCTTGCATTTTTTCACTTTCTCACAGATGTTTGGATGCACACATATTTACACTTTGTTTATTTTAAAGTGAAAAAGAGAGACTAAATTTAAACAGTTAAATATGATTTTAACATAGCTTTTAGATGAAAAATTAATGATGTAATTAATAAGTGTATATATATATACTTAATGCTCATATCTGCTTTCTTGATCTAGGATCATGGGGTGCAAAGCATATGTCCTGGTTAGGTGAATATATGAATGTAACAATAATTTAACAACTAATTTAAATTCAAATAAATTTCCAAAGTTTTATCTTAATTTAACACATATCAAAGTCTTTATTAAATATTCTCTTCTTTCCTGATCCAAATTCCATATCTCTACTTAATGAATTCAACAGAAGCTTTGTAAAATTGCTGAATCGGCTAGAAGCCAACTTTCACACAGCTCCGCTTGAAGGGATAGGAAAACATACTATAAGCACATTGTTTTTAAAAGATCCCTACGTTGTTTCCCTTACTTGTGATTGACGGGTCGGAATTCCCTTACCTAATCTTAATAGTATATTAGCACCGTAAACAATATTTTTCCTACCAAAATATAGTATTTAAGACGAGGGAAAATTAATTTCATTCCTCTTCCCCACTTCTGCTTTTGTTTGAGCTTGTACTTTTCCCGCTTGTACATCACTCTGCTGTTCCCGGGAGAGAGAGAATAAAATAACGTTTGAAAATGCAGACTGTCTTCTTTAATGTCTTTGACCCTATCATATGTTTCGTGATGGTGACCTAGTGGTAAGGTTTCCGCTTTGAAACCGGAGGGTTTCAGATTCGAGATTCGATTCCACCAAAAAAACCGTTGTGTGATGGGGTCTCTTGCACGTTAAATCTGTCAGGCCAAACGTCCTCCCTCTGGTGTGGCGTGGTGTGGAGAGGGGAGTGCCACTTCAGGTGTCGTCCTCGTTATCTGAACGTGGTTCAAAATGACGAGGTCCGTCCCAAAATAGCCCTCGTGTTGCTTTAAAACGGGACATTAATAAACAAATAAACAAATTAATAACATTAACAAACAAATTTAAATTATACCTATTTGAATAACGAATACAGAGCATTTTGTTTAAGTGGCTGAACTCATAAAGTAGCGAAATCCATCCATGTGTTGAGACTGGAATATACATCAAAGTTATTATTTTATATCTCAAAAATGGATAACAGTGATGGAAGAATAATCGTAGGTAGCTTATATAGACGGCGTAAATTTCCAAATGAAGCGAAAATTGGCGAAATTGTGCTCGTGGTTGTTTATGGGAAAGCTAATTCATTGGTTTTTGCCCATTTTTAAAAAATATACATAGACGGTAACAAATGCCTAAAAATCCATTTCGGACACTCCTGAATTCTTTTGTCGCAGTAGAATGTATTCCCCATCCCGGTGTTTAAACACGTAAATTATGCTTTGAAAACCGGAATGCTCTTTAAATAGAGAGTTAACTCTCTAGAAACAAAACGTTAGAACTTTATTATTTTGGAATTATACTGGTTTAATTATTATTATTAAATTAAACTTAGTTTAATTATTATTAAATTAAAGTTAAACCAATAATAAATAAAAAGCAATACTAATAAAAGAGATAAAATTTTAAAACTGCTCTATAGAAAGAAATAGAATCTTTAAAAATAAATAACCTCATCAGGGTTCTAGCTGTCTGTGTTCTTGACCAGCATTATCAAGCTTTAGTCATTAATTACTGGCTGCGGTAGCACATGGAATTTTCCCTGTGCTAAAAACAGATGTGCAGCACATAATATGTCCTTCTGGAAGATAGCTTATCAATACATACTCCTATATCTGTTCACTGGATGATATAGGCCCAAGCAAAGTAAATTATAAGGTCGCTGCTTTGATAAATGGTCAATCAAACTGATTTATATTATATACTAGCCATTTCAATACATCCTTAATTGAATCAACATGTTTATGAGTGACTTAGTTTAGTTTCTTATATTAATAACTATGGGAAAATAGATTTATTTTTAATATAGTTTTTAAAAGTATTTTATAATTTTATGAAAATACATTTATTTTTAAAATAGTTTTTAAAAGTTTTAGTAATTTTATGAAAATAGAGATATATTTTTAATATGTTGATAATGGCAAAAAATAACTTAAGTGAATTAAACTAATTTAACCATAACTTTTCGTTAGTTAATTTCTTACTTATAGATAAAATAATTTAATTTTTTTAAAGAAAAAAATATTTCAATGAATATAAAATTAAAAATTATCATTTTGTAAGACCTATCTAGTAAAATACAGCACAATCAGTTCATTTCACTATTAATATTCCAATATAATATATTTAAGTTATTACCTTTTAATTTATTGATTAATAATTTTATTAATTCATTGTGAACACGTAGTGCAGTCCAAACACTTTATAATTCATAACTTTTTAAAAATTGGTTTATTTGAAAGTCGGCCAGTAACATCTTTAAGCCCGTTTGCCTGTCCCCCCCCCCCTCCTCTCAGCAGACGACTTAATATTAGATAAGTGCACTTTAATACGACTCCTCAAGTGATATTAAAGTAAGTGAAATCGCTTTAACCTCCTGAAGATGTCCACGTGCAAATCTCATGGATTTGATTACATTATTTTAGATCAAGTAGAATCAGTACAATCTTCACGAAAGTGCATTTACTTTTTATATAACATAGTTAAATGAAACATTGAATGAACGAATGAAAATTTCTTCATGATTATAGCACGACGTGCAAAACTTTTGGCCTCTTTGTCCCATATTTTAAAACAGTTATATAGGCTTTCAAACATTGAATTATACTGTAAGGCACGTTATTAGAATGGTTCTTGTAATAAGTTACGGTTGTTAAATTTAAGTAAGAAAAACAATTCGAATATTTATTTTTACATGCATATTAGAACTTATTTTACTGCACTCTTATTACACTTTTAAATCCAAGTAATTGAATGAATCTTAGGATTTCTTCCTAACTAAAATCCTCCTCCTCCCAGTAATTTTACAAAAAAATTCGTTAAATGATAAAAAATAATGGAATTTACTTTCCTCTTATACTCCTAAATATGCAAGAAATACGACACAAAATGTTCTAATGTATATTGTATATGATTAAATATTTTTAAGAGGTGTTTGAAAAAATATACGCAACTAACAAAATATGTTTTTTATTTTTACAATTATTTTTGTAAAAACAAATTCTTTGATAAATGATTAATACATAGTTATAATTACTTGTTTATGCATTTTCCTTCTTGTTATTTAAAAATATTTAATGCTTTTCTAACAACAACAACAACCGCAAAAAAATGCTTCCTATGTCGAAATGGTTAGCGTAATTCATTCTAGAAGTGCTTTCCGTTTGTTTTTGATTGAGCATTTTTTCAAACGTTTATTATTCCAAAAGCGAATGTAGAACTCATTTGATTCGTTCTTCTTATCTTGCAGGAAACGGGCGCTGGACTACGAATGTTTAATTTACACTATTCTGCTCGATTCCACGAATTTTCTTCTACTTTATAAACATTAAAAAAAATAGATTCACATTCTCATCACGAATTATTTGGTTCAGTGAATGGTATATAGACTGTTATGATGTTTTCCTATGCCTAATTTTAGAGTTACGAATTCTTTGCTACTTAAGGCGTATGTATTCTTGTGCAGGTTAATACTCTCTGAATAGTCGTCAGTATTCATGTTGTACGACTAAATGACAAAAAAAAAAAAAAAAAAAAAAAAAAAAACTATTTTTTTAACACTTTCACAGCAAAAAGAAATTTTAGAAAAATGACTTCGTAATGACACTGAACATGTTTTAATTAGTTTTATGTTTCAACTTAAATGCTTCTATCGATATAATTTTCTCAATTTGTAGATAGATATAATTTTCTGAAAATTGTTATTTGCAGTAGATGTTTGATTGCTAAATAAAAGCATGCTTTTATTTGAATATTCTCTAATAAAAATACATAAAAAATGAATAATCGAGCTTCGAACGAATCTATTCTTTTTCCTTTCCAAACAATATTAATTCTCATTTTTAACCTTATAAGGCTACTTGATTTTTTTATTAATTGCAAGCAGACACTGAAATAACCTTGATTACTATGTAAATTAAGAATTTTTATCCCCCCCACTTATATTTGAGATAGACACGAAATTTTGTACTATCTTAATTATTAGTAATAGTCTTTTTTTTTTCTTTTTTCTTTTTTTTTTGGTTTTGAAATGGAATTGCGCTATAATACAATCGTGAAAAGTTTTTGAGTCTCAATTATAATAAAACATAGAAATAGAGCTTTTGAATTCTCAACAAGCCAATTTCTTAATTTGTGGTTATATATAATGAAAATTATTTAAATATCCACTAAAATTTAACGGTGTGTGAAAAAAAATTGAATGTTATTCCATTGATTTTCAGGTCCGATAGCTATTTAGATTTGGAAGGCGTTTGATAAAAACTTCCTACGAGCCACTGCAATTTTATAGATTTAGATTCTTATCCCTAACTGTAACTTTGATTACGAATACCGGAACCGGAAAGGCGATTTGGATATTTATCTGTCCTAGTCGTTAGCACATGTGAAGAATGAAGATAAATTTTATTTTCAATTTTCCAATCTTAATTTTCTAGTCAAAGTCCATGATATGCATCTTATCTTATCACCAGAAACTTGCAGTTATCGAGGGGAGGGGAACGCAGGTTTTGTAATAAGTTTAAAAAAGGTGTACTTATTATCTTTTATGATTTGATTATTTTCTTCTATTTGGTTGTATTGAAATAAAAACATCTGGGAAATTGCTAATAGATAGCACACAATAGCAAAAGATAGCAGTAAATATACTGTCATTTGAAATTAGAGTTTTGATTTTATGTGTAGAGAATATATTATTAGAACTTTAAATGTTACCATATTTAAAAGAGGTCATGCTGGTTATTTTCTGTTGACTTGTGATTTGTTATTAGTTGCAACTTTTTTTTTTTCAAATAAAATTATTAAAAGATGAACCAACAGTCTTTTAAGATTTTACATTACATAAAAATAAATGAAACATCAACAATAGGTAATGTTTATTCATTGGTTATAACCCAATATATATTTTTCTTTTTGAGATTAGGTACTAGTTGACTAATTGGTATATGCAGAAAAAACATTCATTATAATGAATCTTATCAGAATTTTTTACCTATTTTGAAATAAGCACATGTTTCTGAAACTTATTTAGCCTTTTTGGTTTTTTTTTTACTATTTAAAAATTAAACAAATTGAAGTTGTGACTTTTGTCGCTAATGGTTGTTATATTTCAGGAAGAAAAAGTGATACGTCTAGAAAAACAAGATGTTGCATCAAAAGTTAGTATCTAAATAATTGATTTTCCATCTATGAAATTTTTAAAAGTATGGTTTCTTTCAAATGCTGTATTTGAATTTTTTTTTTGTCTAACATATTATATCTAATTAATAAGGAAAGATAAAATGTAAATTGGACAGAGAAATAATGGTGTTTTATAATAAGTATGATTTAGACTGAGATTCTCTCAATATAGATTTTATATCTGGAATCTAAAATTTGTATTATTGAATTCTTTTGAATTTTTTTTACTCTTTTGATTTTATTTATAAAATTGAATAGAATTTCTTTTCTGTTAAACTGAATGCCATATATTAAAATATGCCATTTATTAAAACATTTCATTTATATATTAATAAAATATTTCATTTTCATAGCATTTTTTAAAAATCATTTAACAATTGCATAAAAAATCTGTGAATAAAATATCAGAACAAATTACTTTGTATCTTCCATAACCAGTGTCGCATATTCCAAGGTACATAAATTAAAAAATAAATTTTATTTATATAAGTGTTTAATTTAATAAATATTTTTATTTTACTTTTGCTGTAATTCTCTGTACAGAGCTTGAATTACACTTTAAATTATCAATATTAATTAAAAGATGAATTTTTTAGTGCACATTTTAATACTATTATTCTTTTAATTATATCATACACTTTCAAATTCCAACATGTTTTCATGTATTTTGAAATTCTGAAATATATTATTGATGGCACAACAATAGTTGATTCTTTGAATAAGAATGAATTTTTTTTAAACATCTGTTGCAATTCTTTAGTATATAATAAGAATATATATATTATTTTTAACTCAAGAATTAAGTTTTAATATTAAATCATTAGAAATTTGACTTAATAGTTAAATTAACTCTTTAAAAAATCATCTTAAATTTAAAAAAAAAAAATTGGGTGTGATGTGTTGGTAAAAATAGTATTTTCCTCCCTCATAAAACGTAATAAAATAATTTTAGAAAAGTTTCTTGTTTTTCCTGCTATAAAATACATGATAAGTTTAATTTTTATTCAAATTAGGAACATTAATGGGAAAACTATTATTTTCAACTTTTTAAAAACATGCTGATAAAATCTGTAATTTCATTATTTAGCTGTGGAATGCAATTTTTAATGGTGCATAATATTTCAATAACCTCTATTTCTAGATCATTTTAAATGTGTTTTTAGAAAGTGATTTAATGCAAATTAAATACACAATTTTAATTATTAGAAGTGTTGTTGGTTGTTTTTTAGATTTTTTTAATGATATAATATTGATTATAAAAAATCTCTTTTAGCAAACAACCTGCATTGAGGAGCAGCGTCAAAAGTGTGAAAATCAAATTTCTATGGTTAAAAATGTTATGAAACCATTATTAGGTGAAAATCTAGTCAATTGTCCTGTAAGTTTTCTTTTATTGGTAAAATATCTATATTAATTTGAGCATTTTACATGTGTATTAACCATATGCCAATTACTTATATTTAAAAAAATCTGTCTAGGGTACTATATTTATTTCCATCAATGATTAATTGTCAAAGATTTCATATTTATGCATTTAATATATTTGTCAATAATATTTGGTTTATATTAAAGTGAGCCAGTGGTATGCTGTTTAGTCAAAAAGTTTACCTATGGCATGTGGTTAATATGCAAGTACTGCGAATTTTAATTTCATGCAAATTGGATTATAACACAAAATAAATTTATCAATTTCTTACCATTTTTATGTTGGAGGTATATTTCATTCTAAGATCTGGACTAAGCTGGATATATATTTTTTGAAATAATTTTCATACCTTTACAAATGTGCAAATCAAAAGCAAATTATATTTTCAACTATATTAAAAATACAACTGTTCTGAAGCTTGAGTTTATTGGGCTTGATCTTTGAAAAGGAGTAAACTCATTACCAGTTATGGATTATTTAATAAAATAGTATGTGCTTATATGCATATACTAGCATATATATATAATTAGGATAGTGTGCTAAATATAATATATGTTTGTTTGGCTAATAGCAAATATTGATATTTTTTCAGAAATGAAAGAGAAATATACAAATGCGTAAATGCTATGCATGATTAGTTTATTTTTTAAAAATTTGCTAATGTAAACCTACTGATATTTCAGTTGAATTGCATTTGTTTCTCTCTTCTTATCTCTCAATTATTGTAATAGAACGGGAAGGGAAATTTATGGCAGGGTAAATGGAAAAATTAAATTCCTTATTTTCTGTCTTCATTAAAATTTTTTTTTAATAATTAAAAAAAAAAAAAAAAAAAAAAAAAAAAAAAAGAGAATATTGTATTATTATATGACCATAGATAATAATTTTATTGATATAATTAAATAATTTTTGTGGAACAATTATTTAACATAATCTTTTTCGCCTTATTTAAATATATAATAATAATAAAATACATTCAAATGAACTGAAGAATGTATAGTTTCTGAAATTTTCTAATGGTGACTTTTTTTGCATAATCTTGCCAGCAAATATCTCCATTCCTTAATTTTTATTTAATTATTTTTCTTCAATCTAATAAATTTTAATGCAAATGCATTTAAACAATTTAAAATTGAGGAAAAAGAATTAACATAGAATCCCCCCCCCCAATTATTTAAATGTGGCAACAATACACATTATGTTAAAAGTAGTTGGAATGCACTTTTCTGCACCTAAATTTAAACAATTGCAGATATCAAAAAACATTTTTTACAAATGTTGTTTCTCTTTATGATATGCTAATTCATATAATCTGATTTATTTTTCTATCTTCAGTTGTAAAGAAATTAAGAGAAAAGGAAAATTTTATCTATCATTTCCAAAGTTTTTGCATTAAGTGGTCCTATGCACTTGTCTGCTATTTTTACTAAGATATATATTCAATAAGTTTAGGAAGATTAAAATCTAATTGAAATTGCTTTATTTATATGTGTATATATGTAATATAAATTTTGGTGTGAAAAAGCAGTTATTGAATTTTTTTATGCTTTTTCTGTGGAATTTCACGGATATAGCCCAATTTTTAATTTTTGTCAAGATTTCTTTGTTCATGCCATGGCAAACTGAGAAAGCTAGCAGAAAAGATAAAAGAGAAAGCTTGAGAAAGACATTTTTATTTAATAAATAATTTTCAAACCACATCATTTTGATTCCATGAGAATGTTAAAAGACCTGACAACACCAAAGATAAAGCTGGATTTAAGAAGTAATCATTGAGTTTTTAATGTTTTTTTCCTTTAGAATTTCATAGAATCCTTAGTTTTTGTCAAGATTTCTTTATTTAATTTATGGCAAAAGCAGAAAAGGGGAAAATTTAAAGACTCAGTTATACCAAATTTAAAGCTACAATGAAGAAACAGTTTGATTGATTGGGTGTTATTTGTAGAGCATAGCTAATTTCAAATTATTTAATAAATATGTGAATTTTTGTATAGAGGGTGACTTTATGTTATAGTGATCCTAATCTGTGAAGATTTACAGAGAAATTTCTTAAAGTCATGTCATGAGAACCATTGCAAAGAGTAGTCTCCACATAAAGAATATACCTAATATTAATTCATTAAAATTGGACAGATAAATAATAAATTTTAATTAGACTACTATTTTATATTAATTTTTTATTTTTAATGTAATTTTATATTAAAATTATGTTTTAGCTAAATTTATCAATGCAAAAATGATGTAAATTTCATTTTAATAATGAAATTATATGTCTTTTCAACACATGATTGTTAATTTTCTTCAGTCATCTGTTAACATCAAAAGCTTTTGTCTGGTTTCATTAAAAATGTTTTTTAATGGATTTATTTTTAATAGGTTCTTGTATTTATACATAAGGATGAAATCAAAACCATCAACAGTCTCTTCAGTGTACAAAGACCAAGTAAGTTTGCTTTCTTTTGTGTAATGATTTATTGCATTAACTGTTTAGGTATTGATTTATTTGAGAAAAAATATTGTATTATATGGAATAATATTAGTGTTTGGATAAAGGTTGCTATATCTGAAAGTGCAGTTTTGATGTATATTTAGATTTAATTAATTTTATGAGAGAGTAAAATATTTTATAGATATCTAACCCCTACATTTCTGTTACTTGACAAATGCTTAATATTCTTAAGCAATTTATTAAAAATTCTAATTGACTGTAAGAATACATAGATTTTTTTTTGTGGACAGTGATTTTTCTTTATATTCAATGATATTTAATTTGATGGTCCATAGAATAAATATGCAAAAACATATTTTATATAAAAAATCATTTATTCTGATTACATATATAAGTTTGAGCAGGCATCAAATAGTTGAAATTTCAAAACAAAAATCATGAAAAAAATTATTAAAAGAAGTTAAGTAAATTCAAGGAATAGCTAAATAAAATATCTGAGAATGTGTTATTTTGTTATAACTGTTATAATTTTTATTGATAAATGTATTTCAATTGTAAAAATTGGCTTAGTCTACATTGCCAGATTGTTTCCTTTACAATTTAATACATATAATAGAGTATTTTTCTGTATAAGTACTTTTGTTTGGATTTGGCGTATTTCTGTTTGAACAATATTGTTATATTTTAGTAATGACACGTATTCCAATACTTCTGAGAAAATGCTGTTTATTTTGATTAAACAATTCATTTCAGAATGAAATGCATGGGATAAACACAGATATGGAGCTATTATGAAAGCTTATACCTATTTATATCATTTTATATGTTTTTTTAGCTTAAAGAACTAAAGTTAAATATTGTCTCTATTTAAATGACAAATTAGACTTCACCTTGTACTTATTTAAATCATTAGTAGTATAACTTGACTAAAGCATGTTTCTTTTTCAATCATCATAGAGTCTCGATTGCATAAAATTGTAAAAGAAGAAAATACTTATGTTCTGATGTTGCCCGATTATTGCACACTGCCACCAGATTTGAAAATGTTCTCGTCTGTTGGTCCTGTGATAAGTGTGGAAATAAAAGTAAGTTGACCGAAAATATCCCAAAATTCTGCTTCTTTTCCATTCATTTTGTTAAAAATCCAGTTCTTATAATGTATTAAATTTCTTTATTTATTTAAGATCCACTTTCTTGACTCAGTTTCTTGTAGCCTAAACAGGGTTTTCTGTCCAAGGAGTTGTTCTTGCCATCAGATTGTTCATCCAGTTCTCTCCTCATGTGTCGGTTTTGTATGATGCAGCACTTTAAGGTATGTTTAGGTGAAATTTAATCATGGTTTATTCTAAATTGATATATTAAAGGTAAATAACTAAACAAATTCTGAGAATTTATGAATTTTAACATGGAGAAAATGCCATTTTATAATTGAGGGTCTTGCTGTAAAAAGGAGGTAGCTCAAATTATTCAAGTTTGCAGAAAGTCATAAAAAATGTGTGGAAATTCTAACTTCCAAATTATGTGAAATTTTTTCTCTTGATCAATCTTATTAATTGTTCCTACGTACTATGACAGCATTTTGGCTGAAAATTATATTTTCCAGATTATGTGGCACATGGAGTGTTGGAGCTACCTCTTTCTTGCAACCAAATATATAGTGTGTCTACCTCTGCAAAAAATATTTCAAATTAAAAATACAGTTTACTATATCATTATTAATTATTTAAAGTTATATATATATATATATATATATATATATATATGTATAACTTGGCTTTAAAAACAAAAATATATATTTCCTCTAGTCATCACACAACCCTTCTGTAATATTGTATTCATGCACTGCATTGTCCGGTTGTTGGTGAATGTGGAACCACATATCATTTTGTGCAACATTTTTCGAGCTAGATCTATTACATCTTTGTATTTTGAGTTCTTAAGTGGAAGGAAGTGGGTATAAGATGGCTGAATCTTGTTTAACATTAAAGGAGTTTAGTTTTGTATATTAAATATTCTCATTGTCTTGCTACAGATTAATCCAACGCTCTCCCTTCAGTATGTGTTTCCTGTATTGATTTTTCCATAAGTACAAAGTCTACATTTCTTTTTAAAATGCCTTTGTTACCAATAGAAATGATGTAAATAGTTTTCAAGTAGAAACTTTTTAGTAGGTCAGCAAAGTTGAAAATCATTCCTTGGAAAAAATTTTACTTGTCTTTTCTGTAATGTCTTTTCATAATGCCAGTATACTCATTTACACGCTAGGAAAACTCTTCCTACTTTCCTTGTACATTTTTTAGTGCATCTCAAGGCACAATCGGTGGGGGAATGGTGGTAGCACCAGGAATTACCTCTATATTGCAACAAACTAATGAGAAAAACAGCTTTGTTGCTTGAGGGAAAGCTGAACTGACAATTAGAGAGATATCTTTCTGGCATCAAATGAAATTTTTATTCTACCACATGATAATAAATGTAACTCCCAAATTCTCCTAGGTTGGAGCTACATCCTTTTTGTAGCAAGCCCTTCAATTAAGAATATTTCATACTCTATACGAATAATGTTCTTATTATATCTCATTACATTCAATTTACATTTTTAAATATTAGACATAGTATAATTGGGCTTGCTTAATTAATGGCATTACTTTTTTTGGAGAAAATATAGTATTTAAAATTAAAATTTTAATTTTTTAATTAAAAAAAAAACTTCTCAAAACATTTGCACAAAAAGAAAATTTCTTCAGCATTGAAACATTGAAAATGATTTGTTAAATTCAAATGTTTGACATTTAAGAATGAGTTTATATATCTGAATAATTCTAGTAATTTTATAATATTTGTATTAAATGTTATAATTTTATTGAAATATCAAAGTAGTTAATATTAACAAATTAACAGTTTAAAGAGTAAAATAATTCCTCTAAAAATAACTACTTTCTTATAAACAGGCAATTAACTTACAGATATATATCAATAACTGAAAAAAGTTTAAAATTCATGTTTCAATATCTGATTGTCAACTGTCCTATTAAAAAGTAGTGGCTATAATCATCATTTTTATTATATAAGTCCAGTTTCAAATAGTGTTTGGAACAATCCATTTTTCATTGGAAGCTGGATTAATTTTTATCATATTATTATGGGTAACTTTTACCAAAAATTTAAATTTATAAAAATTGAGCAATTTCATTAAATGTTTAATTTTTATAGATTTTCCCCCCATTTCATCTAGTGGGAAAACAGGCATATTTGTATTTCTTAATTTCTCATTTTTTTATGTACATCATATTTTGATTATAAGAATATTTTATGAGTTATGCAAGACAGATTTTGATCATATTATCAGAGTCATTGTAAAAGAAATTGATAGCATTCATTATTATTATTTATATTCTAGCTGAAAAGAAAAGTGATAAGTTCGAAAAGTACATATTGTCCAACAGACTTATTTAGTGGGTAAGTAATTTTAATGAATATGCTCCTTTGTTTTCAAAATTTGTTATGTTTTGTAAATTTGATTTTATAATTTTTCAATGGCATAGATGTCCAGCCAGAATGCAACATGCATTAAAGATACTTCTTCAAACTCCTCGAAATAATCTTAGAATATTTAAAGATCAAGAACTTGTGTATTCAGAGGAGAGAAGAAATGATTTAGAAGATGCACTATTTGATTTCTTTGGTGATATTTCTGCCAGGTAATTTCAATTATGCTAAAATAATTTGCATTTATTAAAAAAAGATATAGATATTCAATTCAATTCTAATATGCTTAAGACTCAATATGTTTACTTTACATGGTATGAGATTCTATGTTTTAAATATTTTCATTACTTTTTATTATTTGATTAATTTTCATGTATCAAAAGGTAGCTAATTTTTTCCTCAGAATCTATGCTTTAATATCTTGTGAGTGAGTCGTTTCAGCGAATGTGCTTTTATTTTGTCAAAATGTATTTTTAATTTCTTCTCAAGTTTTTGCTTGGAAAATTTTATAGAATTTATTATATATATTATACCCTTACATTCACTAACTTTTAATGCATAATTTTTGGTGATTAATTTTATTTCTTAAATGTTGGACTTCCAATACAGTAAACTCTCGCTACAACGATACCCGATACCACAATAACTCCCTCTACTACAATAATGTTTTGTGGTCCCGGCGATTTTGCATATAAACTAATGTTAATCTCCCCTCAATATTGCGATATTCTCTAGAACAATAAACCTCTGTAAAACGATTTTTTCAATCTAAATTTCAGTATTATTTTCTCCCTTTATAGTAATATTTTGATTTTCAAACGCTTTTTTTTTTTTCGTTTTCTTTTGTTATTTTTTCCGTCTATTAAGACTCATTGTGGATATTCAACTTATCCCTGAATAAATAGCTATTGTTCAGATTTCAAAACAGATGGAGACCACCCTTTTGGGAATTGGAGTGGGTGAGGGGGCTGAAGTGTAAATGTATGCCTAGTCTCATTTCCCAGTAAGCTTTGGAATTCTGATAAGGTTTAAGGACATCTGGACCTGTCTTTTCACCTTGTCACAGAACAAGTGCCCTTTGTTAGAGGAACAGAGGGAGATGGAGGCGGGGTGTTGTTAAGTGACGTACTGAAAAGTGAGTTCAAAGGTTGTTTTATAGTCTTTAACGATTTTGAGCTCTAGGCGAAACATTTGGTTTAAACTTTTCTTTCTTTCAAGCGATATTGTTCCCTAAAGGCCTTATCACACGGTGAAATGTCGCCAGCCCTTTTCCGTTTCTACCCTCAAAAACCAGTCAAGCAAGTTTCATAATCGACAACTTATTCGAACAAGTTCGAAAATTTTATCGAAAATATTGTCCGTGAACGAAATTCAACAAATCATGTGAAACTTTTAAGTGATGTCACACAAGTGACGTCACTTTCCTTGTCATTTGCTGAGGGAAAGCACCGAAAATATTTTGCCGTGTGATAAGGCCTTTAGATGACTGGGCGAAAGCAACTATCTTTTCGAGATAAACTGAAAGTTATCAATGATATTGATGAGGGAATGAAGCAGATTGATGCGGCTAAGAAACATGGATTATCGCAATCTACAGTTGCATCCTTCCTAAAGAAGAGAAAGCAAATCGAAGATGCTGTAACTTCAAATGAAATTAACCCAGAGCGAAAACGACTGAAGGTTGCGACAAATGAAAACATTGATGCTGTTGTTTTAAAATGGTTTCAAGAGATGAGAGCAACAAATGTCCCAATAAATGGACCTTTATTATGTGCAAAAGCACGGAAAGTTGCAGCAATGCTAGGGAACGAAACTTTCAAAGCTAGCAATGGTTGGTTAATGCGTTTTCGAGATCGGCATGGAATAACTTTCCAAGAAGTTCACGGAGAGAAAAAGTCAGCCCCGATAAACGATGCAAATGAATGGCGGCAAAACAATATGAAAGAAATCTTAGAAAAGTATGCTCCAGAAGACATTTATAATGCAGATGAAGCTGGGCTGTTTTTCCAACTCCTACCCGATCGAACATTGACATTCAAGGGTGAAAAGTGTTATGGAGGGAAGAAATCAAAGCAGAGACTGACTGTTCTTCTGTGTACAAATAGCACAGGAACGCATAGAATACAACCTCTCGTCATTGGTAAATCATTGAAGCCAAGGTGCTTTAAGAACGTGAAAAGTCTTCCCGTGGAGTATAAAGCAAATAAGAAGGCTTGGATGACGTCTAAACTTTTTTCCGAATGGTTACAGAAGTTAGACAATGAAATGAAGAAGAGAAAGAAAAAAATCGTTTTGTTGATAGATAACTGCGGTGCTCACACGTCATTTCCAAAGCTACAAAATATCGAAATAGCTTTTTTCCCTGCCAATTGCACTTCAATTTTACAGCCACTTGATATGGGCATAATTAAGTGCTTCAAAGGATATTACAGAAAACGGTTGGTGGACTCCATACTTGTAAACTTTGAAAATAAAGTAGAAGACCCTTTCAAAGCTGTAAATGTCAAGGAAGCGTGTCACAATATTGCTGGAAGTTGGCGGGAAGTAACAGAAAAAACCATTCGGAATTGCTGGAAAAAGGCTGGTCTTTGTGTTATGGAAGATATGAAATCTGATAATGATGAAAATTCCATAGACAATGATCTCTCAGATGATCAAGAATGTGTTTTGCACATCAAAAAATCCGTATCCCAACTTGAGGAAACAAGCGGTAAAAAGTTTGGAATTAGTATAGAAGACTATTTAACAGCAGATGATGATCTTATGGTTTTCGCAGCAGTTACTGATGAAGATATTCTCTCTGAAATTACTGATGAGATAGGAAACAATGATGAAGATGATGATGATATTGATGATGATGATAATACAGGTCCATCGCAGTCCTTATTGTCATCCCAGGAAGCTCTTCAATCCGTGAATTCTCTACGGACATTTTTTTCAAGCCTTCCGTCGACAAATGAAGAACATTTTCGTGCACTAGACTCAATGCATACAGTATTGGTGAACTTAACAGTTAAAAAAATGAATAAACAAACAAAAATATTGGATTATTTTTAATAAGTGTTTTCAGGTATGTGAATATTTATGTGCTTATTTTCTGAATTTATCTTATTTTTTTTAGTATTTAAACCATTATTATTAGTATTTTACAAATTAATTTCTTCTAAATATAGACTTAAAAGTAGTATGTTATGCACCTTAAACTAATAATAATAAAAAAAAATTCTTATTAAATGCTCAAAATATGTGGGCCCTCGATATAACAATATGCCTCTCTACAACAATATATTTATTTGGTCCCTAAAATATTGTTGTAACGAGGTTTCACTGTATATAACAAAGAATCGGTGACAAATATATCAAATTTCAATTTATATGTTGAGATGGGAATTATGATCTTAAGTTATGGTGATAAAGTTAGTAATGTGCCCTTTCAAATTGACTCTTGAGTTTTGGAAAGATTGCCATTTTAAAGTTCATCTTTATTAATTTTCCTATAAAATATGAACAATAATTAAGAAATTACCATGAAGAAATTGACCATATAAGTTTATAGTTAAGTAACATCCTCTTGGCTTATAAAAAAATATAGGATATTAATGAAAAAAAAAACAAAAAAAAAAAACACGAGATAATGAAGGCATATAATTAATGTTTACTGGTATGTAAAAAAAACAGTCTATAATAAATGCTGCAGTAATCAATGAATACATTTAAAATCATTTTTAGTCAGTGATGGTATTATATCTGTCAGGGTCACTAAATTTTAAATTTATGTTTATTTAAATTCATTCTTTAATTTGTTTTTATATATTT